>JARHVA010003018.1:1857500-2214861 GCA_037957365.1 Torreya grandis | reverse complement strand
GTTTATCCTTGAATGCCTTCATGCCTTTGCATGGCATACCAGTCACTTCCCCTATAAGTTACTCATTACTAACCACTGTGTCCCCCATGAAGGTTATCTACATTTGATTCATCTATCTATGAAGTCTTTGGTGAGTAACTCATTATTCCCTTAAATCCTAATCATGAATTATGTTAGGCTAACCCTTTGAATCTTCCTCCATACATTACAATTAGTCTAAACTTTTGTGCATGAAATTGAATTGCATCGGTCCCTATCTCCCCCTGTGGTGTTTTTTATTGATTATAAAATTATGTTCTAGGTTGTTATTATTAGAATATCTAGGCACAATACCAATTTTTTATTTTACTCCCCACCCATTGGGATATGTTTTTTTAAATGACGCCCATTATCATTGAGTTCAAACTTTGTGTCATTTTTATGACATAAAGTGGATTTAGGATTTTTATAAATCATGATTAAAGTTCCCATGTGTTTCTCCACTATCAACCTCTAATTTTAGAAGATTTTCATAATAAAAAAGTAGAGGTTGGATAAAGGGGGGTAAGTTATGGGGTCTAATCCATGTGGCCAGGTCCATGCTTAAAACCCCCAATTTCTCCAAGGTGTCCAACACCTTGTTACCTTCATGAAAGATGTGAGAGATGGTAAAATATTGAGGGGGAAGGAGGTGTTTGGCATCATCAATAATTAACTGATGGAGTGTGAGGGTTATAATTTTATCATGAGGGAATTAATGATTTTGATTGAGTCACCTTCAATGCCTAGCTTTGAAATGTTCAATTGAGTCATGAGATGAATACCCCAAAGGGCCACCAAGGCTTCTAAAAAATGATTGGTTTAGATGCCCATGATTATAACATAGGTAGTGATTGCCTTTCTAGAATCATCTCTAATGACACCTCCTACCCCCACCCTACCAAGATTTCCTTTTGAAGCTCTATCAAAGTTAAGTTTAATCCAACCCATTGGGAGGGGGTGGTCTCACTTCATGTGTTTTGTATCTAGAAAGAATATTTAGGGGGAAGTGAGTTTCCACTTATCCAAAATACCATATTCATCCTCTAAATTTCCCACTTTGTCATTTTAAATTATCATCCACTAATTCTCCATGATGGCTAAGAGGATACATTTGAAGGAACTCGATAGGCTGAAATCTTTACAACCAAATATGAAAGCATTGCACTCAGTCCAAATGGTCCAATAGAAATGGGGGAGGACAAGGTAAAAAAGGAAGGCTGGGTTTCCATTGGATAACTAGGTCCAGGATAGAGCATGCAATGATAGAATATTATATTATAAAGGAAAAAAATATATGGATTTCTTTAGATAAGATTTTGAGGGTAAGACAATTTATTTATTGATTTAAATAAATCTATATTACTCTTTTTTTGGTAACCAAGGAGAAAGAACCTACTTTTTTTTAAATACCATTTTAATATTCTCTACAAGTTTCTCTTCTTCAATAAAATTCCACTACAATGATCAACCCCAAAATGAGCCAAAAAGTTGATAATTAAATGAATTTTCCTTTCCAAAAATCCCCACTTAAACTTATTAATAGAGGATTACTTCTCCTTAAAATTATATTTTATTATTTTATAAATTCATGTATGATCTCTTATTATTAATAGATGATTACTTCATATAAATGTATTTTATTATTTTACAAAGGCTAGTACTCTCTCTTTTGATTCCTTGCAAAGTCATGTGGATTAACTTTCAAAAGTAAATCCACTCTTATACTTTTTTAAATTCTAAAAGTCTTCTTACAATCCCATGTAGGTTCTTAAAAAGTGATTAAACATTTTTAAAATTCACATTCCACACTTTAAGAGTTTCAAAACCACCTATAGGCTAGAATATTCCCACAAGCACCCCTAACTTTTCTAGAAGTGGTTATATGCATATCAACTAATTAAATGAATTATATAATTTCATAATTTTTTTAAATTTTAGATTCATTGATTTTAAAATTCTAAATTTAATAAAATGTCTTAAGTGTGCCTCATCACATAAGAAAATTTTACAAATGGAAAGAATAAATTTGAATAATCAAACAAAATGAGGGTTGGTAAAATATATTAGATGTAGTGACTAACCAAGAACATCTAGGGGATACATGGTCATCTCAATAGGAATTAAATATGATTTTTTATAACATTATTTTGGTAAAATATATGATAAAAAATAATTGAAATGATGGTGATGTAGTGTAGGATGAATGTGTATATCCTTGGACAAATATGCAAAATGCTTGATATGGTTTAATTATTATGTATGAGATAATTGGCTTATAGGAGACTCAAATGATAGGATACCCAAATATAATATGATTAATAAGGATATATTTTTATAAATAGGGATATTTTAGACACTTCACACATAGCCCAACCTTGGATAATTATGATAAGAAAAAATCACAGTAGGAGGAATAAGGCCAAAGTGGAAAGGACCCAGAAAAGGATGAGGGTAAAAATATATGGACCACTCATTTTTATTTGAAATTGAAAAATTATCAAAACAAAGATAAGAATACACAAAGGATGTCTGGATGAAATCATGGTGATAAAAACTAACATATATGAGGTTTTTATGGAGAAATCTATATGAATTAACGATGAGGGGATTCTATTGTGGGTTGAAGGTTTCTAAATGTAGACACATGTACACAAATACATGAAGTGTGGTGTAGCATGACAAAGATACTATGCAAAAGTGTCTTGTACCAAAATTAAGTGTTTATATATATACACAAGGCTACAATAATAATTAAATTAAAACATTAAATGCATTTTCAATCCTATTTTTATTAAAATGTTAATGTTTAATAATTTTTTATATGAAATAAAAATTTAAATAGAAAAATTTAAAAATATAATTGAAAAAATATATGTAAGACTTAAATTATTCAACACAAATAGATTAATGGGTTAAAATTTAGTTAATCTATGAGGTGGTTAAAAATAAAATATACTTAATACATTATGTCTTATTAATACATTTATGTACCATTTTCTCTTATTTGGCTTAAAATAAATTTAAAACAAAATTTATTCAATGATTTTCTAAAAATGTTTTACTATCTTAAGTCAAAAACCCTAAAATCGTAATACCCTAAAAAAATAATAATTGTATATTTAAATCATTTTCAACCAACATGCATCCCTTCACTTTGAAACACATATATTAATTTCACATTTAATTTTTTCCTTAAATAAAACTTTGTTTTACAATTTTTAATATATAAAAGTGATCTCCATTATAATTACATAAAACATACATGCTTTTTTAAGATCTATGTTTAGATACTCAAATAAAATATCTCCCTTAAAAAATAGGTTTGCTTACCAATAATCCCCAATATAATGGCATTTGTGTCCAATAATAATTTCAAGAGAGATATTTTAATTACAGATATTGAATATGGAAGAATAGGACATGTATGTTAGGTTTTTATCTCATTAGAATATAAGATTTTGAAGGAAATAAAAATTCAAAAGTAAACGTTTAGCTCCCTAGACAATGCCTCTAGATTACTGGATTCCACATTCAATTTTAGGCTTGATGAGGTAGAGGAGGATGTTTTATTGGATGGTAAAATTCAATTATAGGATTGATGAGGTAGATGATGATGTTGTATTGAATGGTCAATATTCTAGGCAAGAGGAGTAATCCTTTGAGTTTGTGACATTCCCAACATCTAATTGCATCAAATCAACACTGAGCTCCAAGACTACTATAGGTAGAGTGTCAAGTTTACATAGGGGTTTTCTAAAATTTGTCAAGAATCTTAAAGTGAGCAAGATTGAAGCCCAATAAATTGGCACCAAAGATTTAATAGTCATTTTTAAACCCTAAATTTAGATATGTGAGGGTATATAATGTTAATAGGATTATATTAATTTTTACACAAGGATGGTGAACTAACCTAATGAGTAGGCCAATTAGTAGAAATAAATAGATAAAATGGTATTATGAATTTTTACAACAGAGATAGCTAAAAATAATAAAGTATAAATATTAATAGATATTGAAATGAATTAGAAACAAATGATACTTAGTTGGTTTATTATTATGTGCATGTAGATATGAATTGGAATAGGATATAAGTGGAATACTAGAAGGTGATCATAGAATAATTATCAGATTATGAGAATATTATTTTTGTGGCCTTAGACACTTGCATCAAATTTGGATAGTTGTATTGATGCATGTGTCTAACCCTACCACAAGTGTCCTATACATAGTATTGACTAGATCTAGTTGTGACCAACTTGAGCTTTTGGGGTTTATTTATCTCCTTTATTTTGATGCCTTCATATCATGTGAACATGATTTCACTCTTTAACAAATGATCAAACCATATATTTTCACCCTTGGAATGATTATGGTAAAAATGGGTTAGTAGGATCATGATGTCAGTTTTCCCTAAGGACCCCACTATCAATGGGTACTACCTACATAGAATATATTCTCAAGATGGACTCATACTTATGTATTTATCACCTAAACATTAGGTTGTGTGTGCACAAGGAGGTAATGTGTGATAAGAAAAGACATGAAGTGACATAGTGTAATCACCTAAATTTGGTATTTGAGTGATAAGAGTGATACTTGATACTACCTATCCATATCTTAGCCCTAGATATATCCTAGATTCTATTATCACACTTATCTAGACTTCATTTTGGCCATAAGCATCCTTAGTCGTCCCTAAAGTAGTCTTAAACCCTCATTCTTTTATCTTGGCCCTTCATGCCTAAGTGTTCTACTACTTGGACACTAGTGCCATAATAAGGATAGTAACACCACATGGTTATAGTTTCCTAATAATGGCACTAATGTCCTTTCCCTCTCTTTTTCACAAACAAATATATTTTCAAATCTAAAACCTATCAAGGTCAGCCTAGACCTCTTTTAGTACCTATAAAAGAATCATAATGGTGTGTGTGTGTGTGTGTGTGTGTGTGTGTGTGTGTGTGTGTGTGTGTGTGTGTGTGTGTGTGTGTGTGTGTGTGTGTGAATTTTATCCCTCTAACAACTATATGGAAATAATATGTAAAATACACATTCAAAATCAAAACAAGTTGTGAAAAATTAAGGATATCAATCCTTATTCTACCCTACTTCTCCATACTACCATCTACAACATTCTTAATCTCATATTACCCAGATTTCTAGTCTCAAGCACATTTAAATCACTCAAGTCCACTATCATACTATATTCACTTTCACCTACAAAAAAACTTAGGTTGGGATAACTATATTGGGCTTGATCCCTCCTTGGAGTATTGGTATGTGGGCAACTCTCATCACAATGGGGTGTTGAGGATGTCCAACCTACCCCACTAATAAACACACTTTTTAGCTTGTATCAATCAGATGCCCTATCAATATGGAGGATTAGGTTTTGATCATAAATTCAATCAAACAAGCAATATACATGGTTTCAAAACTCATGCATGTAGGAATATACCTCATATATCTAGACACAAGTGCACCTAGAAACTTAGAACAATCCTATCAAAAGGACATTATCTCCAATATAGGGACACTACTATCCAATTTGAAATAATGGAACTACTATTCAATTAGGGAACTATTATCTAGGAGTGGTTATGACATTGGGATTTTGTTTTTGATACTCATACCAGCTTTTACCTTAGTTTCCAAACTCTATATCATTTGTCTTAGTTGTTTTCAAACTAATTTATTACTTGCACTATTTATTGTTATTTTTAGAAAGGTCAAAGTTAGTCATTTATGTAAAAAATAAATGAATATATTTATGTCATATTATTACCTTTATTTAATCTACTCAGCTCTTTATAAAACATAATATTTACATTCACTAAGTCCAAAAAATGTTAAAATATTTTTTAAACATAACTTACTTTAAACATTACACAAATTCTAACCTTAGATAATCATAGGGTTTATATTTCTAGTAGTCATATTTTAGATCCATACATTTATGATTTTATTTGATATAATCATGATAGAATAATATTATCTCTTTTTTTTGAAAAGTTTAATACTTTTTTTTTTCATTCTCTTTCCATTTAATTTAGAATGAAATCAAAAAATACATAAACACATGTATAGATGATGCTTTATATCAATTGAAATGTATGTCATATTTCATTTTATCTATAGCATGTTATTATTATCTTATGAGAAATTTAATTAAGAAATAAATCCTTACATATAAAGAGGATCTATTACATAAGCTAACAACCAAGTTTCAAGTTCCAATGTCATATCTTATGCATAAGAATGAAACTCCTCCTCCGCATATCTATGAGGGTGATAGATATTTTCCTTATAACTAGGTCCATTCTATCACTCCTGCATGAGATGAAGCAAACCATACCATGTCACTAATCCCCATACTCATCATATTCACACCTCTTCCCTACAAGGTGTTTGCCTACATGTTCAATAATAAACAACTAGGGTTTACACTTGGGAGACTCTAAGGGATCAAATTATCAGTATGAGCAAGCTAATATCATATTTATAGATTCAAAATTAGTTATTAAGTGATTAGGGCACATTATTGGAAAATCAAATTACATGTACACAATATTAAAAATATGCTAGCATAAACCATGTATATGCATTTACACTAGGAAAAGTTGTGCCTAACACTCTTTCATATCTAAATCATAAATCACAACTAAGTACATATACAACTAGTGATTTAAAAATCATTCAAAGATCAAATAAGACCTCAAATTAGGTACTAAGGGAAATGATTAAAGATAAGTTGATTAACCTACCCCATCTACACCCAATGAGAGGATCAAGATATTATTTTGCATATCATATAATGCATGGGAACCACATTGATTCATGTTTAGCATTGAAAAGGAAAATATAACAAATAATGGATACATATGACTACCATAATGAAACTTCATCCAAAACACATCCAATGACACATCTACAAATTCAAAAAGGGTCAAATTCATAAATAGTACAAAAATGGTTACTAAAACATAATTTGGAACAATGAAAGGTTTGAAAATCACAATCAAAGGAAGAAATAGTATAAAAATCACATGAAAATAAAGTAAAAGATGAAAATATACCTCTCCAAAATAAGACTCACCTTTAAAATTAATATGGGTTTGGTAAAAAATATATACAATAGTTTGATTATCATGGTTAAGGTTTTGGAAAGCAGGCCCATGAC
Source organism: Torreya grandis (assembly GCA_037957365.1). NCBI lineage: Eukaryota > Viridiplantae > Streptophyta > Pinopsida > Cupressales > Taxaceae > Torreya > Torreya grandis. Next base: position 2,207,660 of record JARHVA010003018.1, on the reverse strand, counting down.
ATCACTTCTCTTATTCTAGTAGTTGAAAATGTTGGTCAAAAAGATCTGGGATTTATTGAACATCCTAAGGGAAATCATTCAAAAATATAGTTTATCAAGGTAAAAAGTCTATATACACAATAAATGTTACAAAAAAATCAATAGCTTAAGTTTCAAAGTCAAAATCATGTCAAGCCAACAAAAATTCTAAAACAAGGATTTATAGAAAAAGAGCCTCCATAACACCATATGTCTACAATAAGAAAAATGTAATCAATATTCAAAAGCATAATTTAAAAAGGTTAACTATACAGTATCATGAAATTACCTCTATAATTATAGGTTATTATGATTATTATGTTTTTGATGAAGAACAATACCCAGATGCATAATACAACACCATTCAACTCCAACATATAAATCACACTACATTAGAGATTACCATTCCTATTTTTGCCATAGGCCACATTGATAGTGAGTCTCCCATGAGACTCATTTGTTGGTATAGTTCCTCCTTTCTTGTACATACTTTCCTTCTCTCTTTCTCCTTGTATATAGTTTCATTTTCATGTTTCTTGTACATAGCTTATATCCACAAAATATAAAAAAATATAATATTTCAAAAACACAAAAAAAATTCAAAATTTTCCTCAAAAAATGTAAAATTACAAATTATATGCATTGTTATGTTTACATTTATTATATTTTCTATACACTACATATGTTAGCTATCTTAGTATAGTCAATTTTATCATACATACATGCTTCAGTTTTTCTTATCAAGTGATTATATATTTTTATAGGACTTAGGTCCACCACATTAATCTAGATTTACTATTATTTACCCATTGGGGGCATCTACATAGATACATGGGTTCTTCACTTGACACATTATCCCACTTAGGGGCACCCTATACACAATTTTTATTACTAGGTTCTATCTTTCTATACTTTACATCATAGATTTAACATTATTATATCTTGATATTGATCATGCTACACTTAGATTTTTTGTTGGATACTACTACTTTATACTTAGTACATGTACATCTTGTGTCTTACACATATTTGTATTACATGTTCATGCATACTTTCATTTCTATCGTTCATAGTTTAGACTTGATTTTATCTCTATGCTTCTTCAATTTGAGGGCATTTGAATATGCCATTTCTCTTTATCTCTATGCAACTTCTTCTCATAGTATGTATACTTTGGACATATGACCATGTCCTTGTATGTTCCTTCCTAATTATGTATGAAAACATTTAAACATGTCCTTATATGTGGATCTAATTAAATTTACTTGTTTTTTTACATATGTGGGCATTTGAACATGTCCTTGTGTGTCTTGTTTTCTCAGACTTAGTGATATGTGGCCATATCCCTTATATTTTGGCCTCTTGGCCTACTTTACGTGCCTCATGTGTTTTATATGTATGATTTCTTATATTCATCATGGTTATGATACTTGTATCTTTCTTGTTACACACTCCAATTTTAGATGACATGAGTGACCTCATACATCTACCCTTCCCTACTTGGGTGCCATGATGGACATCATGCCCCATCCCCTAGGTATCTTCTTAGTTTTTACTCAGATTTTTTGTTACATATATTTTTTTTTATCTATATTGACACCCTTGTGAATGCTAGACATGACATTCATCTCACATTACAAACTTATTTTTAGATTATCTTAAATTTTGATGTTATGTATGCACATTATATTGGATTATTATGTAATTATCATATATGCTTCAACTAATGCACATATTGCAGATAATTTTATTTTGAAGATAGTTCTTACATAGGCTCAAAAATTCTCCTCAAAATATGGGGAATTCATAGGGTTTGTCACAAATATTAGGCTTATATAATGCATTCACAATACATTTTTCAACACATAGGATCATATTATAAAAACCAGACTCAGGTAAGCATAATGCTAAAATATTGACACAAAGATCAGCATAGTTGCACATAAATTAGACCAAAATGACACTAGTGCCCAAATTCAGACTCTAATACCATATTTCCAATAATGGTGCTACTATCTAGTAGCCTTAATTTTAAAAAAATAGATTAGCTAGAAAAGTATAACAAGTATAGTATAGGTTTGCACAAGTTTACTTATAGATTTATTAGATTCATACTAGTTTAACTTAGATTCACACCACTTTGATTAGATTTTGGGAATCATGCATGACATGTCCATTCACATATTCAATTCAAATACCTAGATATATATTATTAAAACTCAGTCTAGAATCTATATGCCCAGATATTAGATTTGGGGACATGTGGGTGACACATTGTTTTTATATGCTCACTTACACAGTAATTAATTAGATGGAATGATAAATTTAATGTCATTATCTATATTATATACATTTGAAATCATATTCTAGGTTTCTTTCCATCTTCATGCCTTACTCCATATACAGTGGTTAGCATTCCCAATTTTCCTAGAGCTACCTAATATACTTGATTGGTTACCAAATTGATGTATCCAATTAGACATTTCCAGTTACATCATGTAATTTTAGTTTCATATGCATCTAATACACATGTAGGAAATGATGGAATCATAGCCTAATTGAGTTCTTAATCCACCAACACATGAAGATTGAGAAAACCATTAGCACAGTCTATTTTATTCACTGATTGATCACTATACACACACATAGGTTTTCACCATATTTATGAATTTGTTCATGTGCCTAGTGAGGTGTATTCATTCCTTTCCTTTCTACTATTTATTTACTTATTTTTACTTATTTACTCATTTTAGTCTTTTATATCTTAAGTAAGAACTAATTTATGTATGTTTCACTTACAGGACACACATTAGAGCGTGCTTCACATACTCATACTTATCATCATAAGCTTCACCTATTAGGATACATATTAGAGCATGATTCACATACTAAAACCTAGTTTCATATGATTCACCTCTTAGGTAAGTCCAAATATGCTTATTTTTCCTTTATCATAGTCATTTCACTTTGATACATTTCTAGAATAAAGGGGGGAGGAAATGTAATCACCTAAAAGTAATATTTGAGTGCTAAAAATGATAATTGATACTAAATATCCATATCCTATCCATATACCTATCTTATATCCTATTATCACACTTAACTAGCCTTTGTGTAGGCCATAGGCATCCATAATCATCCCTAAAGTAGTACTAAACTTGCATTCTTGCATCATATCCCTTTATGCCTAATGTTCTACCACTTGGACACTAGTGACATAATAAGGGAAGTAATGCCAAATGGATATATTGTCCTAATAATGGTGTTAATGTCATTTCCCTCTCTTTTTCACAAATGGATATCTTTTTTGATCTAAAACCTCCTAGGGTTAGCCTAGACCTATTTTAGCACCCACAAAAGCATCAAAATGGTATATATACATGAATTTTATCCCTATGACCACTATATGGAAATCAAATGAAAAACACACATTAAAAATCATGGAAAGTTGTGCAAAATTAAGGCTATCAAACCCTATTCTATCCTAATTTTTCATACTACCATTTACAACATTCCTAAACTCAGATTACCTAGATTTCTAATTTCAAACACATTAAAAGCACTCAAGTTAACTATCATACTAGATTCACTTGCACTTTCACTAACAATTAGATGGGGATAACTACATTAGGATTGATCCCTCCTTAGATTATTGGTATGTAGGCAACTCCCATCATAATGGGATGTTGAATATGTCAAACTTACCCCACTAAAAAACACACTTTTTAGCTTATATCAACTGGATGCCCTAGCCACATGAAGGATTAGGGTTTGAACATAAAATTAGCTAAAATAAGAAAAATACAAGGTTTTATAACTTGTGCACACATGAACAAACCTCTTAGGTCCAAACATAAGTACACCTAGAAGCTTAGAATAATCTTGTGAAGAGGACATTACCACCAATACAAGGACACTACCACTACATTTACAATAATGGTACTACTATCTAATTAGGTTGATACTATCCAAGATGAGTTATGACACTATGATACTATTTACAATACTTAGACCATCTTCTACCTTAATTTTTATACTCTATATCATCCATTTCAGTTGTTTTCCAACTAAGTTATTACTTACACTATTTATTACTACTTTTAAAAAGGTCAAAGTTAGTCATTTATGTAACAAATCAGTGACTATATCTATTGAATATTATTATACTGATTTATTCTACTCAAATATTTAATACATAGGATTTACATTTATCTAAGTCCTAAAAGGTTATAACATTTAGCTTGATCTTGGAAAATATGGCTCATGATCTCTAATTTGAATGCTCTAGACATGTGTAAATACTATTCTTATGACTAGTATATAAATAGGGATGAATAGGGTACATTTTCTCACTTGAATGGTTTATTGAGTGATTATTAGTAAATTACCTTGTGATTTGTATGTGATTTCCATATGTTTCCAAGTGATTACTAGGTGAGGAATGAATGAAGGTTGATATTGTATATATACTGATTCCTATTAGAAATATATCATGTTAAAGCACTTAGTCCAACCTTTATGATGTATTTATTTTTTGAATTTGAATGAATTTTGGGCATTATCACTTTATAGGAAAACTGAACACTTGAGTTGACACAAGTGTCTATCTGGGACTTAAGTGTCGAGGGAGCTAGAAAACATGTACATGTCCAAAACTAGTAGTGAAGGATAATAATTAATTTAAAATATTTTTACACTATATTAAAGGCCTCGTCATTAGAATAATAATTTTTGGAATAAGATACAATCAATTTAGGCATAAAGAGATAGTGAACATGAGCCTTTTGATAGTGGGAAAGTCTATAAATGAAAGGTGCATCTATGATGGGTATTTTCCAAGTGTATAAGATTGAGGTACCATATAAATCAGATTTTAGTATCTACATTTCCCCCCTTTACTATAGTAATGAAAATTCTAGTTTAAAATAAAGTAATGCATATTTGGGTGTGTATAACACACATTGTCTTTTTTTGAACCCAACTTAAGTGCTTTGATGGTGACTAAATTGCAACAAATTATGTTACAATTTATAATCAATGTATGAAATATGAGATTGAAATAATTTAAAATGCTTAAAATTAAGAAGAACAAGGTTAGGATTACACTAATATGTTGATGCAACCATCTTTCCTTTTTTAAATTTGATTTGGAAGAATGCCTTGTTATGGAACATTGAATTTGAAATTAGGACAATTTTGAACTTGTAAGTAGATATATATAGATATTATAGGACATGTGTCATAACCTTAGTGTAAGGGTTAGTTACAACATGTCCATTGAGATTGTTTTATCTCAATTATACAACGTAAATATGTGCATAACCTAATGAATATGAGTGATTTAATCAACTCACATTATATATCTAGTGAGGGGGGATGATTTAATCAAATCTAATCTATAATTTTGGTAAATTTAGATGATTTACTATAATCTAACTTATAATTCTGGTAAGATTGAGTGATTTGATCAACTCAACCCTCCAAGGTTAATTAACTATTATAGTATATTATCTCATTAATAACCCATAATAGTCCATCTTAAGTATGATAAAAATCCATAATATTATTTGAAATCTAAAAATTTATTTGATTTTTTAATTTTAGGTGCCCTTTGCATGACATATGCATCTAATATATGTCTCAATCTAAAATCTAGGTATAATAAAAATACCAATGTATATAATGTTACCACACATTTATATATGAATCATAGAATTGTGAAATATATTGAATTTGAAATCAATGCAAGTGTGGAAGACATGTTTCTATGACATGCCCTCACTGAATATGGATAATCTAAGAATTATTGTAAATGTGGTGAACATGTTTCTATACATGTCCCCACTATAATATGAAAATTTTGAGTACTCAATAAGTGTGGAGGTCATACCCTTTTTATAGCCCCCACTATAATATGAAACTAGGAAAATGTGGAATTCATGCCTCTGTGACATGCCCCCACTAATATGCCCCCATTTTGAGGTGAGGGGAAGTAGAATATGGTAGTTACCTTACCTCAAAAGGATAATATAACTATATAATATTTGTATGGATCATAAAACATATAAGATTAATATGTGATTATATAAAGTCATATATGAATGATATATATCATGGAAATATCTAGGGAGTAATAGTACAAGCTTAGTAGAAAATCAAGTACAAAAACAAGATCAATCAAAATAAAAGTAAAAGGAAAATTATCCAAAGATATCTCACAAAATGGGAATGCTAAAATTTCACACAATAGAAGGGGTGTGACTTAATAAAATATCCAAGAAACATATAATGCCATATTCCATGTCCAAATAGGGAAGCAAATGCATGGGGGCCATAATAAATGGAGCATATTCAAATGATAAAACAATCAATATAATTCAAGACAATAGAAATTAAGGAAAATACTCAAGTAATTGCATAAATGAAAGCAATAAAATATAAGCAACCAACATGAACATGGCATACTAGTTCCTATATTTGTATGTATGTATGTATGAATTTATGTGTGTGTGTGTTTAAAATAAACATTAAATACACAATATATCAATTATAATGTTAAATTTTTAATAATGGATATATGAATGTGTAAGTACATAAGCTAAAACATGATAATGGAAAGTTATTATAGAATATTATAAACTATGTATATCATGATCAAATAATAGATGTCCCCAACATACTTATGATGTGAGTGAAGGGAAGGCCCAAAATTTTAATATGCATATATCATGTATGTGGTTATGCTTGTATCAAACTCAAATGAAACATGAAACATATGTGTATATAGGAAATGAATCATATGTTATCTACTAACATAGAGCAAACAACATATGTATAATAAATAATACAAATAGGAACATGCTATTTTTTTGGAATTTTTTAATTATTTGAATGTTTTTGTATATATATTTTATTCAAGAATGCAAAATCTAAAATTATCTCATCTAAGGGATACTCATTTAAAATTTCTCTGAACACTGGATATGGTATATCAAACTTGTGGTACTACCAAAAAACATGTATATGTGTAATATTTTGTACCTCTTATTATCATGTTTAATATTATATACTTACACATGCCTATATCCATGTTTATAACTTTAAAAATGTTATTGATATGATATGTACTTAATGTTTTGTAAACACATATGTTTAGGCACTATTATGTTATGTTCATGTTGGTTTCCTATATTTCATTGCTTTCATTTATGTACTTTCTTGAGTGTGTTCATTTCTTGATATTATCTTTCATTATATTTTATATTTGATCATTTGAATATGTTTCATTGATTGCAGCCCATGTGAATTTTATTACCTATTTGGAAAATTAATTATGCCATTCTATGCTTGATGGAAATTTTATTAAGTCATGTCCTTTTGGTTGTGTGACATTTGAACATGCCCATTGTGTGAGGTCTCCTTGGACAATTTTCCTTTTCCTTTGATTTTGAGTGCTCTCATGTGTGTGCTTGATTGCTTGCTAAGCTTGCATTTTTACTCTTTATATGTTTCCATGATATATATCATAAATCTTAGAACTTGATATGACCACATATTGCATGATTCAATGGTATATTTACATAGACATGTTACTCTTATATGTTTCATGATCCATACACAAATTATATAGTTATCTCATCCTTTTGAGGTAAGGTAACTACCAAATTATACCTCCCATAACATTAAAATGGGGGAATATAAATTAGTGCATGCCATAGAGGTATGAATTACAATTTTTCAAATTTTTATATTACAATGGGGGCATGTCAAAAGGGCATGATCTCCACACTTATTCAATACTCAACATTTTTAGATTATATTGGGGGCATGTTATGTAAACATGTTCTCCACATTTACATTGGATCTTATTTTCTCTAGATTTAGTGGGGGATTGTCATAGAAACATATCCTCTACACTTTCACTAATTTCAAATTCATTTAATCTCATAGGTATATGATTCAGATACACATTTATGGCATCATGGTATACATTGGTAATGTTATTATACATAGATTTCATATTGAAATATATATGAGTTGCGTATGTGATGTAAACAACACCTAAAATTGTAAAATAAAATCATTTTCCATATTTTAACTACTATTATGGACTACTATTATACCTAGGATGTAATTTTATGTACTGTTGTTGAGCTAATCTACTACAGTAGTCGATTCACCTTTGGAAGGTTAAGTTAATTAAATCATTCAATATTACCAAAATTATAAGTTATATATTATTAAATCATATAAATTTATTTTAATTATAGTTTATATTTGATTATATCATCCATGATCACTATATATAGTATGATTTGATTAAATCACTCACATTCTCTAGGTTATGCATATATTGGGGTTGCACGATTGAAATGAAACAATCTCAATGGACATGTTGCAAATCACCCTTACACTAAGGTTGGGGGCATGTGTCCTCCAATATATTTCTATATATATTCACTTTTAATTTATGATTTTCCTAATTTTAGATTCAATTCTTCATATTTAGGCATCCTTTCTAATCAAATTACCAAAAGGCAAAATGGTTACATCGACACACATATGTACCTCCTAACATTACCCTTATTAATTTCAAGAATTCCAAATTATTTCAATCTCATATTTCATATTTTGAATATATATTCTAAAAATATTATTATTTTAGGTCAATCACCACTAAAGTACTCAAGTTGGGCTCACAAAAAGACAAGGCACGTTATACACACCTAAGTACACATTCCTTTCCTTTAAAATAACAATTTCATTACTATATTAAAGGGGGTAATTTAGATAATATAATATGATTTATATATATTAACTTAGTCTTGTACACTTGTAAAATACCTATCATGGTTGTACCTTTCATTTTAAAACCTACCTGATGCCCAATGGCTCATATATATTATCTCTTTGTGCCTAATTTCTTATCTCTTTATCCAACCATTATTATTCTGATGATCAGGCCTTCTATGTTGTACAAAAATATCTAAACCTAATTATTATATTTCACTAATAGTTCTATACTTGTACCTATTTTATATCTCTTTGGACACTTTTGTCAGATAGACAGTTACATTAATGTAAGTGTCCACTTTTTATACAAAGTGTCAAGTGCCTAAAAGTCATCCAAATTTGAAAAATAAACATATCCTAAAGGTTAACCTATGTAATTTAGTTTTATATATTTATAAAATGGATTGGTATATATAAAATATCAACCATCATTCATTACTCACCTAGCAGTCACCTAGAAACATCTAAAAATCACATACAACTCATAAGGAAATTTACCAAGAAACCCTAAACCAACCATTCAAGTGACAAAACTTTCCCTTTTCATCCCTATTTATATACTAGTAATAGGATAGGTATTTACATAGGTCTAAAGCATTCAAATATTGGCCTAAAAGCCATATTTTTCAAGTTACAAGCTAGGTCATTACATGTCTTTGCTTATCACACATTGCATCCTTGTGCACATATAATCCAATATGTAGGCAAGAACTACATAAGTATGATGCCCTATTCAGAGTATTTGATATGTAGTAAGTGACCATTTATATATGTATCCTTGGGGAAACTTGACATCTTGAGCCCACTAACCCATTTTTCCCATAATCACTCCAAGGGTGAATCTAGGGATTGATCATTTGATAAAAAGTGATATTCTATGTGCATGATCTAAAGACATTAGAATAAAGGTGACAAAAATGTAAAATGATCTAGTTGGTCACATTTATATTCATTCATCATTATTTATAGGATAACTATGGTAGGGTATGACACCTATAGTGACATAATTGTCTAGAGTCAACGTAAGTATTTGAGGCCATAAAAAAATATTCATAGAATTTAATGACTGTTCCAAGATCACCTTATAGTCTAATTATAGTTAATCCATATTAGATATATATAAACATAATAAAATAGATAAGTATAATTTCTTTCCACTTTAATTTAATATCTATCAGTAATTATACTTTACTATTTTTATCAATCTTAATTGTATATACTCACAATATTGTTTATTTGAGTTTTTTATTAATTGTCCTACTCATTAGGTTAGTTCAAAATACTTATGTAAAATCTAATCTAATACAATTAAATATAGATACCCTCACATATATAAATTTAGGGTTAAACATATTGGTTCTCATATTCAACTAAAACCCCTTATTTTCCATCCTTTGTAGTCTAATAGTTTGGAGGCTACTGCTTATCCATAGAGTTTTAATAGTACTAGTGTTATTGGGGAAGGACTAAAATGATTAAATAATGGTTCATTATATATCATGGTAGATGCATATATTATTACAGCCTCTAATATCATATCCCCTATACTTGTCTCATCCTAATTTCAATCTAGTGATATTATGGTTATATCTCTCTTAGGGGGTTAGAAAAGAAGGTGTCTGAGAAAAAATGAATTTTTATTGGTTGCAAGAATGTTAGGAACCACTAACATGATTTTAGGTTTTCTTAATGTACTTGATATATTATTATGGTTCTCTCATTAGTATAATCATAAAGGTTTTATTAGTCTCTCTCACATGTGTCTTCTAAAAATGGTATCCCTTCTCACTCCCCCTAATTTTTTCACTCTCACTCATAAGGTATTTCTTGGGGATGTCCATATGCTCTTCTTTAAGGATACCCTAGAGATGGAAATATTTGATCTTTATATTCAAGAAACAAAGGTTGATATGGGCATGAAATCATTATTTTGTAAGTGTGTGGACACTCATCTCTCATCATTTGATCTATCAAACTAGGCCTCATCTATTTGGAGCTCCATAACTACTCCTTAATTTTCCATGCTCAGTCTTGGTTACTTCCAAGTGCTTTTTCAATGCTCTCCAGTTAGGGATTTTATGCAGTCTTCAAGACCATGATGTTTTTGTAATTTTGGATTCCTTTTTTATATTTGGGCCCCCTTATTTGACCCATTTAAGGTGAAAACATTAGTTATCCCCATTTAGATTAGATTATATCATCTCACACCAATCATGTAAAAAGAGGAAATTATCATAATGTTGGTTAGCAGAGTGGTGTATTTTTAAAAAATGTTGAAAATATTTGGGAAACATATTTTTGAGAGTTTATGTTATCATTTATCTTTTGAAACCTCTCTACCATTCGGTTAATTTATTCTCATGGTAATTAGACTCAATTTCTCAATTATGAAGCCCTCTCATTATATGGTTTTATTACAATCTCCTTGGGCATCAGGTTGTTGGGTGTTCATATAAGGTTATCTTAGACACCCCTTTTTTATTAATTTGGTTTGGAGGAAAAATGAATGGTCCCCTAACTATTATTTATTATGGTGTAATCACGGGAAGTTATTCCATCACCTGGTTTCCTCTCCACCTCCTTATTCACTTCAAGATATTTTAGTCCCCCCTCAGAAGGTGGTCTATTTTATGGAGGTGTTAGCACCTATTTTGGACTCTTTTCCTCCCCAAAATTTTGAGATGATATCCTTCCCTCCTCATTATTTACCTAAAAGATGTAAAGCTAATGTGGGCACTATAACTAAAAATAAAGAGGAAAGATTAGATGTTGAATGTTGAGATTAGAGGTAGAGGAACTAGAAAAATACATCTCTGAAAGGATGATGGATGACCTCCTTTAAAAATGATGGTGAAGATTTATTTATGTTTGTATTTAATATTTTTTGACATTTTTCTTTGGTCATTCTACTTCTTAGAGGGATGCCAATCCTATATTAATTTTTTCTTGGTTTTAGTTTTGATTCATGTCTTTTAGCTAATTTTTGGTTGATTAACAATCGTGTTATTTATTTTATTGCTTTAAATTTATTTTTTTGTCTCATAGGTGGTTATGGGTTCCTAATTTACTAGTTGTTTTTATTTGTTCCTTTATTTCCTTTAGAGTTTATGGTTATTTAAGGTTTAAGCCTTTTGTTTATGTTATAGAATCGGTTCATAACTCTAGTCAAAAGCATTATCTCAATTCATAAATCTAGTAAAACTCGTTTCCCTACTTCAAAAAAAAATTATCCCAACTACAATGTTATGTATCCATCATTTAACATAACATTGACTATCAACTTCTAATGTGAAAAATTTCATCCAATGACAAGGATTCATATAGGGCTTAAAACATATTTGAACTAAACATTTAATGTATATCCCACCTTTATATTTTTATTCTTATGAATGTAAGTAGAGAGTGTGGAGGGCATTAGTCTATGGCGAGACTTTTAAGAGCTTTTATGATATCAAATTATCTTAAATTTGATGTTAAGACTCTATAATTGCTTAGAATTGTGACACTTTAGACCATTGATGATGTGGACTATTGAATATGTTGGAGGAATTAAGACTAAGTACCAAAAGTTAAATTTTATGTTGATATGAATATAATAAACATATTACTAATGGGAAAGGTTCACTAACAAATTTAGCTTCTGTTAAACTACACAAAATGCCTCAGTGGGATATAATTTTAAAAAATAAAAATAAATAAGAGTGACAAGGGATTATTGAATGCATTTATTTAAAATATAGATATGGAGAATGAACACTCAAGTATGACATTTTTTTAGTACAATATACAAAGTGATTATTACTAAGTTTTAATTTTAGTTAAAAATAATAGTTATTGTTTTTAAATATTTTTTGGTCTTTTATTTCTTTTGGTCTTCCTTCTTCACTCTTTCTTTCATTATTTTTATTTTTTATTTTTATACAATTTTTTTTGTTCAAAACTAATCATATACTATTTTTAGTTAACAACAAAACTTTGTATATGTAGACATCCAATTCCTATCACAATTATGCTGAAATTGTCAATCTAAGCAATATTCTACAGTAATACACAATCTGGGCCAAAATCACTAAAATGCACTAAATGGTTAGAACTTCTCACATATAGGTGAAGATTTAGGATAATATATAATTGAATGGGGAAATTAATTTTATGTGATTATTTTATTTTCTTGAATCAATTCGATTAAAATTATGACCACATAAAATGACACTCTGAACCACTAAATTCTTCTAATTAGAAAGCACATGTCAAATGCGTGTGTTACTTCACATCCACAATGTTCTAAATGAGGTATTATTTATACACAACTGAGACCTTATTCTAATTATACTCTAGTTAAATTATGACTCAATAAATTGACATTTCAACCACATGTATAAGATAACCTTGTCTAAATTTAGAAATGGAAATTAACCTAATCAAAGGTGCTTAATGGGTTAAACCCATTTAAATGCATAGTCAAATGTCCATGGCTAATTAGTGAATTTATATTTTTTATAAATTTATAAAATCTAAATTTATGGAATCATCATGACATCAAAAAAAATATTTTAAATGGTGACATTGTGTATGACATCACCTAAAAGTTGTCAAAAACTCAAATTGCAAATATCAAACAAATATCTAGATTTACAATACATGATTATTAATTATAGAGTTTAAATCATTTAACCTCCAAAATTGAATGGATTTGTGGCCACACATATTTATCTCAACATGGATGGTCACAAATAGATTCCCTCATTTTTAAAAATCTATAAATACAAGGGTCTTCACTCATTCCTTTAAGCTATTTTTGTGTAATGTTAATATGCAGAATTATCTTCACAAGATTCATTCATGAAAACTTATTATGTAAAAATTACAATAAACAAGATCCAACTATTTTCACACATTTATCAAATTCATGAGCCTAAGCTTTTGGTATATTGAGAGAGTATGGAAAAGCTTGTTACTCATCATTGATAAAGACTTGGAGCACTAAATCTAAGGAAAATCATGTTTCTTGGTTATACTTGGAATAAGGATTCTCTTGGGAAGGTTTGATGGTAGTATTTACTTCTTTTAATATCTCTTAGAATTGATTTAACAAAACCCCATGAGGGATTAGGCTTAGTACATTGTGTGCTTTATGCTTATTTGGGTTTTTCTCTGCTAAGGCATGTATTAACTTGATTTAGATTCCTAATCTACATTTTTGCATGCTTGGTGGGATCCCACATCTCACACAAGCAAGGAGACTAATATGAAACTCTTAGATATTCTAATTAATTCTTAAAAGTCTTTAAAAATAAAGTTTTATCTTCATTTTTCATGTATTTTTGTTTTTTAATGGCACACAATTCACACAAAGACTGACATTGATTCTATTTAATTGACATCAATCTCCTAGAATCAACATAAATTACTATGTGAAGGGAAGAACACGGTATAAAATGTGACTAATGGATTTTTATTGAAGTTTTATAGTTCTTATTATATGTTTAAACACTTTCATACTCTCTGCTTGAATGTTTTCCTACAAGATCCATAGAGCTTTTGGGTTGTTATCCTTTTTTTGCTAAAAAGCCTTTTTATGAAAACCATGTTCTATTTTCCTATGTTTTTTTAGGAACCAACATTGACTTCTATCAACTAGCATCGACCCCTCTATAAACCAACTAGCACCAACTTCTATGAGCTAATATCAATCCCTGCATGGACTAATGTTGGTATCTAAAACAAAAAATAGAGATCTGAGAGCTTTCTTTTAAAATATTATTTTTTCATTTATATTTAGGCTTCTATGTAGGCAAAAAACTTGTAAAAATTGTAGGTCACAAGGTATAAAAGGCACAATTTTGAAAGTGGTTAAATCTTGAACATTTTATTTAGTGTCTGAAAATAATTTTGTTTTTTTATGCTTAGGTTATTTGTGAAAGTTTTTGCATGCTTCAACTAAGGCCAAGGGGCCAAAATTTCACAACACTTCTCACTTTAGTGCAATAAAATAAACACTCACACTTAGATACATACTCTTAAGAGTGCTTGTTTTATGCTTATTCTTTCAAATTTATTTACTTTCACAAAATGATTGATGCATGTATGTTCTCCCCCTATCCCCTTTAGGGAAATTGAGTGACCAAAAGTTATTTTTATTTACCTTGGTTTATTTTAGCCCAAAAAGTGTGAAAATAACATCTTTAAGGCTCTCCTAAAATCTATATGGTTTGTGTGATATAAACATGACCCTAAAGTATTCTCACTTGTCTTTTGTTTTTATGTATTTTAGCTTGTGAGAAAGATTTCATCACCTCCACATGGGTTCTCTAGGAAAGCATTGACCTATGAATTCATCTCCCAACATCATTTCAACCCCACTCCATGGTGGGGTATACAAATTGAGATCAACTTACTGGGATGCTTGTTTAAGTGGTTAAACAAGCTCCATTAGTAAGATACTACCTTAGACTATAGGGGAAACTTAGACATCGTACGACATTGAGAAAGTGACAGATGTGGTGGTTGTGAAAAGGACAAGACATTTTCACAATAAGCTAGTTGACATAGATCCAAATGACGTGAGCATGTCTTGTGTTATCCATACTTAGGACCATATATAAATGCATGAAAATTTAATTTTAGAAAAAACCCACTTATCATGGACATGTCATTGATGCAGGTCGAGTATCTTGAAGTTATATATCATTGTACAATCTCTTGAGAGAAAGGGGGTGTAAAAACCTTATTCATTCACTTTTATTTTTGGATTAACACTTAAGATCCTTTCAAGAGAATGTATATAGATGAAATTTGACAATACCATGTAACCTTATCATTTTTAGGACTTTGGAAATTATACTTAGATGTATTTTATTATTTTATCCTTTACTTGATTGGTATTTTTGAGTTCAAAACTATTTGAAAACCAAAGCATGTCCTAAAATAAAACACTTTTATTATCCACTATTCTATTTGAACAAGAAGGAATTACACTGACCAAATCAAAATCACCTTTTCCCTTATTCAAATCATCATTTAGAACATTATGTTTATATTTTTTAAACAACATTTTCATGTTACCCATTTGAGTCTAGTTAATTTTCCCACTTTATAAAATTTCAAAGTCCTTTTTTTTTGGTCTAAATTTAAAATCTCACCTTTCTAAGTTTTAGACCAAGGTGCTATCAAATTTCCATTTGCATTTGGTTTGAGTAAACTTGGGTATGATTTACCATTTGGATTTAAGGTGGTTACCTATACTCATCATCATTTTTATTCTCATTATGAACTTAGATTATCTTGCATTCACTCATGCTCTAAGTTCTTGGATCATTATGAATCGTATTACCATATAGCTGCATTGTGTTTCCCATTTGGTTTTAGATTTATACTTAGGAGTTATTATGTTAATTCACATTTTGAGCTTCTTAGTTCACATTATTATCTTCATAATTAGAAAGACCCTCTTCCAATTTTATATTTATAAATCATCATGGTTATATCTATATTTTATGGTATTGATGTATCTTTGGCCTAAGTTTTTTGTGCTAGCTTATACTCTAGGTTCCAAAGTTATCATAACCTCTTGTAATTTGATGATTTCAACACACAAGGTTGAGTAAATTCACAAACGTTTCTTATAATTATGTGGTATTACACCACTTATTTCATTATAGTCTCATTTTACCTTATCACTTATTTAAATAAATTTAAAACACACCTTTTAATGTTTGCAAAACACATTTCACATCTTAGCAAGCGTATAGAACAATCTTATAAAACATGATGCAAAGGTATACTTGTAGTGGGATCTCTTATAACCCTAGTTATGAGGAAGATAATTTTTATGATGGAAAAGATAACTCCATGGTGTTTGAATACATTTCAATAACTATATGATCTGAAGAAGACTATTTTAAACATTAACCCTTAGAAGATAAATATGAAGCCCTCCTAAGGTTGATTGAATCAGGCACTAGGTTGTCATCAAATTTCCCTATGGAATAGTTGCAAACATTGGTTAGGATAGAAGAGAAATAATAAGAGCAATCCCTCACTCATATTATAAAATATAACATTGCTTCTTCTAGAAAAATAAAGGAAACACTCATATATTCATCACATAATGATCAAGATATTGCTACCAAGATCAATAAAATAAGTCAACAATATGCAGACCAACTTATCTTAAACTTAACTGATTCTTTGGTTGCCACTTTAATACACAAAAACACTTCCAAAGAATAAGAGAATGTAGTAGAACAAATGTAATGTACTCTATTTGATAGCACATCTATGATATATCATGTCATCTCAATTAAACAAAATTAAACACAAGAGGTTTTGTAAAATTCTCTGCTAGACATGGATCATATATTTTTAATCACCAAGAGATTCTTATTCCCTTGCTAAACCAAGGGATAAAAAATGTAGCACTTATTGAGGGTATTATTCAAAAAACTTTGGAAAGTTCCCCTCAACTAATGCATACTTTGGTGAATCAACCACAGACTTCCCAAAATAGACAAAACACTTATAATTCATAGTGGTAGATTTTAGGGAATGTTTATCAACCTAAGAATCAATAGCTCACCTACTCAAATCAAAGAGTAAACTAAAATAAAGTTATAAATCATAAGGTTTATATCCATAATAAAACATTACAAAAAGGTTACATACCATCCAAACAAAATTATATTCCACCCTTAAAATGCACTAAACATGTAGGAATGGAATTCGATGAAGGAAATTATGTCAATATTGGAGACGGTAAACCTAGTCAAGAAATACAAGTTTGACAACATATGTCCATATTTATTTGACTTGAGCATTCTCTAAGTCCCCATTATACCTCATTTTTAGGCACCTAAATTTGAAAAATATAAAGGGATGGGTGACCATCATAAACATATCCAAGCAATTTTTGCGTTGTGCCAAGAGTTAGCTTATAGCAACATTTACTTACTTCACTTGTTTTCACAAATTTAATGGGACAAGATTTAGACAGGCTTCTCAAGCTACCTAAGGGATCGATGGAAGATTATAATGATTTATCTTAACAAAAATTCAACCATTTCTCTTAAAATATTAAACATGATTTGACTATGGTCAACTTATACAAAGCCAAATAATGAGATGGAGAAAGCTTCGTAGAATATCTATAATGATGGAGAGCATTAGCTAAACACTTTCAACATAATTTTTTAGATAAACAACTAGATGATATTTTTTCATAGAAAATATACCCTAATATGGTTCATAATATATGACTCACTTTTGAAAATACATTCAAGGAAATTATAGACAAGGGTGTGTATATTGAGAAGGTGCTTATTATCAAAGGTCTTGTGAGGATTTACTCACAGGGTCAAATTTCTAATCAGACCCAATCAGTTATTCAAGCTATTGCAACATAGAAACCTAAGGAGTTTAATAGAAACAAGAACTTGGTATGGAATTTAGTGACTAAATATAGACATGTATAAATGGTGTAGTCTCCACCAACTCAAGATGTGCAATTAGGTCCATTGAATCTTCAAATACTTTATAAAGGGCTCCTATAAGAAGGGTATTCAATAAATATAAAGTCTTTAGTAAAATAGGAGAGCTTATTGAGGCCATGTTCCAAATTCTCATAGTATATAATCTAATTATGTGGCCTATACCAAGGCCATTTCTTGAAGATCAACCCAAACATGATTGGTATCAGGCAAATGATTTTTTTTAACTTCCATTGTGTTATTGGTCATGGTGTTTATAAATGTGTTCAATTGAGGCATCTCATTAAATATTTGATTTAAAGTGGTGATGTTGAAATAAAACAAGCCTCACAAAACACTAACTAGGATATGGGTATTTACAAAGATCCATTTCTTAAGCATAATTAACAACCAACAAGAAACAATCAAAACTAAGGACAAAATCAATGGAAACAAACCCAAGGCTAGAATCATAATCAACATGATCATAATCAAGATCATAGTACCCATGCTAATAACCTAGGTTAAAACAACATGCCTTATGATTATAATAACACCATTGGGTGTAATTTTTCAAATCATATTACCACCAGCACTGTCAAAGCTCATGAACTATCTCGTACTCTTTGAATTACTAGATCCCTCAATATAGGGTCAACACCCTCCCCTTCAAGTAACACTAATTTGGGCACAAGTAATTATATTATTCCTCAATTTCTATGGGTTACCATTTTTAGACCCCCTTCTTCTAATTATAATTTATCCTTATAGACTTAAAATTATGTAAACACAACTAGATACTTATGGGTTACCATCCAAAGCCATTTGAATTTGTCTTCTAATTATAATGGCTCCTTGCCAACTCTATATTATGAAATTTCAACTAGACACTCATGATTTACCCTTTAGGTACCTTTTACTTCTTCCAACATTGGACCCAACATGAACATTATGCCATTGGATCCATAGTTAAACACTATACAAGTCAAGGCTAAACCATCTCATCCTACTATTGAAAATTTGTATAGTATCTTAGACCAACTAAGTAAAACAACTGCACAAATTTATATTTTAGATCTTTTACATATAATTGAAGTCTATAGAACTGTTTTGAATGAATTTCTCTGATAATCCACTATTCCCTAAGACATTAAACCTGAATAATTTTAAACACTTGTAGGGTAATTATCTCTATTTTGACAAGTTACATTTGATCAAAGAGATGTGTCCACTCTTGGTCCTATCCATAACAACCACTTATATATTGAGGTCATCATTAAAAACCATAAAATCAAGTACGTTCTTATAGATAATCAATCAAGACTAAACATAGTGTCCCTTAATCTAGTACAATGATTGGGTTATACTACAAAATACATTCAGCTAGAGATAATCATAATTAAGGAATATGATAATGTTGAAAGGGATTCTTCTAGAACTATCTATTTTACAATCATTATAGGGCATGTGTCCCATCATACTTTATTACATATTATCGATATTTATTTTCATTATAACATACTTCTTGGTCATCCTTTAATCTATGAAGTATAAGCTATCTTTTCTACTTTACATCAGTGCCTCAAGTTCCCCCATGATGGGATTAAAGTCATCATTCATGTCGGTCTGTAGCCTTACATGTATTGTAAACATCTAGAGGCTGAATTTCATAATTATAACTATTGTCCTAGTTCTAAATTCAATGCAAAGAATAAAAAGGAAATAGTTTTGCATCTATCCAAATCAAATTATATCAACCCAAGTGACCTTTCTTCCACTTGAGTTGATCTGTTTCCCATAACATTTATACAAAAAATCACTATAAAGGACACAAGCATTTCTATGTACCATTTAAAATATGCCTTCCATATTACTAGGTTGCCCAAGTCTCATAAATATTTTGGTAAATCCAAACCTTCCCAAAGACCTTGTATACCCAACATGATTTGGAAAATAAATAAAAATACATAGAAACCATCGATGGTATTCATACTTGTTACTTCACCAAATCAAGATTAAGAAAATTTCATTGAAGGAGACTGGTTATATTTTGATGGCATTATTGATTGTTTTTAGAATCCCAAAAATCCTATCCCTAATCATATTATGGATAACTTTGAATATATATGAAGAGTCCTTGGCCCATGAGAGAAAATAATCCTAGAACCCTTATCAACTGATAACTTAACATGAATCATGGTCTTATATTTTGATAGTGATTATTTTGAATCAACTAAAAATGAGACTCCTATAAGTAACATATCATCCCATTATAGAATTTATGATGAGCTTGCTGACATGGAATTATTTGACTCAAAATCTATTGTGACTATCATACCCCATTATTCCCTTTGACTTTTCCATCTCAAACTCATTGATTGGGACCAACAAAATTCTATCATACCCCTTGATGAATTATAGAATGAAGAATCTATTACTAACTATATGGGCTCAAATATGGATTGCCAATTAGTGATCATAAGCAAGGCTTTGATTTATCTTTGGATCCTTCTACCTATTTTGGAGAGCAAGAAAACTTTGTTGGTCATGAAAAAGATAAAAGATCAAGATCCTCAAGTGAAAACCTCTTTGAGGTGCTCTTTGATCAAGGAAATAGTAAAGAAAGAGACAAGCCCTTGAGTGAAAACCTATTTTAGGTGCTCTTGGATAGGAAAGTTTTCTCATCCCCAAAAGATGTGTAAGGTCCATCAAATCCTAGCTCCATAGCTAGTACCAACATCACATTAAAAAAAATGTCTTTGAGCAGCTTGATATTGACTTTCCAAAGATATCTTCTAGTTGGACATTACCTAAATTGATAGACTTATATTCGTCTCATTATCCAAAAATTTGGGAAGAATAACCAGAAGCTAAATTAGAAAAAGAGGATCAAGATCAAATAATGCCTACTATTATAAAAGATAGATATACATTCCTTGTGGAAAACACTACTGAAGTGAACCTAGGGACTTATGATAATCCCAATATTATTTATCTTGGAGCCTCCCTCACTGACAAAGAGTGTGAACACATTGTCACCATTCTGAGAGATTTCATTGATATATTTACATGGGCTTACTCTAGAATGCCAAGATTAGATCCTGACTTGGTTAGGCATTGACTTATTGTTTATCTAGATGTTAAGCTAGTCAAACAAAAACCAAATAATATTCATCCATGCATCACTCTTTTGGTAAAAGTAGAACTGGAGAAATTATTAGGAGTAGGATTCATTAGGCCACTAGACTATTCTAAATGGATATCAAACATAGTTTTAGTAAGCAAAAATCCATAGGGTATATGTCATTGTACTGATTTCATAGATATCAATAAGGCATGTCAAAATGATTATTTTACTTTACCCAACATCAACATGATTTATGAATCTATTGTTGGGTACAAAATGTTGTCCCTTATGGATAGATTTTTAGGATACAATCAAGTTAAGATATTTCAATAATACCATCACAAAATTACATTCACCACATCATGGGGAACATTATATTATCGATTCATGCCATTTGTATTGAAAAACATTGGGGACATGTATTAGTGTACTATGACTATCATCTTACATGACATGATGCACTATATTTTTGAAGACCATGTTGGTGACATCCTAGCTAAATCAAGAACACATGTTAGACATACTGATGTTCTATGGAGAATCTGTAAGAGACTTCATGAGTACAAGGTCTATCTAAATCCTAAGAAGTGCATCTTTGGAATCACTTCAGAGAAATTTATATTGTTTATTATATCACAAAGATGGATTGAAATGGATCCTATTAAGGTCAAAGCCATTATTGAAATACCTCCACCTTCCAATCTCAAATAACTCCATAGCCTACAAGCAAAGATATAATCTATTTGTAGGTTTATTTCACAACTAGTAGATAAGTGTCACCCATTTACACATCTATTGAAGAAAGGGGTCATGTTTCAATGGGATAAGGAGTGTCAATTATAATTTTTTAAACTCATCACATACTTGGCCAACTCACCAGTCTTGAGATCGCCAACACCTAGACAACCATTGCTTCCTTATATTCCAGTGACTGAATATGCACTAGAGGTACTTTTAGCTCAGCATGATGATTAAGAAAAGGAACATGTATTTTAATACTTTAGCTGCACACTTATGGCTTATGAGCATAATTATACACATATTGAGAAGGCATGTTTATTTATGGTGTTTTCCTCCTAAAATTTATGACACTATATGCTGAATAAAAAAACTATTTTTATTGCTAAAGTGGATCCCCTCAAATATTTATTATCCAAAGTATATCTCATATGATGCAAGGAAAAATGGGTCATGATATTAAGTGAACTTGATGATGAGTACTAGAATCAAAATTCTATCAAGGGGAAAGTCATTTTATATCAACTCATATAAGCCATTATTATAGATACTCAACCACTTAGATTTGATTTTCTAGATGATTATCTTATGATAATATAAGTACTACATAAACTTGAGAAATAGAAACTATACTTTGATGGTTCCTTCACTTCTCATGGATCTAGGGCTAATATTTTATTGATTACACCATAAGGGGATCTAATTTAAAAGGTGTTTCATATTAATTTTCATTGTACCAATAATATGGCCGAGTATGGAGCACTTATCACAGGGCTTCATATTGTAGTGCAATGGGATATCCAACACTTAATGGTATATAAAAATTATTAATTGATTATCAATCAAACCACATATCAGTATCAAAATAGAGATGAAAATATTTTACCCTAAAAGCATATTATAGATAATCTCAAGACACACTTTAAATCCTTACAATTTGAACAAGTACCACAAACTAGTAATAGATCTACCAATGTAATGTCAATAATTAGGTCCATGATATATATTGATAGAAGTGTTAAAGATTATCAATTTCTAAATGAAAATATTCTATATCCTGCTCATGTATTTATATATTTAGAAAGGGTATGCACCATTTTCAGTCGTAATCCCCCACCTAAAATGTGTTGGTTTCAAGATATTTATAATTATTTTCATGACCAAGTCTTTTCTCCTGACATTTCCAATAATCATCAAAAAAAATTCCTTCATCACATATCTCATTATACCCTCCTTGGAAACATTCTTTATCGTAAAGGCTATGATGGAATGCTACATAATTATTTATCTTTGAGAGAATCTAAGCTAGTGTTTAAAGAGGTTCATGAAGGAATGTGTGGGGCCCACACTAATGGTGTAGTCTTAGCTAAAAAATACATAGAACATGTTACTATTGGCCCAAAATAGATACATATGCTTGTAATTATGTTAGGAAGTGTGTTTCATGCTAACAACATAGTAACTTGATACATGCACCTTTATTTCCATTACAACTAATTACTACACCATGGCCATTTTTTAGATGGGGCCTCGATCTCATCAAGAAAATTAACCCAACATCTTTTGATATCCATAAACATATTATCACTATTATAGAGTATTTTAATAATTTAATCAAGGTCATTCCCCTCACTTATGTCATCAATAAGAAACTTTCCAAGTTAATACATTACCATATCATCTATAAATATGGTATCTTGTCCTATATTATATCTAATAATAATAGATTATTTATAAACTAAGATGTTAAAGATCTTTATGCAAAATTCAAAATCAAGCACAAGAAATACACACCATATAACCTATAATTAAATGGTTTATTTGAGGTGTCAAATAAAACCATTATTTCCATACTAAAAAATATTGTCAATGATGTTGGCCGTAATTAGCATTGGTAAAAATTTCCCTCCCTTTGGGCTTATCACACTAGTCATCAAACCCCCACAAGAACTACTCCATTATCCAGTGTTTATAACACATAAGCTATTATCCCAATTTAGATTGAGCTACCTTCATTATGAGTATCCTTTGGAAATATTGAAGATGATTAAGATTATATATTTTCTAGGTTGCAAGAGATAAAACTCCTTGATGGTAAGCATTTGGTTGCCTTAGACAACTTGCAAGCTTATAAAAATAGATTGTGTAGAAGCTATAATAAGTGTATTCTCCCTTGGAAGTTTTAAAATGGTGATTTGGTCTTGAAAGAGAATTATAAGAATATTAATGTTGAATGTAAGAAGGTTAAGTTCCAACCCAATTAGTTGGGCCCATATGTCATTGCAATAAATTATGGATTAGGGGCATACCAACTAGCTACTCCTAGTGACAAAAAAATCCTAGGTCCCATGAACATTTTACATCTCAAGTGGATATATTATTAACATCATTTTGAACCATTGTCTACTAGACCCCTTACTTAGGGACAACTTTTGCTAAGGTCATTTTATCCCACTATTATATCCTAGAACATCCTATATTAGACCATTTTTATTATATCTCAACCTACCCTGGACTGTTCTTATGTGAACCATATTATTTCATTACTATGTATCATTGAAAATCTATATCATTAGTACTTTGGATCATTTATATCCCACTTGACTCTTTTTGTCCCACACTGGACCATCCTATCTTGGACCATATTCATTTTGTCTCATTTTACCCTGGATTGTTCTACTTAGAATAATATTATTTTCATACCCTAGACCATTGTAACCTAGATAGTTTTATGCCTTAACCAATTATGCTCCTAATTATGACTCATAGGAATTTTCAACATACTCGATGCCAGTTATATAAAATAGTTTCAACTTGAATAATATTTTGCAGCTTCCTCTTATAAACAAGTGAACATAGATACATCAACACATGGTTTTTGCCTATTGAATGATTATTTAGATTTAACTTACATTGTATACTATTATATTATTATTTTCATACTATTTGGTAGGTATTATTGACTTAACAGGATTATATGAACCATTATAGCTAGCTTTAGCTATTATTGGAACTTCTACTCTTAGACGTGCTATCTCCTTGATTAGTTGGTTCCCTATGCCATTATTTATATTCATAATCCCCATTTCAATCAGTTTAGATGTTATTTGAATTCTTACCTATGGAATCACATCTCCTCAGTTAGGTATTTCACTGGGCCTTTTTGAATAGTTCATTTCTATTGATTATTTGAAAAACACAAAAACATTAGAAATTGATGGACAAAACAAACATTGCCTTGCACTTTTGTTTATTATGATCCCATGCTCTTACCATTTTATGATAATTCATTTGAATATACTCATCATTTTTCAAGCCCATTTCCTTATTTACTCTAAAACATCAATCATGTTTTCTTATCATCACTTTTCTTCTGTCCCAATTCTAGGGAGAACTACATTTATCTTGAAGTTCATGTTGGATCTCATGTCCATGGAACTATGTAGGCAGTGTCTACTTGTCTTGTCCATCTGGAGTTAGCTCAACCACCCCTTCCTTTTCTTATTCCCCCCCCCCCCACGCCCCCCCCCCCCCCCCCCCGCCCCCCCACCATTTTATTTTACATTGTTTCCCTACCACTTAGGGGTAACTTTGTATCTTTTATTCTTATTCTATTATATTAGTCTTGTTCTTTCTTAGATTAGGGTCCACCCTATCACAAAGATTAATGCCTCTATTAGATGTGAAAGAACACTTATTTTCTATTTGCACTAACATTATGACTAACTCTTGTTTGTGTGTGTTTATTTGATTTTTATTGTTGTTTTGTTATGATTTCATGTTGATTATTAAGTTTTTATTGCTTTGATTTTATACATTCTTGTTTCTACTTAAATCCTGATTGTCCATAACTTGATTTTAAGTTAGGTTACATATATTTATTATTTTTATCTTTGTTTTTATTTAAATGTAAATAGTTATAACTCTGGTATTGGTATTTTTTATCATTATCTTTAGTTATAAATATTCACATTTGAACCCACCATCATAATTGGAATACAATGTCATTATAAGTCATTCATACTTATGATGCATAATTTCATTTTGCTATAGTAAAAACCAAGTACTCCAAGTCTAATAGTCAATAAAGCTCCAAAGATTATTTCTAAATGCACCAATGAATTAAATGAGATATTTTATGCAAGACTTGCATCTATTGGCATATAATATGAGGCTAATGGAATATTTATATGATTAGTTTGGGATGTGCATCTCCTAAATTATATTATAGCATCTAGTGAAGACACTATCCTACATATCTACTATCTAACATTTTTTCAAAATTTAATAGGGATCTATCTTTGTTCTATTATTCAATCCTCATTCCATTTTATCCTCATTACATTGGCCTAAGGTTCATTTGGACTATGTAGGTAGCGCTTGGATACATTATGTATATTGGGTCAACTCGGCCACCCTTATTCTTCTATTCATCTCTTTCATCACTTCATGCATCCTTATATTCTTGGTTTATTTTGGATTCTTCAGTCATTACATCCTTGCATCTATTTTTATACTCACTCATATTTAATTTATGAATTATGTTATATCCTTGAGCTATACTTGATAATTTTCCCTACTGGGGTATAATATTTTGACCAATCATCGATCTAATCAGCCGTACTAGGGCACAATTATTTATCAGTGATCAAAATCATCCCTACTAGGGAAAAATCAATTTATCAACCAATCAAATCCACCATACTAGGGCACACTATTAATTCATTGAAATCCTTTCTCTAGAGCAATTCTCTCATTTTTATTTTTATTCTAAGCTCTATAGATTTTACCCTCGCTCTGGTAATTGTAAAGTGTATAACTTATCTTGGGATCAATCATTCCGTAAGATTGTAAATTTTCCCCTCTTTTGGGTATGTTAAAGTGTGCCATTTCTATTTTTGGGATTTATCCTTCCCACTTCTCCCTGCTTTGGGGCCCATTATATTCTATTTTATTTTTGATAATTTGGAATCAATGCATGCAAATATTATCTCATAATGATATACTCTCATCTATGGGTTAATTTCACTTTTGATATCTTTTTTTTAAGAGTCCATCCCTCTATTTCAGCCTCACATGCCCTCTTGAGGGGGAATCATGGGTCTTTTATTCAATCATTACCTTCTAATTTATTCTTAACAACTATTTCATTTTTTGAAAATATGTTTCTTTAATCAAATATCTTTCTACGTCTTCTCAAATAGGGGTAAAATATACACATCCAATTCCTATCACTATTATGCTAAAATTGTCAATCTAAGTAATATTCTATGACAATGTACAATATGGGCCAAAATCATTAAAACATGCTACATGGTTTGAACATGTCATGTACAGGTGTTGATTTAGGCTAATGTATCCTTAAATGGGGTAATGCATTTTATGTGATTATTATCTTTTCTCAAATCACTTTGAGTCAAATTGTGACCATGGAAAATGACACTCTAGACCACTAAATTCTTTTAATTCAGAAGCACACATCAAGTTCATGTGTTATTTCATGTCCACAATGCTCTAATTGGGGTATTATTCCATATGTAATGACACCTTATTCTAATTATAATCTAGTTAAATTGTGACTTTGTAAATTGACATTTCAACTACTTGTATTAGACAACCTTGTCCAAATTTATAAATAGAAATTAACCTAATCAAAGGTGATTAATGGGTTAAATCCATTTAAATGCATAGTAAAAATATCCATGGCTAATCAGTGAATTTATATTTTTATAAATTCATAAAATTTGAATTGATGACATCAACATGACATCACAATAAATATCTAAAATGGTGATATCATGCATTACATAACCCTAAAAGTTGTCAAACACTCAAATTATAAATATCTAGATTTAAAAGGAAGGCTTATTAATTGTATCATTTAATGCCTTAACCTTCAAAATTGAATGGATTTATGGCCACACATCTTGATCTCAAGATGGAAAATCATAAATTGATTCCCTCATTTCTAAAAATATATAAATATAATGGTCCTCGCTCATTCCTTTAAGCTATTTTTATGTAGTTTTATTATGCATAATTATCTTCACAAGATTCATTCATGAAAATTTATTTTGTAGAAATTGCAATAGACAAGATTCAAATATTTTCTCATATTGATCGAATTCATGAGCCTAAGCTATTGGTGCATTGAGAGATGATGGAAAATCTTGCTACTCATCATTGACAAAGACTTGGAGTACCAAATTTGGGGAAATCATGTTTCTTGGTTGCACTTGAAAGAAGGGACCCTCTTGGGAAGGTTTGATTGTATTATTTACTTCTTTCAATATATCTTAGAATTCATTTGAAGAACCCCATAATGGAGTAGGCTTATTACATTGTGTCCTTTATTCTTATTTGGGTTTTTCTCTACTAATGCATGGACTAACTTGCTTTGGATTTCTACTCTAGATTTTCCAATTTTTAATCTATGTATTAGGTTATATCATTAAGATATGCTTGCCAATATTCACTATTAGGGCATAATATTTTGAATATTCATTGATCCAATCAGCCCTATTAGGGTACAATTAATTATTATTAATCAAAATCAACCCTAATAGGGTATAATCAATTTATCAATAAATCAACTCGGCTCTACTAGGGCACATTATTAATTCATTAACCTCCTTTCTCTAGAGTAATGCTTTCATTTTTATTCTAATTCCAAGCTCTGTAACTTTTGACTTTGTTATGGCAATTTTAAAGTGTGCAACTTGTCTCAGGATTGATCATTCCCTAAGCACACAACTTTCACCCTCTTTTGGGTATGTTAAATTATTCTGATTTTATTTTTGGGATTGTATCCTTCCCACTTCCCCTGCCTTGGGGACCATTATATTCTATTTTATTTTTGATAATTGGGAATCAAGGTGTGCAAGCATTAGCTCATACAAATATACTCTCATTGGTGGGTTAATTTCACTCTTGCTCTATTTTTCAAGATTCCATCCCTTTCTTTCATTCTCGCATGCCCTTTTGAGGGGGCATCATGGGTCATTTATTCAATCATTACCTTCCAACTTCTTATTGAAAACTCTTTCATTTCTTGAAAACATATTGCTTTGATCGAATTTCTTGCCACACCTTCTTAAATAGGGGAAAAATGTATACATATAATTCTTATCAATATTGTGTTAAAATTGTTAATCTAATTAATATTCTATGGTAATGCACAATCTGAGCCAAAATCACTAAAATGTGCTAAATGGTTCAAACTTGTCATGCACATGTGCTAATTTAGGCTAATGTATCCCTAAATGGGGAAATGCATTTTATGTGATTATTATCTTTTCTCAAATCACTTCGAGTCAAATTTTGACCATAGAAAATAACACTCTAGGCCACTAAATTCTTCTAATTTAGAAGCACACATCAAGTTCATGTGTTATTTCACATCCATAATAATCAAAATGGGGTATTGTTCCATACACAACTAACATCTTCTTATATTTATACTTTAGTCAAATTTTGACTCAATAAATTGACATTTTGACCACTTATATAAGACAACCTTGTCCAAATTTAGAAATAGAAATTAACCTAATCAAAGGTTCTTAATGGGTTAAACCCATTTAAATAAACATTCAAAATGTCCATGGATAATTAGTGAATTTATATTTTTATAAATTCATAAAATTTGTATTGATGACATCATCGTGAGATCACAACAAATATATGAGATGGTGACATCATGAATAACATCACCTTGTAAGTTGTCAAGCACTTAAATTTTAAATATCAAACATATATTTTGATTTAAAAATAATGCTTATTAATTGAATCATTTAATGTCTTGAGCTTCCAAAATTTAATGGATTTGTTGTCACACATCTTGATCTCAAAATGGACAGTCACAAATAAATTCCCTCATTTTTGAAACTTTATAAATACAATGGTCCTCACTCATTACTTTAAGTTATTTTTGTGTAATGTTAATATGTAGAATTATCTTCACAAGATTAATTCATACAAACTTATTATGCATATATTGTAATAGAAAATCTTTAATTATTTATACATATTGATCAAGTGCATGATCCTAAGCCATTATTTCATTGAGAGATGATGGAGAAGCTTTCTATTCATCATTGACAAAGACTTCAAACACCAAATCCATGGAAAATCATGTTTATTGGTTGATATTATAAGGATGGACACTCATGGGAAGGTTTTATGGTAGTATTCCTTCTTTAAATAGCATTAGAATTCATTTTCAAATCCCCATGAGGGAGTATGCTTAGCATGTTGTGTCATTTATGCTTATTTGGGTTTTTCTCTACTAATGCATAAACTAACTCACTTTGGATTCCTAATCTACTGTATAAACCTTCATATGTAACATTTTCAATTATAGCCACTAAAATTAACATTTATTGCTAAAACAATGCACTTGTGACCAATCCTTTTGCACACATAGCCCCTACCAAATTTAATAGATCTAAGCTGATATTCCTCTATTTCTATGGGGATGATCCTACTCTCCACAAAAATTTAAATCTTAAATATTCCATTTCATAATTCCAAGTATTTTAAAATCACTGTTAGATTAATCCACACTCCAAGTTTAGCTATATTTGCTCCTCATATAAGGCCACTTCTTATAGACTACTACACCTACCAGTAGCATGTGAATCTACCAACTACATTTTCCCATAAAATAATGTCATTTTATTAAATTTAAATTCACTTAATGGGTTATCTCACATGTTTATCAAGCCCCATTATATAATTTCCAAATAGATAACTATAAAACCATATTTTATAATATTTTTCTCACTAGGGATTCATATCAAAGAAAAAAGTTAAAACATTTTGTTAGGATTGTGGAGCTAAAAGCTTCACTGATGCAAACAGGAGAGGAGGTTGCTAAAGGTTGCTGAGTTGCAGAAGAAGTTGGGGTCGGTCTGATCAGCCGACATCGGCGGGATAGCACAGAGAAGCAACCGACGTCGGTCATATATCGGCCGACGTCGGTCACCTCCAGGCGGACAGGGACCGGCGTCGGTCGCCTGTGTGGTTCGACTGCGAGCTATTTACGGGCAGTTAGCTAACGAACCAAGAGTTTGCATGATGAGTGCTAATTTTAGACTCATAGCTGCGGATCTAATTATTGTAATTAGATGTCTAATCATTGTTTGGATGAGATCTATATAATAGACTCATGGTTGTATTGGAAAAGTGTGCTAGGGAGTAAGAGAGCATAATTATAAGCTCCTTCTGTGTGTGAGGTAGAGCTATGGTGCGTTCCTCCTAGTGCCACAGTACCAGGTGTGTTGGTGCTGGATTGGAGAGCCAGCTGGGTTCTTCAATAAGTAAGATCGTTGATCTGCAGGTGTATGTGTGTGCAAGGTCGAGGTTCACAGGTGATTGGAACCATTGCTTGATTTGCAGGTGTGCAAGGTCATACAGACAGCAACACAACAGGGAGCAGTATCAGGCAGGATCTACTTGGAGTACAGGTGTGTACTCAGATAGAGCAAGAGGAAGGCAAGGCAGTTCCTTCCATAAGTATGGTCTGTTGAATTGCAGGTTGTTGCAGATTCATGGGAGATCTACTTGAAGTACCTTGAGTACTTGTGGAGCACATGGAGTGCTTGTGGAGTGCGTGGAGCACTTGTGGTGTGCGTGGAACACGGGGAGGTGAACACCAACTCTGTATTTGAGTTGGGTGTTGGGACCTGTGAGAGGGAGAGCTTTGGGGAGAAGAATTACTGTTCACTTGAGGTGTGGGAAACCTCTGTAAGGTGGTGGAGAAGAAGTGGCATCTTCTTTATTGTATTCTTTTCTGTATAAAGTGTTAATACAAATTGGTATTGTCTCTCATATGCTGTGTTATTCTGAATTCTAGTTACTTGGTGAATCTGGTTAATTTCTGCATATTAAGTTGCTTGGTATTAGTAATCAAATTGTGTGCTTCCGGTGTACACCCTCTCCCAACAAGTGGTATCAGAGCATGTTTGTTGTTCTAGATCCCCAACAAGTGGTATCAGAGCCTTGGTTGTAGGTTCTTGAGCTTGATACCAACAGGTGGTATCTGAGCTGAGGTTGGAGGAAGCAGGTTTTGTGTTTGGTTACAGGTCACTCTCAGGGGTTTCTGATCGAGTGGGAGTAGAGCAACTGCAGATCAAAGTAAGCTAAGAATGGAGGAGTTGAAAAGCACAGATGGTCACTCACGGTCCTATGGAAAGAAAGAGCAGGTAAAAGATTATTGTTGGTTGGTAACAGATCAGCATGAAGAAACTGAAGATACAGATGTAGCAGGTGTTATTGCACAGGATGTGTTTGCAGGTTTCTTGGATAAAGTTGAATCTTGGATAAAAGATTCGGTTGCCTCTTTCCATGTAGTTCCAGGTAGAGGAGCTGGTGAGCCTTGCCAAAGGATTGGCAAAGGAGAAGTGAAGCTGAAATTGTAGGCGGCCAACACACAGGTGTTGATGAAGGTCATGCAGGTCCCAGGTTTGGAGATATGGCTAATTTCTTCAGAAAGATTGGGTGATGAGAGATGCACAAGAACTCTCACAGCGGATGCACTTGAATTAGCTGGTGGTAAGAAAATAGGTATCCTTTATCTACTTGTTTATATTACTGATTCTTCTTTTGTTGCGGAGACGTGGCTTCGTAGGCTTGGTCACATGAGCAGGAAGGAGATGCATGTTCTTAAGCGGAAGACAGATATATTTGACAGGCTTAAGAACTGGAAAGCCTTGGTGTTTATGGAGGAGATGGCGGACAGAACCCAGTGGATATGGCTGGATACTTCTGAGCAGGGCAGTTTGGACATGGATTTTGATTCAAAGGAGCTCACGGGTAAAAAGTCATCACTCACAGGCGAACACAGGTACCGATGTCGGTCAGGAGGAACCGGCATCGAACAGACAGATGCCGATGTCGGTCATGTGTAGACCGAAGCCGGCGATGTCGGGCAGGGTAAGACCGATGTCGGTCATGGGACCGACGTCGGCAGTATTTAAGACCGAGGTCGGTTAGGAGAACCGACGTCGGTAGCAGGGACACCAGCGCAGGCAGGTTGGTAGTCAGGTACAGACGCATGAAACCGACGTCGGTCGGATGCAGACTGTGGAGTGACCGAGGTCGGTCACTATAACGAATTTTGGGTGGACAGCAAGCTGTCAAGGAGTCTCAAACACCCATACGGAGGACTGAAGGCGTAAGTAGGCCCTCAAATTCGTTGTTCCTCTTCTTCATACTTGTTGCTGATTGTAGAGCAGGAAGGATCCAGGAAATAGGTGTGAGCTTGGCATGGATGAGGATGTGATTCCTTGGAGGAGAACCAGACAGGTGTGTCTTGGTAGAGTTGCCAGCAGGTATGAAAGCACAGAGACGAATGGATACCTTAGTAGAAGAATGGAGAGAACGGATACATGAGATGGAAGATCAGGTATATGGTCTTGTGGAGCTGCAGGACAGTGTTACAGGTTTTTTGACAGGTGGAGGACGGAGCATGGCTTCAGTCAGTGTCAGGTAACTACTGTGATTTGACTTACCAGGGGGATGGTGATTGCAACATCATTCTATTGCTGTATGTGGATAGTATGCTAGCTAGCAGGGGTGTACATACAGGGTTTTGCTGAGCTAAGGATAAGATTAGTTCAGTGGCATGTCATGAGGAGTTTGGAGCAGCGGAATTCTTTGACATGGGAGGCATGGAGATCACAAGTTGATTTTGTCTCGAGTGGGAGATGATGTGAATCAGGTGTTGGCGAGGTTCGGGATGCAGAGCCGGAGCACACTAAGGGCTGGACAGGTACAGTGTCCGAAATCACATGAGGTCTGGTATAGACCTGAGTATTCCCATGCAGTGGGAGCTGTCAGAGAGTTAGGAGCCAATTCATGGAAGTGGATTCTCAGGTTTTCTGAGAGGGACCGGCAGCAGGTGTTGCTATGCAGGGTCAGGACTTCACTACAGGTGTTGTAGGTTCGGATGTGGCAGGTTACTCGGATGACAGGTGGTACATCACAGGTTGTGTGGTGGGTTGTCTTCAGGTGGGAGCTTGAAGAGGGATACAAACCAGGAAACAGATTAGACGGAGTACAGGTACAGGTATAGTGCAGCTGTTTATCTCCAAGTGGGAGATTGTTAGGATTGTGGAGCTAAAAGCTTCACTGATGCAAACAGGAGAGGAGGTTGCTGAAGGTTGCTGAGTTGCAGAAGAAGTTGGGGTCAGTCTGATCAGCCGACGTCGGTGGGATAGCACAGAGAAGCAACCGACGTCGGTCATATATCGGCCGACGTCGGTCACCTCCAGGCGGACAGGGACCAGCGTCGGTCGCCTGTGTGGTTCGACTGCGAGCTATTTACGGGCAGTTAGCTAACGAACCAAGAGTTTGCATGATGAGTGCTAATTTTAGACTCATAGCTACAGATCTAATTATTGTAATTAGATGTCTAATCATTGTTTGGATGAGATCTATATAATAGACTCATGGTTGTATTGGAAAAGTGTGCTAGGGAGTAAGAGAGCATAATTATAAGCTCCTTCTGTGTGTGAGGTAGAGCTATGGTGCATTCCTCCTAGTGCCACAGTACCAGGTGTGTTGGTGCTGGATTGGAGAGCCAGCTGGGTTCTTCAATAAGTAAGATCGTTGATCTGCAGGTGTATGTGTGTGCAAGGTCGAGGTTCACAGGTGATTGGAACCATTGCTTGATTTGCAGGTGTGCAAGGTCATACAGACAGCAACACAACAGGGAGCAGTATCAGGCAGGATCTACTTGGAGTACAGGTGTGTACTCGGATAGAGCAAGAGGAAGGCAAGGGAGTTCCTTCCATAAGTATGGTCTGTTGAATTGCAGGTTGTTGCAGATTCATGGGAGATCTACTTGAAGTACCTTGAGTACTTGTGGAGCACGTGGAGTGCTTGTGGAGTGCGTGGAGCACTTGTGGTGTGCGTGGAGCACGGGGAGGTGAACACCAACTCTGTATTTGAGTTGGGTGTTGGGACCTGTGAGAGGGAGAGCTTTGGGGAGAAGAATTACTGTTCACTTGAGGTGTGGGAAACCTCTGTAAGGTGGTGGAGAAGAAGTGGCATCTTCTTTATTGTATTCTTTTCTGTATAAAGTGTTAATACAAATTGGTATTGTCTCTCATATGCTGTGTTATTCTGAATTCTAGTTACTTGGTGAATCTGGTTAATTTCCGCATATTAAGTTGCTTGGTATTAGTAATCAAATTGTGTGCTTCCGGTGTACACCCTCTCCCAACAAGTGGTATCAGAGCATGTTTGTTGTTCTAGATCCCCAACACATTTGACTACACATTGAGAGGAAAACATCTATTCTTCCCAATTTTGAGTCCACATAGCTGTAGTATCCCTAATTAGGCTAAGTCTGAATACACCTTCGAGGTCAAATGTCATTGTTAAATTACTTACTTACTCTAATATTTCACCAACATATACCATTGTATCAGTTTTTCACACACATCATTGTAACATGAGAGAATTACATGGAGTTTGATATCTTTTCAAAGTATTGTTATGTAGGTAGTGCTCAACATAAGGGGTGTTGAAGTCAAGCATAACTTCAAAAAATAACCAATTTTATTCATTTATTTCATTTATTCCTCATGGTCTAGTGAGCTAGGGTTCGAAGTGATGAATAAGGTATACAAAAAATTCTACAATAAATCATCTAGATCTAATAACATACACAAAGTCAATAGGCAAAGGCACACACATCCAATATTTCATAGATTACTAAAACCCTACCAAATGTTAGTACACCCTAAGGAAATTAGTGCATGCTATCCCTATCTAATTCTAATGGCCTTATCTTATATTCAAATGAGTCCTTATTCTTGATTCACAACATCATCACATAGTTAGTTTTAGATTTGCATTTACAAACACATCCAATTTATAACTAAGTCTTATTTTTTTGGAACTTTCCCTTTTTAACATATTTATAAATTTAAAAAGTTCCAAATTAATTTGTGTCATCAATTGCATATCTATATCACTATAATTTTACAAATTCATTTTTCATAATTAGGATTAACCCCTACTTATCCCAATTTTGATAAAACATCAATAAAAAATGTTATTTGGAACTCTTTCTTACTATATGTAATATAGTTAAATGAATTTAAATTAAAAAACATCAAGTATACTCATAAATTTAACTAGACCTAAATAAATAAATAAAATAGATCTAATTAATTTTATCAAACCTAGATCAATAAAGGATGAAATGGGGGTTGGAAAAGTATATTAATTTTCTAGGTGCATAAATGCACTAAAGTAGTTGTATATTTATAGATTTTTTTTAATTCAAATTAGACACTATTGGCATGAAAGCTAACATAAAAGGGGAAATATATACAATATGGGATAAAAAACCTCAAGGGACCTTAACAGTAAAAAAATAAGAGCCCCAAAATGTATTGTTAACCAAATTTGACCCTAAGTCAAATTTATCACCCCCTATAAATTTAAACTTGCC
This sequence comes from Torreya grandis, assembly GCA_037957365.1. Taxonomy (NCBI): domain Eukaryota; kingdom Viridiplantae; phylum Streptophyta; class Pinopsida; order Cupressales; family Taxaceae; genus Torreya; species Torreya grandis. The sequence goes on along the minus strand of JARHVA010003018.1, from coordinate 2,171,056 downwards.
ATATGGTCATGTCATACCCTATATGGTCCCTAAAATCTTCATTCAACCTTATTAACATGGTTTAATGTTATTTTGGATAAGTTAAGGTAATTTCATGTTGTGGTCAGGTGGTCTAAGGGTGTCATGAGAAAATAATTCATAGTCAAGTTGTGTCATAGGTAATTATGGGTTTATTAATGTCATTTTATGTACTAAAAAATTTGTCCTAACATTTCATGAAGTTTTGGAAACTCTAAGGTCCATTTTCTAGCTCTAAGGTGGTGAAAATGAGTGAAAAAGGTGATTTTGGCTAATATTTGTGTTTATCAAGTTACTTAACTTCAAAAGAAGTACAAGACCCATTAAAAGGTCCTTAGATAAGTTACCCAACCATCACACCTATTGTATACACATAATATTTTTAAACTTTTATCAATTACTAACACTTTATATCTTGTAAGAACCCATCGAGTCTCAATCTCTCTGAGTGCATGCCTTAAAGGGTGCATTAGGAAAGGGGTGGGAAGACCATTGATGCTTCTTAAGATTGTTTTCCATTCTCACACTTGACATATAAACACTTGTCTCCTAAAACTATTTACCCTAAGTTTATTCTTCTCAATTATACCCATTCTAGTTATTTGTCATGCTTTATCCTCCTTATTCTTGCATTGACCACCTTTAATTAGTTGACTATACTAGGTTAAAAGGTCAAACCTATATAGTTTTTAGTCTTTGATTATTGTAAAAGGTTAATTGGGCCAACCCTTTACTATTATGGGTATTTTTCATTAGGATTTTAGTTATCCCTTTGGTTGACTAAGCTTGAGACCTAATGATTTATCTCTTAAAAACATATAGGGTCAACTAGGTTGACCCTATATAGCTGACATATTCAAAAGAATTTAAGTCAAGATCCACCTACATATACAAGTTAATTTCCAACTATTTTTAAGAATAGAAGTGAATAAGAATAAGTGTGAATGAACATCTACTTATTGACCATTCTAATTGAGGAATAAATCTTAGGGTTACATACTTTCTTTGGAGATATGAATCTTGTCTTGTGGAGAGGTCTTTTGGATGAAAAGATAGGTTGTGTAGCTTAGAGCTGATTTATATTTGTTATCCTTACATACCACAACAATCTCTTGTGAATCACCTTGGCTAAGGGAGAGGTTGAGGTTCAGTGGGTTAGTCTTCAAAAATAAGTATTCCTAACTTTATTTCTTCTTTGTAAGAGTATATAGATAATGTAGTTGTGCTTCTCTCCCATGCATTAGGATTATGTATACATTGATGTGAGTACATGTCTTCTATGCATGTTTATTTTTGTTTTTTTAATTTCTAACCCCCACTTTGTGCCACAAGATTTGGTGTGCACTAGATTAGATTTACTTTCTTGTTTGTTATAATATAGTGAACATTAAACCTAGAACTCTTTTAGGGTTGTTACATGATTGTGTTAGATTGTAGGCTTTGGAACCCTTCCTAGCATGGTGTATTGTGACAAGTGATCCCCTAATCGGGTCTATCAGATCCCCATATTGGTCATTTTCCCACTTAACAAATGTATTCCCAATTAGAAGTGTAGGTATGTTCTACCTTCTCCAAGATAGGATTGATTTATAGACATGATGCACTTTTTATTACATACATTTTAGTGAACCTGACATGAACTAACCCTTGCAGGATTTGTTTATCTTATTTCATTCTTTCATCATTATTTTTATCATATATTTTCCATACTAGATAAACTCTATTGAACTTGTACATAACTTCTATACACAAGATTTTAGGTACAGACTACTGGATAAAACCTATGGACCTAGTACATGTTTTCATCATTTTAGACATCAAGTTTAGACTACTAGGTTGACCTAGTCTATGCTATAATTTTTCAAACATTAGGTTAAACATAATAGGTTGACCCAATTGAACTTGTATATTTTTAGGCACTTAGTAGTAAGTTTTTGTAAAGCTTGATCAACCCAATCGACCTAGTTAGTAGAATTTGAAAACATATATCAAGGTTCTTAAACAAAAATATTCATTATATGCATCTCTAATCCACCAAGGTTCCTTTTTATCTCTTTGTCTCTTTATTTATAGTATTTTATTTTACAGTTTGTAGTCTTTAAAACTACCCCTACATAGTCAACTAGATTGACCCTATCGACCTAGTTCTATGTTAAATGTGTTGTTTGGATAACTGGATCAACTCTGCTGACCCTATTCATTTTTAGACCTTGATTCCATAGTACAAGTTTGACCATATAAACCTTTTTATGTATTATGTGCATACATTTTTTAATATATTAACATTCTACCTTGTTTTAAAGTTAGAATTAACCCTATATTCTATTAATTAGTTCACAATTTCTTTTTTTATTGTTTGCATGCTTAGAATAGATCACATAGTTTAATTATGTGGTTTTAAATTAACCATTTAGTTTCATTATTTTCTATTTTATGCACACACATCCAAATTACAAAATATAAACAATCATTTTAACATTTGTCTACCTAAAGCCAACGTACTTGTATTTCATCACCAAGGGGGGATCCGACTTCGTACTCTAGTCAAGTATAGAGCATGGTTAATGGTATACTCTAGATAATCACCTGATACCCTTATAATTTAAGTGTGTGAAGTGAGGGTTTAGGCCCTAATACTAATCTTGTATCATTTACACTACAGTCCCTTTTAGCTCAAACTACCTGAAACCATCCTTAGATTTCAATTCTAGTTCCTTGCTTACAACCAACTTCCCATCACATGTAAAATCGCATCTTAATAATCTAATAAACATTTATGTTGAATATTTATTTAGTTATTTACTTTCCAATTTTATCACTTGCTCTTTTCTCAATTTTATTTTGTATTGTAAAAACTTGCATTATCTAGCGTTGATGCAAGGTTTTGTGTTATGTGGTTCAATTAGATTGGATAGCGTTAATCTAATTAACTATTTGTTTCCTTTCATATTTTTCTTTTCAAATTTATTACAAAATTTATCTTATTTCAATCCACAAATTTTTTATAAGTTTCTTAATTTTCCCTCTCTATTATACTAGGTCAACCCAATCAACCTTGTACCTTTTCCCAACCTCTATTCACCATACTGTATTGACTCAGTTGACATTGTATAGTTTTTAGACCCTATTTATTGTTTTTCCAATCTCTTTTCACTATAATAGATTGACCCAATTGACCCTATACTATTTGTAGACTCTATTTTTGTGTTAGGTCAATCTAGTCAACCCTATATAGTTTCTATCATTTCCTATCTTCTTATTTTATCATCTTTCTTTCCTTCCCTTCATCATGTACTTTCTATGTTATGATAATACTAAGTTGTATTCAATAAACATGATGAATTCTGCTAACCCTCATAGGTTCTCCCATAGACAAAGCATAGCTCCTCTCTTAGATGCTAGTAATGTTAATATTGACAATTGAAAAATGAACTATGGGACACCTCCTAATACCTGTTTAAAATGTAATACTCTTTTCTCATTAGAATACCAACCCAAATTAGAGTATACCTCTGAAATGCTCTTTGTTATCTATGAATTTCCTTAACATAAAGGAAAAGATCTTTATATTATTTACAGTCTTATGATTAGTGGTCAAGTTGAAGAGACTTATTCACCTACTCCTACATTATCAACTAGATTTTGGGGTACCACTTTCTTCTATTTTCAACGTCTTCCTTTGATTATGACCCATTCTCATACCATGACCTAATCTTATATAAATTCTTCTACCTCCATGCCTAGTATATCCACTAACATGGTAGGTTATACATCTAGTGGGATTCTCATAAGACCCACTATCCTTAATACCTCCACTAGAGAATCATTTTATACCTAAGTTAATCATGTTACTAGTGATTCTTCTTCTTAACCATTCACTATTCCATCTTTTGCTACACAAGCAAATTTTAACACTAGTGACTCACATTCTCATAGTTCCTCTCAAGATCCTATCAACACCAATACTAGTACCCAAACCACTAATACCACTTCTAATGCTTCTAATAATTCTAATCAAACCCATTAACTATTATTAAAAACACTCAATCAAATGAATACCTTTCAAGCTCATAACATAAATCAAATGATGAGAATGCAAAACCACCTTATCAATCTTCAATCTCATCCTCAACCAATGGCTTTGGGCACACATAAATAGAATGTTCCCCCTCATCCTCTTTGATATTCTTAAGGCAATCTCAGTCCTCAACCTTCTTTGATAAAAAAAACCATTAATCATCTCCAAAATGAACCTCTCACTACTCAAATTGCTAATATTGATATAGGAGGTATCACACCTACAATTTATTATAATGGATCAACTGATCCCACCCTTCATCTTAAAACATTTAGAAATATTTATAAGGATTGGGTTAGATTGAACACCTTTGTTGTTACCAAAACCTTAGCCAAAACTCTCAAAGGTGATGCCTTATCTTGGTACAACTAACTTATAACTTATTCTATTACTATTTTAGAGGATTTAGTGAATACTTTAGTTTAATAATTTCAAACTAATGATCTTCTTGAAAACACTTTGGCCCACTTCATAAATTAAAAATAACATGAAAATGAAAATTCTCAAGCCTTTGTTAAAAGGTGGAAAACTTTGTCAAATAAATGTGAACATAACATGGCTGATGATAATCTTTTTCACCTCTTTACCAATTCCGTTTTTCATAAAATTTAATATTGGGTTTGCACTCTCTATCCACATACATTGGAGGAGGATATTGACCAAGATAAATGACAAGATTTATTTATGCATCAATTCAAGCCACCCCAACCTTTTATGGGTCCTTGTATTTTACTTAAGATTAAAAATCATAATGTGACCAATGATGGTGTTACATATTCTTATGATACCATTCACAATGTTCAAGTTATCATTCTTACCCCTTCATCAAAAATAGCTCCCCCTTCTCAACAATTTACCAATCCTCATTTATCTTCACCTAAAAACATTAACATTCACAAGTCTCTTTCCTCATTTAAATTTTTAATCATCTACATAGGCTTCTTCTATTATAACTTTACCATACCCATCTTATGAAATCTTGTTATGATTCTAACAAGTTTTTTTGGTTTCAAGTTAGTTGGGTTCATTCTCATGAGACATGTAGAAAAATTTATAATTTAGCTATGGAATTTATTCTGGGTCCTAATTTTGATCATGATTATATCATTAAAAAGCATCAACAAGCTTATGAAATTGATTTTAAGGATTATAAATCACATGATAAAACTCAATCCTTAAGCCAAGCCAATACTCATTTGACTATTTACAAAGACCCTCTTCCTAATTGTCAACCTATTCAAGATAATCAATACAAAACTACCCCTTCCACCAATAATGTATAAATCCTTATTGAACCAACTTCTAAATAGAATGTGGAAGGGTGGTTACTTTTATAGATTCCCAACCTATCTACACTCCATCTATAAAATATCATGTTATCTAGGATTCTTCTCCAAATCATTTAAATGAGTTGGGGAAAGATGACCTTATTAATTTTGATGATTCAATTTTTGATTCTCCCTTGGATAACACTTCCTTTTTTATTTATACCACTCTTTTATCATCTTCTAACACTTATGATACTCAAATTTATAGTAACACTTTTACCAATTCTCAGAATCAACTTGAATCAACTATGTCATCATCACAACATGATTTACAACCTTTTTATAAACCTTATTCTTACCAACATAAATTCCAATATACTTTGGCTCCTCCTTTTTAATACATCCTTAATAATTATGCACCTATATCTAAAAACCTTCTTATGGGTTATGATGTGTGGGATCCCATCATGAAACTCACTAATCTACCATCCCAAATTCTGCTCCTTGAGCTTATGATGACTTCTCCACCTTAATAAAAACCATATTATGAAACTATTATTTGAGATTAATGTTACCTATTCTCCCCTAGAAGGATGGGAGTTAGCCTTATCTGGATCCAAGGATAGTATATTACAATAATCCAAAGAGATGTCTATCAACATTGTTGAAACTATAGATACTTATCTTTCCTTAAAATTTGATTTAGCTTCTATGATTCTTGATGAGATTATGCTTCATGTAGATGATCCTCCCTTATTCATTAGTGTTCAAATAAGTGATATCCAAGTTAAGCATGAATTTATTGATAAGGGTTCTAGTACCTACGTTTCCTCTCTCAACTTCATTAAGACCCTTGGATATTTAGAATACAATATCAAGTCTACATGCAAAACATACCAAGGATATGATCAAAGGTAAATTCCTCCTCTAGGTTGTGTTTGGCTTCCCATTATTTTCCCACTTATCATCATTCATGTGAAGGTTATGATCTTTTCCTTTTCATATAACATCTTGCTTGGTAGGTCATGGACTTACCGTATGAGAGCTATTGCTTCTTATGCATACCAATGCATTAAATTCCCTCATAATGGAGTCATTTATAGGATTCAAGGTGACACCAACCCTTATAATTTAAAAAAATTCTAAGACCGAGGTGTCTTCAAGATTCTTACTCTTGAACCTTTGCCCATCATTCCATTCTATGAGTTCTAATGTCTCAACTTTCTTGTTAATTCAACCCAACGTTACAATGGTCATCCCAAACCCATTAGGAACATTCCTCATAACCTATTAGATTTTTATGATGATGAGATTGATGAGATTATACTAAATATTAAAACTCTATTATCTTGCCCCACCTCATCTCATAGCTTCTTATTTCCTTATAGCTTCATTCTTGCAAGTCTCCTTGCAATGATACTCCCATAGTCTTGACCAAGACTCAACATTATACTAACCACACTTCCTTGGATGAAAAGGTCATCCCTAATTGTGTCATTTATATTCATACCTTATATTGTGATGATGGTTATTCCTTAGATGATCCACTCTTAGGCAGTCTTTTACAAGCCCATGATGCTAATATTATCTATTATCATTCTTCTTTACTTGAGTCTTTTCATGTATCTTCCCATCTTATTTCATTTAAAATTCCTAATTTTAGTATTTTTCCTCTTTATCATAGGGTATATATGGCACCAACACCTCTATTTTATGAGGAAACTTATAGGAGTATGCTCATGGATCATGTTATGACCAGGCCTTACCATTTTGTTAGGTACCCTGATCACCATAGTTACTTTACTCATGAGATTAGTTACACACTTCTTAAAACTTTTATAGATCCTAATCCTCCCTTAGTAGAGACCTTATTGGATCCCATTCCTACTCCTACTATAGTTTATCCCATTCTTGTTCTTGTTATAATTGAGCCTATTATCACTCCCACTCTTGCTAAGCTTATACTTGCTTCTCATCTCATTGTTCCTTCTATTAAGCCTAGTTCCATTCCTCATCCAACACCACCTTGCATTGGTGATGGTTTTCTTCCCTTACTTAAGATGGATACATTTCCCACTAAATGGGTTGATGAGTCTTCTTTAGCTTCTTCCATTCATGTTACACCTCCTTCTATAAGTGCTTCTCCTAAAGTTACTCACAAGTGTATCTATTAATTCTAAGGGACAAATAACCATTCTTCTACCCATTGTTACAAGTTAAAATAGTATATTGAAACTTTGCATCCTTCTTCTCTTACCTCAAATCGAGCCATGCCTGCCCTAAAGGTTCTACCTAAATATATACCTAAGTATGGTGAGGTGTATTGTCTATGGAACCAATGTGGCACCCATCACACTGATCATTGACACATCCTTAAACAATATCTCAAGGATCACCTTATATCTATTCCAAGACCTTATTCTACTCCTCCCATAGGTCATTTCCATAATAAGGCTCTTCTTTCTCCTATGGTTCCACCTCTAGTGGTTCTATCCCATCTTGTGGTCTCTTTATCATCTTATATGCCTACACCTATGACTCCTTCACCTATGGACCTTCCCTCACCTATGGATCCTTCTCCACCTCTAAGTCACTCACCCATGGATCCTTCTCCATTGATGCTTCCTTAATCTCCCATAGATCCTACTCCCATGAATTCTCTTGATCATCCATTGGCTAATTTTCCTTATCAAAATCCATCGAGTATTCCTATTTTTTAGCTGAGGAGATTATAAGAGAAGTATTTTCCCAATTTTCATTAAAGATTGATAAGACATTAGCATTAGTTCATATCCAACTCATAAAGAGTAATATGATGTCTTGGATAATGTTTGTGGGAATATTTATTAGTATTTATGAGCACTTGCATGGTGCCTTTACATTTACATTATGATTGGACATACACTCTGATTTTATTGTTATCTGTATGTTAAATCATGTGACACTGTGTCAAATTCATATTTTTCTTATATGGTGATTATTTACCTTTTGTACTATATATTTCTTATATTATCAATTATATTTTCATATAATTATCTTTCTTTATCATTGTCTTCTCTTTATTTCTTGAGTTTTTCTCAAAACTTTCTTCTTGTGTCTTCATGATTGTTTGCTTTCTTATCTCCATTTTTCACAAATAATTGTCATTGTGACTTGGTTATATAATTCTTATTCTCTTTGATCATTATATTCTATTACCATATGATTATTTAGTAGACAATTCATCTCATTATAATTTCCTTTCATTGGTCCACCTTTGGATCTCCTTTTTCCCTTCTTCATTTTTCACAAACTAAGCATATACATGGTTGAGACTTATATCACATCCTAGTTCATTGTTAAGCCTAAGTGTCCTTGTCAATCTTTTTCTTTGGTTAATTATCTTCCTTTATCCTTAGCCTAAATATCATTCATGTGTATCACTAAATATCTCATGATTGGTCATTCCAAATCTTTATGGAGGAGGAATCTTAAAAAATCCATAAAAAGTTCAAAGCTAAATCATTTTACAAAAGGAAATGGTATAAAATGCAAAAATAATATTAAAAGTCAAATCACACTAAAAAAATGTGATTCAAAGCAAATCTCTCTATTATATTCAAAGATCAAACTCCATAGTTGGCCTCATGATAGAGCCAAGGTCCTTTGGGGTATGACAGACCAATAGATTAAAATAGGAGAATAAAAAAATATTTTCGTGATACCTACCTTCTCATGAAAGTATCCAATCTTTGAATTAGAGTGATGGCTCTGTAAGGGGTTTTAAGGAATAGGGAATATGTCATGGGAAGGTAGGTCCATTTTAATCTTCCTTATACTAATCTACCTTCATGAGTTAATCTTATAAGCATACTTATATGCCTACAAAGCTTAGTGTCTATAAAAATAAGGTTTCCTTTGCACATTGATGGTCACTAGTCACTTAGTGTCTTCTCATGTCCTTAGTATGCCTATTACCTCATAAGGTCTTCTCATTAGATGCCTAAGTCTTGATTTTTACATTCCCTTTCTCATTCCCTAAATCCATCATGTTTCTTCTTGAGAAATATTATTTTTTCTACTTATCACTCCCCTTGGGATTTCATTTATGAGTTACATTATAAGACCATGGATAGGACTCAACATTCCTTATAAATTACCACCTTTTTCCTTCCTATTAATCACATCCTTTGTTACCCATTTTTCCTAATTTTTCCACCCCAATGGTGTTTTCTTTGTGAGTTGCAGTATAAGACCGTGGATAGGACTTGATATTTCTCTCAAAATTTTCCAATAATAATACAATTCACAAATAAAATTACATGTGTTGAATATGAGATAAGATGTGATTGATTATGAAGTTACACATAATTAACATGCTTCCCATCTTGATTTAGTTTGTTTTATGCTTAATTCATTTATCTTTAACTTTTATCTTCTTATTTTCTAAGTGCATGTAAGAATACAACCATTTCTTAAATTTTTCATAGTTCCCAGGATTAAATTAGTATGATAAATTTAAGACAAATCTTTTGTCAATTTTGTTTTTATATTATACTTTTCAATGTGATTTAGTATAATTGATTGACTTAATTTAATTTTTTTTAGACCATTTTTGCCTTTTTACATACCTTCCATTTTATTACATTATTTTTATACTTCCTAATGCGATTTAGTATCATTTTACTTATTTTAAATTGGTGTAAAAATCTTTTACTTTGGTTTAAAAACAAATTCCTGTTTACCATCTTGTTATACCATCCATTGGTTCTTTATAATTAGTCATTTTATTGTTATTACACATTTCCCAACTTGAAATAGTATGTGGTACATTTTTGACTGATTATATTTTACTAGGTCTTTTTGCCCATTTATTTTTAACCATGCATGTGTTTTTCATAATGCTAGAAAAGAAACTACATTTCATATATTTCCTATAGCATATACAAAAAATAAATAAATACATGTGCTAGAAATAAATATATCTAAATCATCTACAACCATAACCATAATGATGATAACATACACAATAAACATCAATATTCCAAAATGATACATCATATATATATATATATATATATATATATATATATATATATATATATATATATCAAGAGTTTTTGATACAACCATATACACCAATGCTCTACCTCTATGGCTGGGCCCCATCTTGTCTATCTCGTGGCCTAGCCATGCTACCTACCAAGGCCTCAATTTTACTCCTCTAAATAGTATGTTGTAAGGAGGAAATCCAATATCTCAATCCATCTACTTGTCCTTATAGATGTGCTACCCATGCTTGTACCTATGCTAAATAGGATAAGGTCACCATATGTGTCACCCTCTCCTACTCTTGCACCTATGTCATATGGGTCAAGGTTATTGTATGTACCTATTTTATATACATCATTATAGCTAGATAAATAGCTTTCTCCTCTATGAGGGCCTAAAATTCTTGTATATCACATGTGCCCATATTTACTAGTGGATGCATCCTCTTTATGCTCATATTTACCTCATTCCCTCCCTTTCTAATCTTAACTAGCTTGCCTGAGTTGGGGTAGATGGTATACTGGGGTTCTCTAATGTAGTAGGGTCATATAGCTACATAGTCTCATCTAGGACATCATGGAATTCTCCCCTCATAAGGGACCCCCATCTCTCCTCTTTATCCTCATCTATACCTAAAAATTCACACTTAGATAGATATTAGATCACTATTATATCTTGTAATATATATCTATCTCCAGTACCTATTTCATTATAAAAACATAAGAAATAATTTAATCATCTTTATTACCTATCTATGTCCTAGCCACTATGATTTCACAATCTATGTGACTGCCTAACATAGTCTTTCCATCCACATGGATTCTTAATACCTCCTCTATAGGTCACCTCCTCAACTCAAATATAATTATCATGACTCATGTCCACCTTTAACTATGTCTGAGTGGCCTATCTATCATCTATCTCTCCTCTGGCTCACCTACTGAATCATCAATAATATTGATAGTCTCCACTCTCTCCCATTATTCCTAGCTCCATCGATGTCATGCCCTATATGGTTTTAGCTCATATTTTTATAGAGATAGTTGTGGTATCTATGGTTCCACTTCCTTTATATCCCTTTCCTCATGCTCAAATCCTTATCATGCTCATCTACATCATGGTCACTCATGATGTCGTCTAAGCATCAGCCTCATCACTAGTGGCCCTAATCCCCTCCTCCCTCATGGCTCTCTCACATGCTAAGCCCATTGATCAAGCATGAATATCATTTCCTATAGATGAGGTAAGCCCATATATCTTGTTACCCATGCCATTATATGTGGCTCTCTCCACCAAGTGTAGTGTCAAACCACCTTTGTCCTCATTGTAGCTAGTGCAACTATGTCCCAGCTCAACCATGTAGTCATTATGTACCCATATGTATATAACACTATGTCTACACATCACAATATATAGTTGTAGGATGTGGGGAATGACCCATGCTACCTATTCATCTCTCCATCTCCCTACTTGAGGTGACCTATCATTGAGCGCATGGGGAAACCTAACCAGTTGATACATGGTAAACCTCTCATATATCTAAGCCATTAGTAATATGATCAATCATATCAAATTTTACCCTCTAACAAACACCTCATATGGATCATGTATGAGCTAAACCTAGATGATATATCTAAGATCATATAGTACTCCCTCCTCTAGGATCATCTTACTCAAGGCTACCATGAACAGTGGTACCTTGCCATCTAACGTGTGACATAACACTCACTATATCACAAGTGTTACCATAGCATTATAGATATATAAAATTTTTGATGCATATATATTAAACATACTAACTCTCCTACCCACCAATATCATATCTGAGCCTATATCCCACATGGCTAAGGCTCTCCTCTCCTCTAGGTTATCTAGTATGCCTATAGTCATTGGTGATCCTACTATCGATGGCCCTAGGATGGCATGTACATCCTAAAAAGTGATAAATACCTCTAATATATCCCCATCCACCTCTCATATTAAGGTGTTAGTTAGTTTTTATCAACATCTAAAGAACATGACTAATAGATTCACACTCAAGGGAATCTTGCATATGTCAACTATCCCTCATAGGCCTACAACTACTAGCCTATCTCTATCTCCTATAGTTAGCTGCTCTAGTAGATTTGGTAACCAAGATATATCTACAAATCTCTAAAATCTAGGTTATCCCTACAATCAAGAAATAAAAAAAGATGTATTAGATCCTCCATGTCATGTATAATCACAATACATTCTTTTTACAATTTAAATTAAAAAAATAAGCCTAAATTGCTTTAATTCATTAATTTTAAACCTATTTTTAGCTTACTTGGTCATTTAAGGCCATTCTATCCTTCTTTCAACCTTTTGCATGCATTTTCATACTATTATGGTTCTTTGGTCAACCTAGCTTGACCAAAATTTCCCTATTTTTGACTTGGTTGACTTAAAAATCTAAGTCAACCCTCTTATTTTCCCCTCCCTAGTACTAAGTTATCATTCTCTATTTTTAGATTAGTTAGCAAACTATACTAGGTTGATAGTCTAAAAATTATACAAGGTCGACACACATCTATTGGGTTGGTAGTGTAGATTTTCAACCTATTGGGTCGACTGGGTTGACCTAGTTATTTTTCACTACCAACCCCTTGCATTTTCCTAAAAAAGTGCCTTATGGGAGTTTTATTCTTAATTCCTTTAAACCTATTTGACTAATTGGTTTTTCCTACCTATAGAATCTAGTTTTCCTTCATTTTTACATCTAGAAATGATAAAAATTATCTTTTTCTAAAAATCCACTTATTTCATTAAAATACTCAAAAATTAGCTTAAGATTCATAGTTGCATACCCATAGTGTACCCGCTACTACTTGTGTAGCTCCCCCTAAAATATATTATCATCTCCTCACCATCCTACCTCATTTGGTCTCCAAAGCTCTTTTTCTCTCCTTTACTAGTAAAAATAACCAAATGACTTTTATTTCCCCTATTTAAAAACACTTTTCAAAATTTAAATTCTTTAATTATTTTTTTGCATATTCCTTTACTTATATCTTTGTTTCTATTCATATATTTTTCAAACCATAAAATGTATTGGATTAATGATGATGTAGAGAATCATTTCTACTATCATATGCCTATATTCTAAACATTTCAATTTTTGGCTTTTTTTTGCACTAATTTCTATAGGTTTACCTAGTGTTCTTCACATTAGATGCCTTCACTCTTTCTCTTAAAGTATAATTATTTATCTAAAACAATAAGGTAAGTAAAGGTATGTGTTTTTCAATTCTATATTTTCCTTTATCTTATTTGTTGCTTACTTCATTTTACTTAGCATCAACATTGTGTGTTATCATGTTCTATTTCCTGAAGCACCATTCCATGTTGTAATTATGTGACACATGATGAGATTTGAGTGAGGCATATATATACATATAATATTTTCAAACTTTTATTGATTACTAAAACTTTTTATCTTGTAAGAAACCATCGAGTCTCAATCTCTTTGAGTGCATGCCTTAAGGGGTGCACTGGGAAAGGGGCGGGTAGACCATTAGTGCTTTGTAAGATTATTGTCCATTTTTCCACTTATCATCTACATAATTGTCTCCTAAAACCATTTACCATAAGCTTATTCTTCTCAATTTTACCCATTCTAGTCATTTGTCATACTTTATCCTCCTTATTCTTTCCTTAACCCCTTTCTCTAGTTGACTATACTAGGTCAACTAGGTTGACCCTATAAATTTTTTAACCTCTGATTACTATACAGGGTCGACTGGGTCAACCCTATACTATTTTAGGGTATTTTTCATTAGGAGGTTCATTATCCCTTCAGTCGACCTAGCTCAAGACCTAGTTATTTATCTCCCAAAAACATATAGGGTTGACTGGGTCGACTTTGTATAACCGATATATTCAAAAGGATTTAGGGAAAGATCCGCTTATGTATACAAGTTCATTTCCAACCATTTGCAAAAATAAAAACAAAGAATAATAAGTGTGAATTAACATTTACTTAGTGACCATTATACTTGAGGAATAACACTTATGGTTTCATACTTTCTTTGAAAATACCAAACTTTTCTTGTGGAGAAGTTTTTTGGATGCATATATAGGTTGTGTAGCTTAGATCTGACTTATCTTTGTTATACTTACATACCACAATAATCTCTTATGAAGCACCTTAGCCACGGGAGAGATTGAGGCTCAACAAGTTCATCTTCAAAGGTAAGTATTCCTAAATTTATTTCTCCTTTATAAGAGTAGATAGATAATGAATTTGTGCTTCTCTCCCATGCATTAGGATTTTGTATATATTGACATGAGTATATGTCTTCTATGCATGCTTATTTTAGTTTGTTTTTGTTTCTAACCCCCACTTTGGGCCATAAGATTTGGTGTGCACTAGATTAGATTTATTTTTATTTTTATTAGAATAGAGTGAACATTAATCCTAGGAATATTTTAGGGTTGTTACATTATTGTGTTAGATGGTATATTTTGGAACCCTTCCTAGCATGGTGTATTATGATAAGTGATCCCCTAATCAGGTCTAATGGATCCACATATTGGTCATGCCCCCATTTAAAAAATGTATTCCCAATCAGAAGTGTAAGTATGATATATATTATCCAATCCAAGATTGATTTATATACATGACACATTTTTGATTACATGCACTTATTAGAGGAATCAAAGCAAAGACATATTCTTGATTTCAATGCCATATTGAAGAGTTAGAGGAAGTTGTAAAGACTTGTTGAAGTCATGTGCAATTATAAAAATTTAAAAGGTGTCATTTCATCTCCCATGTGTCATAAAGTTTTTTTAAATGAAGTTATAGATCCAATTTTTTTATAAAATCACTTCTCTCCTCCATCACTTCATTCACAAGCTAGGGAAGGTAGAGTTCAAATAGATGGTATAGGACATATAGGTAGAGTTGGGGGATGATATTTTGGAAAATTTTTGGGACCCATATGGTATTAAAATTTGTGGATTTTTTTAGTATTTTTTTTCTTATCTTTATGAATAATCTCTAAGAGCCCATACTATTTTTTGAGAGCTTAAAACCCCACACGCTAAGTTTGGTGCAATTTGAGTGTAAAATGTGAATTAATGGATGCATGAAACTATTTATAATATATTATTAGATGTATTTATATGTCTCATACATGTAAATTCATCATGGTGTCATGTGTGGATGTCCTTTTGGCATGAAAAGTCTCTCTTATGATTAGTTTGAAGTGACTATTCATGTTTCTATGTTTATGAGTTTTTTAGGTGGTATAATTCATTTGAGTGAATATTAATATTATTAAAATATCTATAAAATTCATAAATATCCTTATAATCATTCAAGTATTTCATATATGCTTCAATGGACACTTTTTCATTCACTTCTTGGGACTGTATTATGTGTGTTTACATTAAAAAGGGTGATTTAAAGCAATTTGTATATGTTTTTCAAGGATTTTAGAGTTTTTTATTCATGATAATATGATGATATAATTGTGATAATTATATTTTATTCCTAGTGACCATGTTATACTCTCCAAAGTTTCAATACTTCCAAGGTTGCTAAACAGCCATCTTCAATCACCTTTAGGTCTACAACTTCAATGGGGGTTCATGGTGTCAATGTATCAAGAAGTTTTTATATGACATAAAAAAAATTTATGGTTTAATATTATAATATTTATAGATATAAAATTATCTACAAGGAATTATAAGGTCAAAACTAAGTTGAAGACTAAGCTAACTACTCCTAATATGCACCTATAGACCATGTACTTTGAGACAATGAACACAAAGGTTTTAAGGATAATTTGAAAATGATTTGAAATTGTAAATATAGTGAAAATGGATCCTAATAAGTATGAATGGTCTCATAATACCATAAAAATTTGAATAAGGACAATTCAAGACATACATAGGCAGACCTTCTAATAAGAGTCACCTACAAGATTCTTTATGTTGATAGTGATGTGGGTAAGGTTTGAAGTTCAAACATTGAAAAGTGTATAATGGTATAAAAATAATTATAAATATATTATTAGGATCATGAAGAATATTTTTGGATTGGAATAGAGAAAACCTAGAAGGCCCTACACACAGTTAATTGTCTAAGTTGGCACCTATAGCTAGTTGAGCAAGATTTGGCATGGATAAGTGAATAATGGTAAGATTTAATGATTAAAATATTTTAGGAGTTCCTAAGACATAAAAAACAACATTAATAAAATATTTTAAAGTTTTAGTAATGTTTAAAGGTCTAAAAAACACCATACATAGTCAAGATTATGCATATCAACACATACAACCACCTACATTGAAGTGGTCTTGAGACAGTGGTAATGTTGATAAAAACACAAGACTTCGAGGTGTTGAAGAATTTATAAACTATTCAAGTATTTTTAATAAATTTTCATGTTTCAATAAAGACTTCTTAAAATACATAGGTTGGTAAGCCCATTAAAAATGCATATGTACATGTAGATAATCACTTATAGGTCCATTTGGGTGACTAAAGACATTTGAAAGCCTAAGACCAATGGTTTGTGTGAAGTAAATGAGATCAGGGTTCACAAGTATTTGGAGATAAAAGAGTTATATCAGGGGTTATAAGTGACCAACAGAGAAGGAGACAAAACATGGGTCATAATCCTAGTTACCCTGCATATTCAGTCCAATACTTGTCTTGACTTATCAAGGCATTTATTTCTCAAAAAGGTCTTAAAGTCTAAGAGTATACTCTAAGGGAAAGGTAAATTAATATATATTTTTCATTATTAACACAATATCTATTTTGATTTTTTTACCTAAATGCATATATAACCCTTGCACCTACAATCTTACCTAAGACTCATAAAAGTAGTTGCTTGTTTTGAGAGGACTGAAGGATATTCAAGAGACCTAAGTAGATATTATAATGCTTAAAGGTGATTGGTAGGTGATTAAATTGTCTCATCATAGCTAAAAATCAATCAAAAATAATGGAAACATAGTCAACGTCCCCTGTTTAGTCCTAATAACCCTTGCATACATAAGCTCACATAGACAGTTAGTTCAAAGAGAGATGGTCAATAAGAAGAATGAGTTGAGAAATTCAAGATATTTTATAAAAGGTAATATGGTATTATAATAATATTTTAGGGTGATGAAATTTCCTATCACACCTTAGTCTTAGGCAATAAACTCAGTGAAACCCTATTTAAACCTACATAGGCCTAGGCATGTACACAAGACTATAGATAATATTGGAGATGGCCAGTGGAAAGGTGAAGTAAGATGAGACATTTAAGACCTAATATGATGGTGAATAAAAATTTCATGATCTTAGACCATCAAATAGAGAATATAATAGGGCATGGTAGTTAGTTATGGTATGGTGTATGGTTTGGCCTAAGAACCCTAAGTCTGAGTGGATTAGATGTAAGAGAGTTTGGTGAAATAAGGTGATAATATAAGCATTTTTATAGGTCAATGAGGATCTCATAGACATCATTGAGGTAATTTGAACACAAACCAAACTTAGGAAAATCTCCTATAGACTACAAACTTGCTTAAACCTCATAAGATGCTTATTTGTAACCTAAGAGGTCAATTTATCCTACTTGGTATGGATCACACATATTGAATGGAACATTGAGATTATAGGTAATGTTAAATACCTTATTTCACTTATAATTTTTGGAATTGTTTGGTTTTTTAATTACATAAGTTTTATGAACTATCATTAAGATTTTAAACCACTTTTAGGCTGCCTATGAGGACTATAAAGACTAGGTGAGAGATAAATGAAAACCTATGCATCAATATGGATTAAAAAAAAATTAAAAACCACACATAAAAAGTTTTATACTCTCCTAATAATTACACAATGAAATTATTTGATATAATATTATACATAACCATACATATTAGGGCTAAAGGGATTGATGTTTTATATTTTATAGGTCCATACAATGAGTCAGAACTTCAAATTTAGCATGGAGGCCTTATTGAGGCCTAGTTAGGAGAGAGAAAGCATAGAAAAGGACATATCCACTCATTATTAGAGTATGAAATTTTACCTAAAGATACAAAGCCATATATTTTAATTTAATATTCCATTATATTCTCAATATCCTCTATACCTTTCTCTACACAAAGATGTTTGCACTATTTTAGGGCCTCAAGCAAGAAGGCATATTTGGGGATTTTGGTATAAAATGAATGGTTTGGGATAGTTTGAGGCCTCAAAATGAATTTTTTTAGGTCCAATATAATTTAAATAATAAATACATGAATTTTTAAAAATATAGAGAAGATAATACAAGTTTTGACACTTATGTGCAAAATATGCCTAAGGAGATGAAGAGTTCTCTAGACACCTTGCAAGAGAAAGAGGTGATGTGTCAAAGAGAACCTAATGGGGTAGTTTATAAGTGTAAATATTAAATAAAATAGATAGAATAAAATAATTTTAACATCAATAAACACACTTATCCTTCAAAATGTCAAGTAGAAGAGAAGTTTCAAAAATCTAGTCAAGGTGTCAAGCAACCATTTCAATTCCCATACCACTTAGAGGGTTAGAACATATTTAAATGAGATAAACATGGATTATATGACCTATTGAGGTAGTTTCATAACTCACCTTATAGTTTTAACTCACATTATACTTGTCTACCTTCTCTATACTACACCCTTCTCTTCTATCTCACATTCTCTATATATTGAGCCACTTTTGGCTAAGTTTGTATCCTCCAACTGAGTATTGCAAATACTTGCTTATTTTTAGACTTTAAAAAATAAATAAAAATTTGGTTTAACTTCTCCATGATTTTTTTCAATGTGTATGCTAATCTAGTTAATCTTAATAAGTTATAGTTTAACTTCCTTAGCATGTTATCCTTGTTTGCATCCATATTCAGCTTTGAAAGTTTATTGTAGATTACTTGAAGTGTTGTAATGGAGTTCTCATGTGTTTATTGAGTTGTATCTATAGTATTTTCAAGTCATGACCTTGTATTTAGTCCTCTTAACTTAATTTTGCTTCATAAACCTCCATGAGA
The DNA here is from genome assembly GCA_037957365.1 of Torreya grandis. Lineage (NCBI taxonomy): Eukaryota > Viridiplantae > Streptophyta > Pinopsida > Cupressales > Taxaceae > Torreya > Torreya grandis. The sequence goes on along the minus strand of JARHVA010003018.1, from coordinate 2,151,614 downwards.
AATACTAATGCAATAGGCAAATTTGGATTAGTGTATGTGTAGGTTAGGCTTGTGTTTGAAGTGCAATTGTAATAGGTTCATAGTGGTCAAGTTAAAATTGGTTAATAACCTCATTATGATAGTTTAATTTATGTTTCTCTTTCCCTTTTTATCCAAATGAGCTATTAGTTTAGGTTATGAGCTTAAATAGAAAAACTAAGGGAGTTATCCCTTCAATTTAGAGGTTTATCCCTGATATAGGCAACCCATAGGCCTAGGGTCAATCCCATGTTCCACTCAAATTGGAGAAGGATTTAACTACCTATAAAAGGGTAAAAAAATGAGTGACAATGGATCTAGCATGCCAGATGGAACTTAAGGTCTAAAATAGTGGAAAAATTATTGGTGTGTTCTTTTTATCATCATTTGGAGGCATTCAACAAACACCAATGGTGATTTTGAATGCAATAAACTATTTATAAGAAACACAGGTACTTATTATGAAATAATTTTATTATGTATCATGTTTCATTTCACTAATAAAGTTTTCATGGTTGGGTATGATGAAAATTTCTACTATACCCCTCCCTACCAACCTTGTCATGATACCAATTATGTGTCTTAATAGCCCTAGCAAGAATATTATTAGCCTTATGAGTCATAGTAGTCATATGGTCATCCTACTTCCTCTTCATATGACCATTATGTTGTTAAAAAAACCTATTAAGAAGGATATCAAGAGGAGTAGCAAGAAAATGTCCCCCTATCAGCCTCAATATGATCCATATCAACCTCAACATGATTCTTATCAGCCGTATCATGAGGAATAAAATAATACCATTTATTGGGAATAAAATTATTGGGAGAAAAGATATAAGGCCTTACAATCTCAATTTAGGAAACTAACTCAATAAGTTAAATCTCACCAAAACCCCCACTATTATCCTCATCCTCCTACTTCAATTCTACCTCAAGTTAAATACTTATTAGCCCTCATGCCAAATGTGCTAAACTCAAAAAAAGTAATGAGAAAATGGGATAAGGAAGGTGGTATGACCCATATTCATCTCATATATAAGTTGAGGAATTTGGTTCAATTATTTATGAATAAGTGGAGGATAGTTGAAGAGGAATCCCACTATGTCATCAATGATGATTTGCATGAAATGATAAGATATATCCAATGGTAGTTAGATAGGTTAGAGACGTTAGAAAGTTAATATGTTGAAGATAAACTTGAAACTATTAAATATCCTCAAGAAGGCTATGAATAAATTAAATCTCTTGTTGAAAAACATGTCTCTCCTATTAACCAATCCAACTTATCATCTTTCTATGAGTTCATTTAATAAACCTCCATTCCTAAGTACATCCATAAGCCATACTTCACACCTCATACTTCCTATCCAACCCATGAACTTGTTCACCACCATCCCACAATATCCCTTATTGAAGGAGAACCCATCCTATGAGATATTAGTGAATAAGAGTAAGCTAAATTTGTAGTTGATAAAGAAGATGACTCAAGTGTATATGATGAAGAGTTCACTATAGGGATTCTTCTTGGTGAAGACAACCATAAGTCAACCTTTTTGAGTGAAGAGAAAGATCTTGATCAATACATGGGAGAGAAGGTATTTGAAAATAACATCACTTTAGCTAAGTTGGTTGAGACTTATAGAAGATGAAGTTATTTTTTAATCCATGAATGAAGATGACATGTGGTAGAAGTTCAATGAAAATTGTCAATAATTTGAAGGTCATCAAAATCCTACACCTCATGATAGTCAAGCTAAATACACTCTTGAAGATGATTTTCCTCTTGAGGGTATGTTTCAAAATAAAGATCCTATGCCACCCAAACTTGTGCAAGTTTTAGCCAACCTTGAATTTGAAGACTTTTCAAGAGAAAAAGTTGAAGTTTATGAAATTCTCAATGAACAAGAAGATGAGTTTAAATGATTTGTGATTATTGAAGAGCAAGAAGGCAAAGATGATTTTCAGAAACATATTGAACTTCTCCAAGATTTTAAAGGTATTTCCAAGGTTGAAGGTCATGTGCACAAAGAGATCAATCCAAGGTTGAAAGATAATGATGAATATTGGGTTGAGTATGCTAAGATTCATAAGGAGCTTGATGAGATTGCAACATTTTATGGGAAGCCTAATGTCATTTAAGATGTCATGAAAGTCAAAGAACCATGCTTAAATGAATAATCTTTGAAATTTTTTTCAACTAAAGAGTCTCATGAGAAGAGTGTTGAAATAAAAGAAGATTTTACCTTCATAGGTGACATGTTTGTAGCTTTCTTTGCTTCAATTGAAGACATGCTAAGAAGATTGGAAAGTATGAAGGAATTGAATACATCAAGAGAAAGGACCAGTGGAAAACATTATAAATGTCTTCTTTCATCTCTTAGAGAAAAATATTGTGCAAACATCCCCTTTGATCCAGGAGGAGAAAGTTTATTTCAGGTTAGTTTATATATAGTCTAGTTTGATTAAGTTGTTATTTTTATGTTTCCTAAGTGCTTGATATCACATATGTGTGTTTTGATTTGTTATGTACTATTTTTTATTTATTTTGTGTGTTGTGAAGGTAATCAATTTATGGTGTCATGTTCAATTTTTTTTAGGTTTGAAACTGATTACTTGAGTCTACATTACCCAATGGACATGTAAGGCTACTGGTCCTATTAGAATTGTAGCTATACTATCCCTATGACTCAACAAGAATTTTGACCAAATTTTATCCCAAGTCAAATTTGTCACCCCCTATAAATTCAAACTTGTCATATGGTCAAGTCATAACCTATATGGTCCATATAGTCTTCATTTAACCTTGTTAGCATGGTCTAAGGTTAGTTTGAATAAGTTAAGGTAATTTCATGTTGTGGTCATATAGTGGTATAAGGGTGTCATGAGGAAATAAGTCATGTTTAAGTTTTATAATAAGTTTTTATGGGTTGATTAATTTAATTTTATGTATTGAACACTTTTTCCTAATAATTCATGAAGTTTTGTAAATTCTAAGGTTTATTTGCTAGCTTTAAGGTGATGAAAATGAGTGAAAAAGGTGATTTTGGATAATATTTGTGTTTTTAAAAGTTACCTAACTTTAAAATATATAAAATACCCATTCCAAGTTCCTTGGAGTAGTTAACCAACTATCACACATGCCATAAGAATGAGAACAAAGTTAGATTCTTGATTTCAATGTCGTATTGAAGAGTTAGAGGAAGTTATATGGACTTGTTGAAGTCATGTGAAAGTGAAATAATTGAATAGGTGTATTTTAATCTCCAAAATTTCATAACCAATTTTTTTAGTAATTTATATATCCAAAAAATTTATAAAATACTTCTCTCCTCCATCGCTTCATTCACAAGTTAGTGAAGGTAGAATTTAAATAGATGGCATAGGTCATACAGGTAGAGTTAAGGGTTGATATTTTGGAAAAAATTTGGGACCCATATGGTATTCAAATTTTTTTAATTGTTTTTGAATTTTTCTCTTAGTTTTAATAATAATTTATAAGATCCCAGACTACTTTTTTAGAGCTTAAAACCCCATGAGCTGAGTTTGGTGTAATTTCAGTGCACAATGTGAATTCATGGATACATAAAACTAGTTAAAATATGTTTTAATATGTATCATACATGTTAATTCATCATGGTGGCATGTGTGGTTGTCCTTTTGGCATGAAAAGTATCTCTTTTGAGCAGTTTGAAGTGATTGGTCATGTTTTTATGTTTCTAAGTTTTCTAGGTGGTAAAACATATTTTAGTGACTCTTAATTTTATTATAGCCTCTAAAAAATTAATAAATTTCCTTATAATCATCCAAATATTCTATAAAAGCTTCAATGGTCACTTTTTCCATTCACTTCTTAAGACTATATTTTGTGTGTTTGCATTAAGCAACATGATTTGAAGCATTTTGTATATATTTTATAAGGAGTTTGGATTTGTGTATTAATTTTAATATGATGATACAATGGTGATAATTATATTTTATTCTTAGTGACCATGTAACACTCTCTAAAGTTTTAATACTTCTAAGGTTGCTAAACAATCATCTGTAATCACTTGTGGTCTATAACTTCAATGGAGGTTCATGGTGTCAATGTATACATAAGGTTTTCTATGCCATAAAATTAAGGTAATGGATCATTATTATAAGGTTCATATACATACAAGGAGCTCTAAGGCATTTGAAGGTTAAAACTGAGATGAAGACTAAGTTAACTACTCCTAATATGCACCTACAGACTGTATGCTTTGAGACAATGAACACAGAGGTTTTCAGGATAATTTGAAAAGTATTTAAAATTGTAAATATATTTATAATGGATGATTATAAGTATTAATTTATTCATAGTACCATACAAATTTTAATAAGTACAATTCAAGACACACACAGTCAGAACTTCTAATAAGAGTCACCTACATGATTATTTGTGTTGACAATGATGTGGGTAAGGTTTGAAGTTAAAAACATTGAAAATTGTATAATGGAATAAAAAACATGATAGATATATTATCAATATCATGAATAATACTTGGGTATTAGAAGAGAGAAAACCTATAAGGCCCTATACATAATCAATTGTCTAAGCTGGCACCTACAGCTAGTTGAGAAAGATTTTCCTTGGACAAGTGAATAATGGTAAGGTATAATGATTTATGGATTTTAGGAGTGCGTAAGAAATAAATAATGACATTATTTATCTATTTTAAATATTTAGGATTTTTTTAAGGTCTAAAATTCACCATACATAATCAAGATTGTTATTATCAAAACCAACAACCACCTACATTGAAGTGGTCTTGAGACAGTGGTAATGTTGATAAAATCACAATACTTCAAGGTGTTTAATAATTTATAAAATATTCCAAGAGTTTGAAGAAAATTTCAAGTTTCAATAAATACTTCTTCAAACACCTAGGTTGGTAACCCATTCAAAATGCATATCTACAAGTAGACAGTCTCCTGTAGGTCCATTTGGGTGACTAAGGACCTTTCAAAGCCTAAGAATAATGGTTTATGTGAATTAAATGAGGTCAGGTTTCATAATTATTTTAATATAAAAGAGGTATATTTAGGCATTATAAGTGACTGATAGAGAAGGAGACCAAACATGGGTCATAAGCCTAGTTACCTTACATATACAATCTAACACTTAAATTGCCTTATCAAGGCATTTGTTTCTCAAAAAGGTCTTAAAGTATATGCGTATCCTATAAGGGAAATTTAAAGTACTATATATGTTTCATTAGAACAAAAATATCTCTTTTTAGTTCCTAACCTAAATGCATATATAGTCCTTGCACCTACAAGCTTACCTAATAATCATAAGAGTAGTTGCTTGTTTTGAGAGGACTAAAGGATATTTAAGAGATTTAAGAAAAGAGTAGAAAGTTTTAAGGTGATTTGGAGGTTATTAAATTGTATCATCATATTTAAAATTCAATAAAAAAGAATGGAAACATAATTAACATCCCCTATTCATTCCTAATAATCCTTGCATACACATGGTCACATAAATAGTTAGTCCAAAGAGAGATGGCCAATAAGCAAAGTGAGTTAAGAGCTTCAGGATATCTAAGAAAGGGTAAGATGGTACTATAATAATATTATATTATGGTTTAATGTCTTATCACACACTTATTCTTAGGAAATAGACTGAGTCAAACCCTATTTAACCCTACACAAGCCTAATCATGTACACATGCTTATAGACAATCTTGGAGATGGATAGTGGAAAGGTGAAGTAATATGAGACATTTAAGACTTGAGAGGATGGTTAAGATTCAAAATAAACTTTTCATGAGCTAAAAACATCCAATAGAGATGAGAATAGGGCATGATAATTAGTTAGGGTATGGTAAGTGGTTTGGCCTAAGAACCCTAAGTCTAAGTGGATTGGATGTAAGAGAGTTTGGTGAAATAATATGATAATATAAGCATTGAAAGAGGTTAAGGAGGATCTTTTGGATCTCATTGAGGTCATTTAAAAATAAACCAAACTCAGTAAAATATCCTACAGACTATAAACTTGCTTAGACCTCATGGAATGCTTATTTTTAACCTGAGAGGTCAGTTTCTATTGCTTGGTATAGATCACACATGTTGTATGGGACCTTGATCTTGTAAGGGATTTTAAATAACTTATTTTAATTCCAATTTGTGGAATTGGTTGGTGGTTTCATACCCTAAGGTTTAGGAACTATCGTTAATATTTAAAACCACTTTCAAGCTACCTAAGAGGGATATAAAGACCAGGTGAGAGAAAAATGCAAGCCTATGCCTCTAGATGGACTATAAAAACTTTAAAAAAACCTAGAAAATGTTAAAAACTCCCATAATCATTACCTCATGCAATTATTTGATGCAATATAGTAGAAAACCTTATGGATTAGAGCTAAAGAGATTGATTTTTACTATTTTATAGGTTTGTACAGTGAGTCAAAACTTCAAATTTGGGATGGAGGTAGGGGATAATTTTTTATAAATTAATCACATAATTATTTTTTTTTTGGTTTTTTTGGGGAGCCTATAGAATCATTTTTCACTCTCTTGGTAGGGAGGCCTAGTTAGGAGAGAGAAAGGAAAGATAATGACATACACTCACTCTTAGAGCATGAAATTTTACATTCATATGAAAAACCATAGATGTTATTGGAATATTACCTTATATTATCAATATACTCTATAATTTTCTCTACACAAGTAGGTTTATACTATTTTAGGGTTATAAGCAAGAAGGTTGATTTAGGGATTTAGTTAGAAAACAAATGGTTAGGGATATTTTGAGGCATAAAAATGAATTTTTATATGTCTAATATGATGTAAATAGGCCACCCATGAAGTTATGGTTATATATAGAATACATATACAAGTTTTGACACTTGTGTGAAAAATAGGCCTAAGGAGATGAAGAGTTCTCTAAACACCTTACAAGAGAAAGAGGTGATGTGTCAAAGAAAACCTAATGGGGTCAACTAATAAGTGTCAAGAGTAGAGAAAAGAGGCATAATAAACTTATCTAACCATCAATAATGTCACTTGTATTTCAACATGTCAATAAGAAGATAAGTTTTAAGAAGCTAGTCAATGTGTTAAACAACCATTTCAAATCCAATGCCACTTAGAGGGTTAAATAATCTTAATAGGATATAAACATAGATTATATGACATATTGATTTATTCTCATAACTCCAATTATTTTTTTAACTCACATGACACTTGTCTACCTTCTCTCTCCTACACCCTTCTCGTCTCTCTCACATTCTCTATATATTGAGCCATTTTTGGCTAAGTTTGTATCCTCCACCTGAGTATAGCAAATACTTAATCATTTTCAGCCTTTTATAAATAAATAATGATCTATTTTACCTTCTCCATGAGTTTTTTTAATGTGTATGTTAAGTTAGTTAATCTTGTTAAGTGATAGTTTCTCTTCCTTAGCATGTTGTCCTTACTTGCATCCATATTCAGCTTTGAAATCCTATTACAGGTCTCTTAAAAGGTATTAATGGAGTTATCATGAATTTCATGAATTATATATACAATAGTGTTATGCCATGAACTTGATTTTAGTCTTTCTAGCTTAAGTTTGCTTCACAAACCTCCATGAGAAATACTAATGCAATAGGCAGATTTGGATTAGTGTATGTGTAGGTTAGGCTTGGGTTTTGAAGTGAAATTGAAATAAGTTGGTAGTTTTTAGGTTAAAATTGGTGAATCACCTCATTAGTATATTTTAATTTATGTTTCTCTCTCTTTTTTCATCTAAATTAGCTAGTAGTTTAAGTTATGAGTTTCAATAGACAAACCAAGGGAGCTAGCACTTCAATCTATATGTTTACCTTTGTTATAATCAATCCACAAGACTAGTAGTAATCCCATGTTCCACTCAATTTGGAGAAGTCTTGAACTACCTCTCCAAGGGTGCAAAATTTAGTGACAACATATACATAATAATGGTAAGTGTAGAAAATTGGGGGATATAAAGGGGCCTATCTTGTGGACATGTTTTTTTTTAAAAAATCAAGAAATCTCAACCTCCATATATTATTTGAGATAGATAAAATCAACATTTTAAGATAGTATAAAAATATTAATTATCACATTTTGAGTCTAGTTTCTAAAACACTTGATTTAATTTTTTTTTTTTAAATTATAAATAGGTCAAACATCTAAAAATTTAAGAACTCTTATTTTTTAAGAAAAGAGAGTAGATAAATGGCTATACAACCCCTCATTTTATTATCATCCATTATTATTTTTTGAAACCCTTTGGTGGAAATTTAGATAATATAATCTAGTTTGTGACCTATATATTTTAAAGTTTAATAATTTTTTTTAATTTTACAAGTAAATAAATATTTAAAACTGACAAAAAAATAGATAGTCAGTCATATAGCCCCAAAACTACATCAAAAAAATTGAAAAATAGTTTTTTTTAATGCATATAGAATTATACCTAACTTTTGACTATATATATATATATATATATATATATATATATATATATATATATATATATATATATATATATATATATATGTATATATATATATATATATATATATATATATATGTATATATATATATATATATATATATATATATATGTATATATATATATGGATCAATGAAAAAAATACATATATAGGCATGTATGTTTGTAGCATGTAGTGGCCTAAAAAAGTCATAGTTGGAAATCAATATAGATGGAAACCTTAAAATATTCTAAAAATAATAAATATCATATATTTGAAAAGATGAGAGTGTAATAAACATCATAGTAATAATTTTATGAATTGTCTCATTGAGATTCATAGTGTTTTTGATGATTGAAGTTGGATTTTTTTATTTTATATTAAAAAACTTGGATTTGGATCTGTGTTAGTAAGTCCAATCCTTAGTCTTGGGAATCCAATCCATTTTCAATCCAAAATATATGGTTTTTGAATTTAAACATGCCATATCACATACACATTACTTTGACATTGCAAAAAAACAAAATGAATCTGTATATACATGTTTATGTGTTTATATATCAATCTATTCATATTTATAATTTTATATTTTTATTTTAAAGTGGAGTGTGTAAATACGTACACTTGCACAAAAAATGAAATAATGGATATAGTGATGCAATTTCAGTGAGTTTTCACCCTTAAACATAATTTTGACTATATAGAAAATAATTTAGGGTTCAAGCAGGCCCATTTTCATTACAAAATGAATGAAAGATTCAATGGTTTCAATGATGGAATAAATTAGGAATAATTTTAACCCTTTGAATGTAATTATAAGTAAAATATGTGATTTGGGGCTAATTTAGCTTAGATTTCTTGATGTATTGAGTGAATGACCAAACTAGTGTAATTAGTTATGCTATTTGAGTGAAATTGAGCCTTTTGAACCTAATTTTGACTATAAAGGATGTAATGTGGGACTACTAATCCTAATGTTATAAAAAATAAACCAAATATTCTATTGGTTATATTTGAAGGCAATTGGGGCTAATTTGAGCTAGTTCAACCTAAATGTGACTATAAAATGTGATTTTGGTCTTAGACAACTCTAATTTTAGTAGATAATGAAATAAAGAATCATTTGGCTCATTTGTAGATGCAAGTTTGACATGTATAAGATGTGTTTTGGTGCTCAATAAAGTCAAATTTCATAATATAAAGAATGAAATATTAAATTGGTTTAATTATGCAGGAAATTAGGTCAATATGAGCCCCCTGAACCTAATTACAACTATAGAATGTGATTTGAGGCTAAATTAGCTTTGATTTCATCATATATTCAATAAGTTAGTTAAATAGTGTAATAAATGACATGGTTCTAGACTAATTGAGCCATATGAACCTAGCTTCAATTATATATGATGTGATTTGGAGTGAAATTGACCCTAGTGTCATCATTTAATGAACCAAATAGTTGTTTCATTTAATCAAGGAGGAAATTGAGGCCAATTTGAGTTCCATCAACCTAATTTCAAGAGAATGGCATGAATTGGGGATAAATTATCTCTAATTCCATTAGGAATTGATTTAATAATTCAATTAGAACAATTAGACACTTGATTTGGGCCAAATTGAGCCTCACAAACCTAATTTATGGCTTAATCCATTGTATACAATGAAACATGTGGTTTATTGAACCCTAATTTTATCAAAAATTCAAACATGAAGATATTTAGGGTTAATATGAACTTGTTGAACTTAAATACGAGTTTAGGATGTGATTTTAGGCTAAATTAGCTCATATTTTGCTATCAAGCCAATTAGTTGATTATTATAATTAGTTATGTAAGTTGATGAAATTAGACTGCATGAACCTATTTTTGACTATATAAGTGATGAGGATCATCAACACTCTTCATTTCATAAAATAAATTTAATCAATGTCATATTAAACTAAGGTTAGTATCCAAAGATTATATGCAATAAGACACAAAATACATTAAGGTAAAAGAAAATTTCTTAACAACACACTTACATGAATTAAAATTACAAAATTAAAAACACTTGCATGAAAGTAAACACTTTTACAAAAAATTAAACACATTTAAAAAAAAATAAACACAATTACATAATTGAAATTGCATGAATTGAAATACACATTACATGGAAAGAAACTAAATTATTGTTGGTCTATGAATTTAATTAGTTTTCAAGTTAGATAAAAATATAAACATAAAATAAATATTCATAAATTAAACCAAAACATGAATAAATCTAATCTAGAAATCATAAATACAAACTAAATTTATTCCTTGGGTTGAGTGGGTCCTTGCTCTTCCCTTAGAAAGGAGATTAAAAATAAGAAACTTTAGAAACACTCAAATTCTTTATTCAATCTGGTATTCTTCTAATTTTACAATTAATCTCTACTTTATTCTACTAACAACCATGAATGAGAAGGTTGAATTTATAATCATTTACTTCAAGAACTTCTTGTTTAAGAATAATAAATTAACAAATCAATTTTAGAATTGATTTCCTAATCTTAACAACCTAACAAATTAGCTTACAACTAATTCTTATTTTAGGCTAATTACCTAACAAATTAGTTTTGAAACCAATTCTTATTCTAGAATAACAATATAAAAAATTTATTTCTTACATTATTTGGAGAATATCAACAATCCCCATTATTTAAAGAGAAAATAGTGGGAAATGATATATTCAAAAGTCCACCACATTATGTTTTTTAGAGAGAATTTAGGTGATTTGTTTTCTTTCCAACAACTTCTTATTTGTTGGAGAAAATAAATCAGAATCTTGACCAATTTAGCTACCTCCAACAACATGATTTTTGAGATATTCAAAGTATTTGAAATACTATAAAAAATTAAATTATTTATAAGTACCTATTTTTAAAAATATTATAAATAAATTTTATATAAATAGTTTATAAAAATAGATAGCAATCATTTCTATATCTCTTTGGTTTCCTGTTCTTTAGCCTACAAATTTTTGGAGTTGATTTCTATTGATGTCTATTTTTAGAAGTTTCTAATTATATAATTTATATATAGAAAGAACATAAAACTTATACCAAAAAAATATCTCATTATTTATTTGGTCTTATAGATATAAAAATTAATATTGGGCATCTTCATATACTTTTATGGGAATTTTCAAGCTAGACTATGAATCTTCAAAGCTAGACTATGTTTCTTTGGAGCTAGATTGTGCATCTCTAGAGCCAAATTCAAATTCTCATAAATTTTGTATACATACTCAAATAAAGATGATTTTTTTTTTAACTCTCCTAAAATTATGAGTGAAATCCAAATATATAATCATATTCAAGTGTAAGGATGTCATTCATGATGTTTCTAATTTTTCCCACAACCCATCCATTTTTGTCTTACATCTTCACATGCTAAAAAAAAAAACAAACCAACACAAAAACACACAAATTATTTTTGTTAATGCAAGGTTTATTTTATACCTTTGATGATATTAAATCATTGGTCCATATGTATCAAGATTTGATGAATAAATTTGGAGATGATTTATATGGGACTCTATAGCTACTGACAATCTTTTAAGCTACTTCATACAAAACTCTAGAACTATTGATGATATCTAGAGATTCTTCAAGGTTTTCCCTAATTTGGTATTTCAGCACTTAAAATTTTTATATCTACATTAATGACTCATTTCAGTCTACATAGACAACATTTGGCATGTATTATCCAAGTAATTGATAGAAAATAGCAACAATGTAGACTATAATAACTACTCAAGAATAAACTAGATATATATATCCCATATTTCAAACTAAATAAGCATAAGTTATTAAATATACATCTAAGTCCATTTTAAAACATGATTTATGAAAGATAAAATGGTATTATTTATTGATATAATGAGGCATATTATGGTCTCATTAATAGGATGTAATTTGGGAGTAAATCGACCACAATATCATAACAAAATAAACCAAATAGTCCACTATTTCAATCATGAATGAAATTGGGACCAATTTGAGCCCTTTCAACCTGAGTAGAAGAACATGATGTGATTTGAGGCTAAATTAGATCTGATTCCATCATGAATTGATCCAAATTAGTCAATTTATGTCATTTAAGACATGATTTGGGCCAAATTAAGCCTTGTGAACCTAAATTATGGCTCAATCAATTATATAGGATACAACATATGGAATAATCAACCCTAATTATATCACAATTGCAAGTTTGATAAAATTGAGGCTAATTTTGACCCTTCAACCTAACTATAAGAGCATGAAATTATTTGGGGCTAAAATAGCTCCAATTATATCACAAATTGATCCAATTAGTCAATTAGTGCAATTAGAGACATGATTTAGGCCAAACTGAGCCTCATGAAACTAATTTATGGATCAATAAAATGTATAGGATATAACATATGGCTTAATTAACCCTAATATAATCATAAATGCAAACATGAATGTAATTAGGGCTAATTTGAACTTATTGAATATAATTGTGAGTCTAGGATGTGATCTGGGGATAAATTAGCTCATATTTCCTAACATATGAAGCTAAATAGTAAATTTCTACAATTAATGATGCAAGTTGGATGAAATTGAACCCTATAAACCTAATTTTAACTATATATGATGTAATTTATAGGTCAATCAACACCATTATCATAACTTCCTATACCAAATAATCCACTAATTCAATCATGAAGTAAAATTGGTCCAATTTTAGCCTCTTAAATCTATTTACAATTATAAAATATGATTTGGGGCTCAATTGACCCTAATTTTATCAAAAATGCAATAATAGAGGTAATTAGGGATAATATTAACCCCTTAAACCTAACTAAAAGTATAGGATTCTATTTAGGGTTATTTAAACCATATGTGAACCTAATTTCAACTATATGTGATGTGATTTAGACATCAATCAACCCTAATTACATCACATAATATTCTAATAACATAGTTATATCATATATAACTATATAGATATAATATGTATGCATTATAGAACATAAAAATTACTTAAAAAATATAATAAATATTCCTCTAATTTTTATTTCTAACCTATTTCATTAAACTTTTCCCCATCTACATTATGTGCATCATTTTGTGCTCTACACATCAAATACAAAAAAGAAAAAAATCATTTTTTTGGATCCCACCATCAAAATATATCAAGTTTGTCTAGTCATGGGTGATGGATCTCATTTAAATAAGAGTAAGAGGTTAAATCAAAAAATAGTAGAGTAATTTCAAGTGTTGAGAGAAAAAGAAAGGGTACAAATTCAAAATTTTCAATTTAAAAAAGGTATAAACACTATCCATAATGAACCAAATGTCATAGATAATGATGATGAATGTTTACCTAAAATTCTAAACTATGTTTCAAGTACACATTCAAAGTATGAAGTTTGTAATTTTGATGATGATGAATCTATGCATGATGAGTTACCCCCTAACAATGAATAAAATTACATGGAAACACAAAATGGTGAAATTAAAAATGAATAAAATCCCATGGAAATACTAAACTATGAATTAAAAATGAAGAAACTAGTAGTGAAAATAATGATATGGAAACATTGTCTCAACAAATTCCACCATTAGTAACACCTCTAAGAATTTTACATAGAAAAGGCAAGTACTTGATTAAAGTTGATGGTTTTTTTTAAACCAATGCATAAAAAAATATCCGATCACCATTCAAGAAGATTAGATGAAATAATTTGGCAAAATTTATTTGAAAAAATGGAATTTTATAGTAAAAACTATTATTTTTTTCATTGTTAAAATTGATTAAGATGAGACTTGTAATTTACACCCTAGGATTAAGAACATCTAACATGGATGGTGTAACCAAATAAATTATTAAAAATATACATCACACATATCATACTATAGGTGTAAAAACACATAACAAATATTTTAATGCTACTCGATGTATTATTATAACTTGTGAAGTAAGTGGTCAAATAGGGAGAAGATGCTTGATTTATAAAACTAGCCAAACACTACACATAAGTAGAGAGATAATAATGAAATAAATTGGGATAGGTAAAAGACTTAGTAATTCCAATACTTATGAGTTTTTGACATTATATGGTATACTTACATGAAAATAAAAGGCCAGACCCAATGCTCTCAAAGATCTAATTGAATAATTTTGGAAAGAAAACATAAGAGTTTCACCCAATACAAGAGATGTAATGAAAATAATAGTTGGTTCTCATAACCATGAATTGCATCCAAAACATTTATTTGATATGAAGCAAACACAATTATACTCTAAGTTTTTATTAAAAAATATACAAATTTTTATTAGTCAAATATATTTTGAGATGGCCAAACCCTTTTATGTAAAAATAAATCACACATGCACTACTTTTTTTTTATGAGGTTAAAAAGAAGGATTAGGGTCCCATACCCTTACATGAGATGAAAGATATTCATCAGGAAGTAATAGAAATAAACACAAAATGAAATCCATGAGGGTAAAAAATTATAAGACTATCTTCAACCAAAAATAAGGAAACCCCACATAAAAAAAGACAAGGTTTTAACAAAAATGAACAAAGTAGACAATCATAAAAATATTAGTGATTTGACTCATTTGAGTTAGTGTAGACTACCAAATTCCTTATTTATTTATTATTATTCTCTTTCTTTTTAGTGAGTCATTTGGTTTTCTTACTAGGCCCTTGTTTTTAATCCTCAACAATATTTTTCTTCATATTATCTAGGATTTCCCCTTATTGAGGTCAACATACCCTCATTTCTGAAAAATGGAGACCCATGTGTCAAATTATGCAAATTAGTGCCTTGAAATAGAAAATCCACTTGATCAGAATGTCATTACCATGATTGCACATTATTTTTATTTGAAGATCTTCCACATCATGGTCTGACTGACTTATTTGTTGATGGTTTTTCTTTAATCTTATCTAAATTACTAACATCAGATATTTGTGTTTCAAGTTGCAAGTTTAATGGAACCCATTTAGGGTTGAGCATGCTTAGTGTATACACCCTAAATTTGTCAAGAAACCACACATATAATGCATTTTCATATTACTTTCATAGGAGACTCTGAATGGAGAATATGAGCCTTATTCACATTAGCCATGTCTTTGGTTTTACTCATCTTAGTCTCACTTCATGCTCTTGACACCTTTTTTCTTATTCCTAATCATCCTAAGCTTTTCAAATGGTCATCCACCTTAGCTAGGTAAAAATTTCTAGGGAAATCCTATCCCCATAGGTCTTGATCTTGTACAAGAGTACTAGAAATGGAATATAATGCTAGAACTGAGGGTGTCCATTTCCAATGCTCCTATCCAATGGCATTTTAAGTCCCAATGGTCATAATCCCTAACTTGATGAGTCCCAAACCCTTGTTATCTTCATCCCTAAGTTTTCTTAATATCATCCACAAATGTGAATAAAGTTTCAAAATTAAAAATAAAGTCTCATAAATAAAGGACTACATAATGCATTTTATATCTAACACTTACTACTTTGGCACATTACATAATTAAAATCAGTCAATAGTATAGCTTAGCATTCTACATCACACATAGAATTTCATTCTTGATCAAGGGCCTAGGTGAAATTTAATTTTTACATCTATCATGCACATTGATTATGCATGTTTCCTAAGAGATAACTATATTTTATCTAAGACCCTAGCTTGAGGGTTAATGTAGGCAGTGATTAGGATAACAGGGTTTCTAGATCATGTGATCATACTTATCCTAACCTAATTTTCCCCCTTTTGATTTTGATGTATTTTTTATTTCATGTGTGTAGAAAGGCATAGGGTTTGAATATTGAAAATGCTATAAAGGGAGCTTTGTTGACATTCAACATTTGATTTTGTATATATAGGCTCACACAAGGATAATGGATAAAACCTAGAAAACTTAGGTCTTTGGGACAATAGTGGTAGAAAAGGCCCATAACACTACACTTCAAGGTGTCCTATTTTAGTGCTCATATCCTTTCACTAAATTAAATCTAGATTTAGGTTCTTGACATATTCCCAGTCATATACAATAGTTTTCAACCTCTAAATCATTCATTTCAGCCTATTTTTTAGATAACTTTATTTCTTTCTATATGTAATTAATTTGATTAAATTGATCAAAAAAATTATTTTTAGTATATTTTATTGAATTTTTTCCTTACTTTAGACCATTTATAATTTAGGAACTAGACCCTAGTTTCCCAAAAATAATAAAATATTTGGTGAACCCAACTTACTTCGAACAAATCTAAAACCTTAGGTACCCTAAGGGTTTTTCCTTCATATTTTGTGCAAAAATTCAACTTTAAAATTATGATTTTTTTATAAATTTTTGTGCATTAATATATTTTTAGAATTTAATTTTTTTTAATAATTTTCAAAAAATCTAAAACCCTAACCCAAAACCCTAGATTGCTAAACTAGGTCCTCAAACCCCAAAACTTCCTTACAATCTTTAGATAATTTTTTTGAAATTTTTAAAAATTATTTGGAGTGTCAAAATATTAGTAGTTATTTTGTGCAAAAAATTCAATTTAAAAATATTGATTTTTGTATAAATTATTTGTGCATTTATCTTATTCAAATTTATTTTAGAATTCAAATTATTGTCATAATTTTCAAAACTTCTAAAACCCCAACCCGAAACCCTATATTTCCAAACTAGGTCCTTGAACCCCAAGCCTTCCTCCCTTAAAATTTTTAGATAAAATTTTTGAAATTTTTGTAAATTGTTTGGAGTGTCAAAAATATTTTTAAAATCTCTATGTTAGTAGTTATTTTTTGCATTTATTTGCTTACTAGTACTTTTACATAGTCTATTTGGTGAAAGAAATAAAATGGACACTAAGGCACTTCTTCCCTCTCATCCCATAAATCAATTATAAATTTTTATCATAATTATGACAAATAATTGACAAATTTGAAAAATTTCACATTAGCTAAAAATGTGTAAAATGATTTCATTTACAATGAAGATAATTAATATTTTTTTAATGAGGAATATGATAATACATGTGAAAGTGATAGTGAAGAAAAAGTAGATGCATATTATTTTCTCAAACATATCTCTTTTATTCCCTCTTCTAAAGAAAATAATTTTGATAAATGGGAAAGACACTTTTCACCTCATTATCCTATGCATAATGCACCAAATGAACAAATTAGTCATGCACTTACAAGTGAACCAATTATTAGTGATAAATTGATTCCATGTGAAACTAATCTCTCTCTCTCTCTCTCTCTCTCTCTCTCTCTCTCTCTCTCTCTCTCTCTCTCTCTCTCTCTCTCTCTCTCTCTCTCTCTCTCTCTCTCTCTCTCTCTCTCTCTCTCTCTCAACTTATATATTCAAATTACAATAATATAAACATAATAAAATCAAATTGCCAGTGCATAGTTCAAATGATGTATCTCATGCTCTCAACTCTAATTTATCAAAATAATGTCTAAATGATAACTCTCTTACTCTTACTTCTCATATTGAATATTAAAATAATACATACATGCCATCCATGGATAACATAAATGCACATAATATTCCAAATTCACATGATAATTTATTTCATATTAGAAAAGAATTAAATTCTTCTCTTACAACTCTCCCTAGTGACAATGGAAGTGATAAAGTGTATGATAGTGAATATGAAAATAAGAGTGACTATAAAAAAATTTCAACTATGATAATGCATGGAATAATGATGATTATTATGTTCATAGTGAACAAGAAAATGCATCTCATGTTTCTAACTCTTCTCTCACTCCTCCTCTCAAACATAATGCACTACCAAATGTTGTTTCTACTTCTACACATGATTCTATTGCAAATAATACACATGCCAATAATAAAATCACATCTTCTACTCAATTAGAATGTGATTCACTAAAACATAAAGATACCGATGAATCTCCCAAATCACCCCCTACTATAGTAGCACATGTTTCTCAGTCTTCACCTAAAGAGAATGGTAGCCCACATCCCTCTACTAAGGTCCAAGTTACCATTCCTCTAAAGGTTCAAGTGAGCACACTCCATCTCTATGATACAATTACTAAATGTAGAATTACCATGGATAAAATTAATGATCAAATTAAATGATTAAATGAAACACTTCAAGATGCTAATGTACCATCCCAAGAGATTATTTATTTGATGCATGTAGCTGGTGAATTACAACACCAAGTACATCTCCTTACATTAGAAAATAAGGATTATAAGTCTTGGATGGATGTCAATGATTTACATGGTCACCCTCTACCGAAATTTTTTGTAAAAGCTTCATTTCCTAAGCATTTCCAAATACCATCATTGCCTCACTTTGATGGAACTGGTGATCCATTCATATACCTTCAAGCCTTTCAAAAGGCTTTGCCATCTCATGTGAGTGTTTTGATTCTACTGAAGTTGTTCTAGTAGACATTAATAGGGGATGCACATTATTAGTTATTTCATATACTCACCATCATATCCTTACACATGTATGATGACTTCGAGGAGGAATTTCTTAGATATTACATAGTGAACATGGGCCCTTGTGTTACATATGAAAAACTTACAACATTACATCATAATACTTCAAATCCAGTTAATGATTTTATCTTACAATTTAAGACACACATGTTAAGATTGATCTATAAACCAACATATTTAGAGATTCAACATTTATTTGTTAAGGGGCTTCACCAACCCCTCCTAGAGCATATACTATATTAGATAGAGTCCTCTTTCCATCATTTATGTTATACATTTCTATATTTGGAAAAGAAATGGGAATTGATTGAGGTAGCTTTAGTTGACTGTATTACTCTAAATTTTATATCAATACCTCCATCTACAAATCCTAGAACATATTATCCACCATGTCCTAAAAAAGATAGGAGAACTCAACTAGAAAAGAAACCCATTAAGAATAAGGAGCTAATTTTTAGAGCACAACCTATAGTATGTACTATAGCGAATAACAATAAGGCACCACTACAATTTGATTCAAAGAAGGATAGCACATGTGTCATATTATCAAAAATACTAGATATGAGGTTAATTACATTGCCTTCTACTCATTGATGAGATCCACATCTCCTATATAAATAGCCACATCAACCCTTTTGTAACTATCATCGTATCTATGAACACAAAGATAATGATTGTTATGGACACAAGGATTGCATTAATAGATGTGATGATAACTGCATCATAACATTTACATAAGGGGAACTGAGATCTCCTCCATCATGTATTTCTAGACCTCATTCCTCCATGGCTAATTCACCCAAGAAATTCCTTCACTAGAATCATTAGTTACTCATCATGAGAGTAATGCAACTTCTAGGATAGAGCCTCATAGGAGATATCTTATTCCACCTAATCAGAAGGTTTAAAAACCAATATATCGAGAGTAATGTACATATATCAATGTAGTTTGAGGATTCCATAGTGTAGTTCCATATGCATATCCAACATAGTCACATGCACCATAATAGAGTATCACTCTAGAGAGATATTCACTATGATCAAGCTTTTAGGTCCTATATCATGTAACAACCTAATATGGTTAAGATTAGATAAACCCACATCACAAAGTATTACTATAGAGAGATATTTATTATAGCCAAGCTTTTAGGGACCCATTTCATATAGAAACCCATTATAATTGAGATTAGATGAGCCACCATCATAGGTTTTGGCTCCATCTTGATCTATCGCTCAGTCATATGCATCATAAAAAAGGCCACAAGGTACTATTTCATGTAATAATCTACTACAATTATGGATAGATGAGCCTTCTTCAAAGAATACAACTTTAGTTGTATATCTAATAAGGTTACATTTGGTAGAGTCTACATGCATATCTACAGTTAGTTCATAATAGATAGTATAAAATATAGTGTATGTTATAACATAGTATGAGCAATATGGGCACTTGTTTAGTTAGCCATCAGGGTTCAGATAGTGATACAACACACATTCATAGCAACATCAGTTCATAGTTTCACTACACAGGGTAATGATGGAGCCAAAAGGCCAACCTTTACATTCTTGACCCACTCTCAGGGAAGTGATAAACATAGCTTGATCTCTTACATCCCCTTATAATAACAAATAACATTCCTAGTTCTAAATAACCATCCCCAGTCAAACCAAATTATCCAACTCTCAACCTTACCAATATCTTATTTTACCAAGCTTAAAACAATTCACTTTATCAAATATAAAAAACCAACAATTTTTTTCTCACATATAAATTATAAATCAAACCTAATATCACACTTTAACATATCATGAACAATCAAATCACAACCCAAACAAAATTTTACCAAAACATATGCAACCTTGAAATCAAAACCAAATCAACTATTTTTTATCAACATTAGTAAATTAATATACCAATATATTCCAAAATCCATAACACAATATGCATGAGTCAAAGTCAAATTAGTATCTATATATATAATAAAGTTTTCAAAACATATACATCACATTAAATACAATCAATCATGAATGTGCATCAATCCCTCACTCTCACTCTCACTCTCTCCTCAAATACTAGTCCCATAATCCAACCTAGCACTCAATGAACCCACACCTCCTCAAGCTCCCAAATGCCTCTTACGATGACTCTGTCACTCCAATAACCAATGATGTTCCTCACATAAGTCCATATATCACCACTAAATTTCCATGTACTCATCCATAATCCTCATACTCACTAATCCAAAATTAGGTGTGGGCATCCTATACCTATCTAGATCAACCCTCAACTCATCTCTCTCTCCCATTGCTCTAACATATGCATCTATCACTATAGTAGATCTATTAAAAAATAAACATAAACATTGGCTATAATTTTTTATCATTCTATAAAACCCTCCTCCACCACATCATCAAGTACATGCCATGTAAGCTCTCAGAGTGTTGACTCAATGATGGTCTCCTAGTACTGATCATCTCCACTTCTTGCCCCAGTTTGTGCTTCATCTTGAGCACCTCCCACTCCACCAACACATAAAGTACAACACTACATTAGATATATACTTTCAAATCAAAACTAAAGCACAAAATTATACATAATTCAAGTATAATTTATACTTACCTCCCATCATCTAGATCAACACAGGATCCTCATACTCAAGAGCATCCCCTCCATCAATAGGATACAATAGAACCCACTAATTCCTAACCCACCATGTGGTATATTCCTCTATACATCCAACATAATATACATTAGGAATTTCTATATCCATATCCCATGCATCTAAAGGTAATGGTGCTAACTCAACCTCTATGGGCCTCGTATGAGCTCTTACCATTGTTTGTGCCTTTACACTCCTCACTCATACCCATGATACTAGGGGCACATCTTGTGGTACCTAAAAATATCTATTCACGTGATCATACTAAAATCACTCGTACACTCCAACCTAATGGTCATGTATCCAACAACTAACCCTAATATACCATAATTGCACTCCATCCTTAGCCCACCTAGGAAATCCTTTATAGGGCCTCCATATGATATCACAAGCCACAAATATATCTAAAAACAATCTATAATGATCCATAATAGGAGAATAAATATCCAATTTACTCATCCATCACTCCCCAAATGGCTATAGAGGTTCCCACTCTAGCCTAGGTAATCTAATCAGTCACATAACTGTTATGTGTTCACAAGCCCAATAGTGCAATAAAGTAGTTGCACTCACACAACCAATAAATTCCTCATATGTAAACATGTAAAGATACCTATATATGTGGTAAACCATAGTCCTACCCCATTAGAACATAGTTCCATATACCTCCACACTATGCATGATCCAATGCATCTTATATGCAATCGACACTCCACTCTCATCCATAGTAAAAAATGAGGCCAACAACATGACCAACCACTTCCATAGGGTTTAGAACACTATAATGTAATATAAATGATATCAAAACATCACTATCATTACCTTTTTGATGTATGCCTAAAGGTACACCAACAAAATATAATGATATATGATCCATAACATCAATACCCATGTCATCTTGCAATATCACCCACTGTTTACTAATTGGTATATGCAAAATGTGATACACATCCTATAGATTAATAATAATCTCCCCTATAGGAAGATAAAAAGTGCATGTATCTACATTCTGCCTCTCACATAAGGTAGTAATAATATACCTATCCCACTGCATTGTGCCTAAGTCACACATGGGACCTAACCCTACCCTATTCATGATAGCTCTTTCATCAATAAATAATGGTAAAAACTATAATATATCCATAAATTGGCCCCTAAAAAACTCTCTCATATGTACCTCACCCTAAAAACACCAAAAAATAACATATATCTCAGTCCATAATTCCAAATCACTAACCAAGCAAAAATAACAACACCTAACCAAGAAACATCTTAAAAATCAAGCCTTTAGGATAACAGCATTGGGTACAAGACAATAGCACTGGATAAGAGCATTATAAGATAGATAGTAGTGTTGAACCCTAGACAAGAGTGCTAAATATTGGATAGGAGCACTATAACTAGTGAAAATTATCCTAGGCTACTTTAAACAACTCAAAAAACACTAAAATAGGCTTTAGAATAGACAAAAATCAAGCATTAAGCTTACTCACCAAGCTAACATCACCACCAACCTCAACCTGGGCCGCCAACTACTCAAATTGGGTTGCATCAAGTGCTCATATCCTTGGAATGCATCTCACTCTAAAGCTCAATATCTCAACCTAGTCAATACATAAATGAATCAAGAATCAATCTAATTTTCCTATATCAAACAACTTTTTCATTCAAAGCAAAATACCATTTTGCCCATAACCAAAACCTCATAACTCCATTTTACAAACAATTTTCTTCCATGTAATCATGAAAATAGTACCTTCAACATCACATAATATTCACTCTCTTACTACTTCATTTGCCTACTATGGCATGCACATCTCTATACCTCTCTTATACCCAGACACACACCTTGATTATCACCAATCAAAAATTTGTTCCATTTTCAACAACTGAGTCCAATCAATCAAATAAGTTTTCAATAAGTTCAAACTATACCAATATTTTTTCTCTCATTATGCAATTATTCATCACTTTTAGCTCAACCTCCTCTATCACTAATTTTTTTCCTCCCCCCAAAAAGGGGGCATCATTCCTACTATTCCTATTCCTACACTTATCCAACATATCCATCCCCTCTCATAAATGGATACACCATAGTTATTACACCTTCAATACTCAAACTATCATATTTAACATAGATTGGTTGAAATATATAGTGATTCAAATTGCATAGGTCACTCAGCATTACTCAGGACATTTAGGGGGATATACCTTCAGTTTACAGATACATAGACTATTCAGATATAGTAGTTTAGATCATATGGATCCACAGTGATTTTAGTTTATATATACATAGATTGTTCAGATATAGTGATTCAAATTATATGGATTTACAGTGACTTTGATATATATTCAGACTCATATACCAGATTTGGGGGCATGCACAATACTACACATGTCACACATACAGCTTCATACAACATGACATAGTTATAGGAACATATAGAAGATTATAAGAATAGTGCAGAGCATAATGTTTTGATCTTTAGATTTTTATAGTGGGCATGACACAATAGGTCATGTCACATGTGGTTATAAATATTACTAGATTATACATATGCATCACTCACATACCATACTTGGTGACATGGCATAGATGTTCATGTTCATCATCTAGGATTATATAGATGGAATGGAAAGACATGTTATTCTCTTATTACACATTGACTAGATTTTTAGATTACACCTAATAGTACCTAGGTTGTCACTAGATTGGACCATATGGCCATCTGCAATGGTTGGTCCATTATATTACCTAGACCCAAACTACATGAGTTTGTGAGAGATAAAGGAGAGACATTGGTTTTAAACCTTCGAGCATTTCTTAGTTCTATCAGATATTCAAAGTGGAGGCATGAAATGCTTTTCTTTTCATATCATACAGATTCTATACACATTTTAGATTACATGAGTTTATGTAGGATAGAGGATAGACATTAGTTTTTGGCCTCCAAGTATTCTTCATTTTTAGCCAGATTCAACATAGGGGCAATCATTTCCCTCCTTATCTATGTTACATGGATTCCACTTTTAGATTCAATATATGGGGCATCCATTTTAGGGATTCTTTCTTTTTATTATGCACTATTTATATCTCCATCCACTTCTATAGCCAGAAGTGAGTTGTATCCTTTATAGTACATTTATCTCTATGTAGGTAGGTTTAGGTACACATTCCTTTCTTCTTTATTTTACTCTAGTACTTCATTTCATTACATCACTAGAATAGAAGGGGTGAAAATGTATGCACCCTAAATTGGTCAAGTAATGACACATATCATGTATTTTCATAAGAGACTCCAACTAGAGAATATGAGCCTTATTCACATTATCCATGCCTTTTTTTTACTCATCCTAGTCTCGTTTCATGATATAGACACCTTTATGCTTATTCTCAATCATCTCAATCTTTTCAAATGGTCATTCCACTCAGCCCATTCATATTTTCAAGGGTAATACTATCCCCCTAGGTCTTGAGCCTATATGATAGGAGTGTCAGAATTGGACTATAGTTTTGGAGCCTAGGGTGTCCATTTACAATGCTCTTGTCCAATGGAATTTTAATTCCCAACATTCATATTCCCTCACTCGATGAGTCCCAAACCCTTATTAACTGCATCCCTAAGTTTTAATAATGTCATCCAAATTTGAATAAAGTTCTCAAATTCAAAATAAAGAGTCTCCTATATAAAGGACTACACAAGGCATTTTACATCTAACACTTACTACTTTGGCACATTACATAATTAAAATCAATCAATAGTATAGTTCAACATTCTACATCACACATAGACTTCAAAAACTGATCAAGGAAGTGCCTAGGCAAAAGTTCATTCTTGTATCTATCGTGCATGTTGATTATGAACATTGAATAAAGGAGAACTACATTTGATCTGAGGCCCTAGCTTGAGGGTTACTGTAAGAAGTGATCAAAACAAAAAGGGTTCTAGATTATGTGATCATACTTCCCTTAACCCAATTTTTCCCCCTTTTGATTTTGATGTATTTTTTTTTTATGTGTGTAGATAAAACTAGGGTTTGAAGACTGAAACAACTCTACAACAAGCTTTATCAACACCCAACATCTAATTTTTCATATACAAGCTTATATAAGAATAATAGACAAAACCCAAAAAAACTCAGGTCTCTAGGACAAAAGTGGTAGAAAATGACTATAGCATCAGACCCTAGGGTGTCTTATTTTAGTGCTCCTATCCTTTCACTTAATGAAACCAGATCTAAGTTCCTAACATCTTTCTAATCCTATGTAATATATTTCAACCTCTGAATCATTCATTTTAACCTATTTTTCTAGATAAATTTATTTCTTTCCATATGCAATCAATTTGATTAAATTGATCAAAACTTATATTTTTACTATATTTGATTGGATTTTTCCCTTACTTTAGACCCTTTATTGTTTAGGAACTAGACCCTATCTGCCCAAAAATAATAAAACACTTAGGGTTTTTATGATGTTAAATTGATCGTTTATTAACCTTGATCTATAAATGATTAATTAAATTCATATTTTTTGAAACCTTAGATTAATGTTTTGCCTGAACCTTATTCAAATTTAAATTTGGCAGGAACCTTTTATTTAAGTTTAAGTGGGAAAAAATTAATAATACCATGGTCTTAGTTTAATTTTTATCTTAAGACTTGGTCATGTTTTTCAACACAACCAAATCTTAAGCTAAAAATCCTATGCTTGGTTTATTCTATATCACATAGTCCTTTTTATCTTAGCATGGTCCAACTAAAAATGTAGGGTCACTTTTATTACTTATCCTAAGGCCTTATCCTAAAGTTCCATCGTATTTATTTATAAAATGAAACCTTAAGTTAAAACCTTATGCTAAGTCATTTTCCCCAAGGTCCTTTTTGTTATATGTTTATTACCTTGGTCCAAAATCTTCATGCCTAGGTCCTTTTATTATTCTTGGGGTCCTTTTTGAAATGTTGTATACCTAGCTTTAAAAACCTTAGACTAAAATATTTATATTTATCAATATGAAAAAACCATGGTCCAAAGTCTTTATGTTGAATCCCTTAAATTTTTTTGGGGTCTTTATTTATTTGTTTTGAAATTTGTTTAATCCTTTTTGTACTAAGTATCAAGGCCTAGTTTAATATTTCATCAAATGCAAAGAATAATCACATTTGACTACTTGATTCCCAATCTATGGTCCACAGTTAAGTGGAGGACCCAGATCAAATGGAACATGATCAATGATGAACAGTAGTGGACCTCAGTTAGACATAAAACATCTTTTATAGATCAACAATACACATTCTAACATATAGATCTTGATGAATAGCATATATTAATTCAAACCCTTTCAAATGAAGCTCTGATTTAATGCAAGACCACCACATGGTGAAAAATCATTAACTAAAAGAATTGATAGGTGTAGAATCCCCATGGGACTGCCAAGTGGCACAACCATAGATCCAAGTACAAAGAGCCCATAGGCACTAAACAGTCAACATGTGGTACAAATGTAATGTAGAGAAAACTAGAAGATGACAAGTTTTAGGATTGATAGACTATACCCATAACTATGTTAAAATTGATGGTCACACAACTATTAAAGACATTCTCATGGACATCAAATGATGGCCACATAGATGTCAATTTTAACATAGTAATGAGCCTTGATCATGTGGTTAAAATTAATGATCACATGACCATCAAATATGTTCCCATAGATGTTAAATTATGGCCATGCAGATGTCAATTTTAACAAAGTAAACTTGGATCCAAGTTTTAAAGGCAAATGATCATTTTTGGATAATGATAAACAAAATGATCTAGGATGCCATAAAATTACCACATTAAATCTTTATGAGTGCAATAGGCCAAATCAAAGACCTTATAGACCTAGTAATGCAAGGAGATCTTGAATTGCCATATATGTAAAGATGTTGAGATATTATCCATGGTATCACTATTTATCTTTGAGAAGCTTGAATATGGGACCACGCCTGTATGGGGTAACATCCAAGAACAATGATAATCCCACAATAATTATAGAGCATGTCATTATCCAGTAGGTCCTAAGTTAGGTGAAATAAGAATATTACTATTAAA
This sequence comes from Torreya grandis, assembly GCA_037957365.1. NCBI lineage: Eukaryota > Viridiplantae > Streptophyta > Pinopsida > Cupressales > Taxaceae > Torreya > Torreya grandis. Next base: position 2,123,883 of record JARHVA010003018.1, on the reverse strand, counting down.
AATAGCATTGTATGATATTTAAAAATAGGATATTATTTTATATAAACATGTACAATTTGTAAAAGCACGGATTGTCTATAGGTTAGTTCACTAGAAAAGATCATTTTTTCTAGAACATTTGAAAGGACACCTATCCTATACACTTGTAAAAATGTAAATGGATTAGGACTAATCAACATGCTCCCTTACATCCTATAAAAGGAACATTTCCAATTCTAATAAAAGGGGGAGTTCTTAGAACCAAATTACTCTGTAAACTTTGAACAATTAATATAAGCAAAAAATTCTTCAAAGATTATCTAGTATTTGCTTATGTGAAGTGCTATATAGTTTCTATCTGAGTTATATGGTTCCACTTTCAAATTTAAATGGTTCGTATGGATTTTGGATGTGTATCATGAATTCATAGTCACTAATTTATGCCATTTATAGATTAGTTGAAAGATTTTAGTCTTATTTCATTTACTACACTTCATTTGCATTTGGGCTAATGTTGTTTGCTTTCAAGAGTGAATCCCTTAAGTAAGTCTGATTCCTATTTGCATCATTTTATACCTTCCTTTGAAGCTTTATTAATATATGTTATTATTTTTGAATAAGTCATTACACTTCATACATTAGATAAATGCATATTCAGATGAGATTTAAACTTTATCATAATGTTTGGAACAAGATCAATAATGTCTTTCTTTCTACCCTACCCTTCCTTTTACTTCTTTTTTTAAATTGGATCACCTTAGTTTAATGGCCATTGTAAACATCAATCTCAAATTATTTATTTATCATAATTCACTAAGCATATCATAGTTACTACATATTCTACATAGATCTAGTATTTGGCCATGGTGGCTTCCAACCACCAAATAATATAAATATTGTGAAATAGTCACTTATTATGCCTCTATTCCACCAATAGATAATAATATTATTACAACCCATAAATCATGAAATAAATTATTATAATTCTAAAATGATAAGCGTTTCTTAACTCTCTAGGCACATGTGGTACACATTTAGGCATCAATAGGCAGAGCTTCACTACTACTAGAAAGAGGGCCTTTAGTTATATCTTTGTGAATTGGTAGAACCTTTGATCATTTTTGTGAATTATGTATAAATATTAGTGTACTATTTACATATTCATGTTTCTATGAGCATAATTGTGCAAATATAATTGATATTTATGGTTTGAGACCAATATGTAGGCTTCCTTTAGCCAAAGATAGATATTCCTTGAAGATCCCTGAATAGTTTTGGTAAAGATAGCTTAAATCAAAGGTGTTTGAGGTTATTAATAGTGGTTTTGTTCAAAAATTGAATTTTTCTTTGAAAAATTGGAGTTCATCTAAGCTTAAAACATTCAAAGATCATTCATACTGATGTATTTAGACATTTTTTTATATTCAAAGATTGATGTCCTTTGTTGTTCTTCATACATATCTGTGCAAAATTTGCTTAATGTGTGAGTATGATCATTATTATTTGTAAATATGAGGCTTAAAAATCATATTCAATATAGTATTTTGAGATAGAATTTTCACAAGTAAGATCCTCATCAAAATATGGCATGGTTAGGTGGATCTTTTATCAGCATGCCCAATTAGGTACACAACTTACCAAGATATCCATAAAGGTATTTACCTTATTTCTATCCCAATGGTGTTGTCACTACTAAATAACATGTTAGATCTTTCAAATCTCCTTTAAGACTCTTAAATTTTATCCATAAAGATGTAGCATGTATATTATATTATATGAATGGTTCCTTAACCTCCCAGAGGATTATATTGCTAGCTAAGATGAATTTAACAAGATATGTATTGATCAATTTGGTAAAGTCTTTAGTACATGCATTATATATTAATAATTCACCACTGTTAGAAGAGACTCAAATGAGGCCATTATAGCCTTTAATTCTAGGTTCTATAAAATGTTCAATAGAACTGTAGCCCCTTATAGACCTAAAAAGGCTTTAGCTTTAGAGATCTACAAAGATGCTTTGAATCTCATGACTTTTGTGTTCCATAAAAGGTCTTAGAGTCATAAAATCCTTAGCATTGACTTACACTAAAGCAATAATAATCAATGATCAAATGCAACCTCAAGGTCAACTTGCATATGTTATCCCAAATGTTGACTTTGTAGATACCTAAATCAAGCCACTGATAACCTCCAACCAGGCTTTCAACTAATTTCCACCAAAGTACACAATTTGGCCTAAAAAAACTAAAGCACATTAAATGATTTGAAATTGATATATTCAAGTGGAAATTTAGGCTAGAGTATCATTAAATGGAAAAATGTAATTTATGGTCCAGCTAACTTTGATCAAATTATTTCAAGTCAAAATGCTAATTTTTCACCTAGGTGCTCTGGATTGATCTTTTATATTAAATTTATTGTATGGGACATGTGACTTTTTTATCTTATGTTGAAAACATCCTAAATGGGATAATGGATCCAATTCATTTAACATTGACTTCCAATTCCAATCCAATCAAAATTTGGACCAATAACAAGGCATTCTAATCAATTTGAGTAATTTGTGCACAAAGTACTTAATCATGATTAAGAGATAATTAATAAAAATCAAGGCCTAATTAATAATTACATGGAAACTTGTTGAAAACTTATTTTTAGAAATGAATATTGAATATTTGCATCATCAGGTGACCTTATTTCTTGGGAAGACATCCCTAGGCCATAAATGCCACAAATATCAAGACTAAGGTCTCCCATGCTTCTTTATTACCTCCCATGGCTCATTAATGTCCCTTATTCCAAATTCATGATGAGGATAATTATGAATTTTAATTACATAATTCAATTAATCCTTGACCACACATCTCAATCTTGAGATAGATGATCATAGTTGATTTTGGTCATTCTTGAAAAACTATAAATAGAAAGGCCATGAACATCATTTTTAAGCTTAATTTTTGAAAAGTTACCATGTCAAATTGATTCCAAGATCTCTCACATGCAAAATTTATGAAGCCAAAATATTGAGCCAAGCTAAGTGAAAGCCACAAGGTGCCAAGGAGATAGCTAAGCCTCCTTTGATGAAGACTTCATGAGCATAAGCTGAGCAAGCCACTACAACAAGCATTTAAATCATCTAAGGAGGGTGAAGGATTCTTATTTTTATTTAATTTTTAGTTGTATTTTTCATTTTTTTTGTTATTAATCTCACCCTAGTAACTAAGCCTAGAGATGTATGATAATTAGTGTGTTTTTATCAATTTGTTTGCATTTTTGAACTAACACAATACTAATCACTTCTCTTGAGTCAAATTCCTAGTTCACATAATGGAAAATCTAGTGGGATAATGCCCAAATAATTTTATCAAATAGAACCTACAATTAGCATACTAACCATTATCATGTAGGGTCATATAGTGTGGAAGTAAAAAAGGTGAAGATTTGAGCAAAAAGCTTATTTTTTAGAGATCATGGTTTTGTTCTTAGGACTATGTAATTTATATCCCAAATTGACTTGAATTGACTTAACTCACCTTGACTCAGATCCTAAATTAGCTTTATTTGACCCAACTTACCCTGACTTAGATCCCGACTCAACTTAACTTGAGCTAGCTCACCCTGACTCAGATCCTAACTCACCCCAACCTGGATCCCAACTCACCCTAACTTAACCCAAATCTCCCTAACTTGGATCCCAAGTTGACTCAAATTGACCCAACTCACCTTGACCCAGATCCCAACTCATCCCAACTTGACCCAACTCACCCTAACTTGAATCCTAACTCAGCCTGACTTAACCCAATTCACCCTAACTCAGATCCTAATTTGGCTTGACTTGACCCAACTCACCTTAACCTAGATCCCAACTTGACCTAACTTGACCTAACTTACCCTAACTTAGATCCTAAATTGACTTTACTTGACCCAACTCACCCTAACTTGAATCCCAACTTAGCTTGACTTGACCCAACTTGCCCTAACTTAGATCTTAACTTAGCCCAATTTAACCCAACTCACCCTAATTTGGATCCCAACTCAGCCTAACTTAACCTAGCTCACCCTGACTTAGATCCTAACTTGGCCTAGCTTAACCTATCTCACCCTAACTTGGATCCCAACTTGGCTCAACTTAAACCAACTTGCCATGACCTAGATCCCAACTCAGCTCAACTTGACCCAACTCACCCTAACTTAGATCCAAACTCAACTTGACTTGACCCAACTCACCCTGACTCAGATCCCAACTCACCCCAACTTAAATCCCAACTTGGCCTAACTTGACCTAACTCACCTTAACTTAGATCCCAACTCGCCCTAACTCAAATCCTAACTTGGCTTGACTTGACCCAACTCACCTTGACTCAAATCCCAACTCAACCTAACTTGACCCAACTCACCCTAACTCAGATCCCAATTTAGCCTGACTTGACCCAACTCACCCTGACTTGGATCCCAACTTGACTGTTTCAACTCGAGAGTTCATTTTTCCTAAGTTAATTATTTCATGTTTAAAAATACTTCAAATCTAAACCACTTTCTAACATTTTTATTGTAGGACCAACTTGGAAAATTTCTAAAATGTGTTTAAATCATCTTTTGAATTCTTTAAAATGAACTAGGAACATTATTTTGGTGCTTAATATAACATTTAGGTGCTTAAGTAAGTTTTTAGCATTAGTTTCTAAAGTTTACAATTTTAAGACCAAGGGGTCAAATGAACACCACCAAATCTTTCATTTGGGCTTAAAATCAAATAAACTTCTCAATTTTGTTTTCATTGTTTCAATTAACACTTTATTTTTACAAAATACAAGGATTTTGCATGTATGCTCTTCCATTTGTCCCTTTTAGGGAACCCTTGGAATCAAAATTACTTTCCTTATTTTCAAATTACCTAGTCTAAGGCATAAAAATAATGTCACCTAAAATACTCCCCAAAAACTCACAAAAATATTGGGTGACCTTGACAATGGCCCTAAAGTCTTTCTATTTTATGCTTTCTTTATTTCATGTAAACTTGGATTGTGAAGGGGACATCATTACCTCATGTGAGTTATTTAGGAAGCTTTGACCTAGGGTTTCACCTCTTGACATTGACTTCATTTGGTTCCATATTAGAGTTACACATGAGTCATAGTGGCACTTTGTACATCACACTACACTGAGAAAACAACATGATGTAGTGGTTATAAACAATACTAGACCTTTTTGTAACAATCCAAGTGATACGGACCTAAAATCCATGCTTTTATTTTACATTGTTTGATGTGAAATTTATTATGCAATTTATTCCCCTAGAACATTTGAAAACTTTTAGATCTTAGAAAAATCCCCACTTATCATGGAAGTATTGTTGGTGCAAGGTGCACCACAAAGTCCATGTCATAGTACTATCATTTGAGAGAGGGGGTATAAAAACCCTACTATATAATGCGCACTTACTTTTGTATGAACACTTAAAATCCTCTCAAATGACGTATATTGATGGATTCTAATAATGCCAAGTAACCTTGTCAGTTTAGGATTTAAGAGTGATTAATTAGTTGGTTTTGTCCTAGATTAAATTCTTCTTTGGATTCAAAACTTGGTGTAAACAAATGATTCAAACCAAAAACATGGTCCTCATTTTCCTTTGAATAAAGAGGAATTATGTTTCCCACATGAAATCATCAATTTACCATATTCAAAGTTTATCAAAACTTGAAGTCATATCATCTACTTTGGCATAATTATGCTACCCAATTAAGTCTAGACCTTTGATAAATTTGTCCAAGTAATTCATTTATAATCTAAATTTGAAATTGCATGTTTATAAATTCATAGGGTTGATGTGTTAAGTGGGTTCACCATTTTCACTAAACTTGAGGGAACTTAGGTTCAATTTCCAATTTGGGTTGAAGGTTGTTTAAGACTCATGATCGTTATCACCACTTATAGACTTAAGTCATTTCATGCTAAACACTTTCACTTTGAGTCTATGCACCACAACATTTTGAGTTAAAAAAGGTAGTTTTATTTTGTCAAAATTGTGAGTAATTATCTTTGCCTTAGAGAGTTTTTGAAACAAGCATTTTGTCACATCTTTTGGGTAGTCTAACACTATTATGTTTCCCAAAACATTTCAAATATTTTTTCATAGGCCCTCTTGCATAGAGTTCAAATTTGTTTCTACATTTTTCAAACCAATCTGAGTATACTCTTGTGAACATTTGTCTAGCACAATTATGCCGTTCACTTTTTTCTAGCTTATTTTTCAAAAGAACCAAGTTTTATACCATTATTTGTGATAAAATAAACTATCTCTAAAGTGCCTTTTATTTCATAACTTATACCTATTTGATTGAGTCCATGTCCAAGAATCAAATGCCTAATGTTTGTTATAAGTTTTCCAAATATGTTAGATTAAAAATTTCATCTATTTTTAAAGTCTAGCTTTTGATGCCTTTTGGCTAAGAGTCCTAGTGAATCCCTTGTTTGAGCCTAGATTTTGATGTCGTATTTGGACAAAAGACCTAACAACTTTTAATTTCCTATATTATACTAATTTTAAACACTTTGACCTTAGAATTTGGAATTTCAATTTTTGGTTCATTTACTTAATATTTTTGTCTAAGATGTGTAATGTTAGACACTTAAAGTTGGATTGTGTTATCACAAATCTTTGCATAAACCTTTTGATCATTTTGAAAAATCTAGACCAAGTTTGAACATCATCTTTTTAGACATTTTCCTTTTAAAATTTGTATAAATCTCTTCCCATTATATCATAAAGCATTGAATATGGATCCCAACATTTATTCCTACACTCACAGTGGACTTATGCACAATCTAGGGATTATTAATGTTGTTGTGCATGAAGAAATGGTGCAAGACCCCCACGCAGATAATATTTCTTATGAGATGGATCTTTATCCCTCTTATAATACTAAATTAGGGGCACAAAGCCAAGATACATTAGCTAATTATTTGGTTAATAAACCACCTTATTCATAAAAAGACCAAGAACAAACCACATAATACCTAGCTACAATACTCATAGCTAATGAAGTAGTTCCTCAGTAGTCATGCTCTACTAATATGCCTTCCATGTATGATTCATTTTTGTTTGAGCATCATTTTTTGGAGAAAAAAGATGAGATTTTGGTTTGAGCCATAGAGTTAGGGGGCAAGTTTCCAGCAGACTTCCCTCATGAGAATTTACCAAGCCTATAAATAATGCCCCACAACATAATTTATGATCAACATGATTCTTCTAGAAATCCTTTGGCTCTAGTCTAAACAACATATTAGGACCCCAATATGCCTAATAAAGGCAAAAACCTCATAAAATACCACTTTAACCAAATGTAGATGGCATATCAAACCTACCTAAATCTAGCACATAATTTCAATCATATGACCATGGTGAACAAACCTCTTATTGACTTAGTTCCTTCAACAAGAGTTTTGATAGAGTTAAATAGTCAAGACAATCAGATTTCAAATCCATTCATGAAAAACACTTTGATAGACAAATTTCTACATATTCCCATTATTGAAGAAGTGTCTTCTACTTCTACACAGAATAATTAACAAAATATAGTGGATAATGTGCAAGAAACGTCCAATCCAAATTAAAGTGGTACTAACACATAGAAAAATAATCAACAATAGGTGCCTATAGTTAATACCATCAGTGGACCATCATACTATGGAGTAGGAGTTTTTGCATCCCAACCTCAACCATCTACTTCATTAAGTATCCAACCAATAGGATTAGGTAGTCAACTAGTAACCAATATCGTGCCTCAATAGTCAAATGTGATGAATCCTACTCCTCTTTAACAAGTGATGAGTAGTATTCCACAATAATAGGCATAATATAGTGTAATAATGTAACAAAGGATAAAAATATTGCCACCTCAATAAGGGGAAACTAATGTTCCACTTCATTAGGTAGTGGTAAATATACCTCCTCAATCATAGACCAATGTACCGATCCAAAACCAAACATTGACTAGCCAACAATGTGTAAATATTGGTCAGTGATAGATGTTGAATCTTCAACATGTTTTTACTTTCCAAAAAGGATTAATGCAACAAGAAGGATCCCATGTTTCTCAATTACCTACTAGACAACAATTGATTCAAAATGTGCCACAAGTTTACAGACAAGGTCTTGGTCCACAAGTTCTCACTCAACAAGGTTCAATTAGTTAGTATCATGTCCTATTTCAACCAAAAGAGGCATGGTATAATTATATTCCTCCATCCCAACCAAAAAATCCTCCAAGCCAAACATTCATAATCAACCCAAACTAGAATATCACAAAACTAAATTTTTAATTTCAAGTACATCCTGATCCACGTATGCATATTATTGGTTTTTCCCAACCAAACCAATATACCCCAATAGATATCTCCATTATACCCTAGTCAAAGTGTCCCTCTTGTGACCTCCAAACCATTTACCCAAACCAATATTCTCCCTCAAACCAATGTTCCCTCCAATTTCCTATCCCAAGAATTACAATAGATGAAGGATGTAATTACTCCATTTAGGCTGGGAAATAGACTAAATTTTTTAAGTTGGATGATGTGTGTTCTTATCCATTAAACATGGAGTACTTGTAGGTACCATTTCTTCTAGGATATGAACCACCAAAATATGACAAATATAAAGGGAAAGGTGACCCTAAGGCCCATTTAATCAAGTTCTTTATCACATGTCAACCAATGGCATATAACGATATATACCTTTTGTTTTTATTTCTAATGAGCTTGGCTGGATAAGCCTTGGAGTCATTTTTAAAGTTTCCCAAGAATTTAGTAATATATTTTGATGATCTCTTTTATAATTTTGTGAAACACTTTTCCTATAATCTTGAACATGAGATTTCATTAGTTGACTTAACACAAACAAAATAAAATGCTAGTGAGAGTTTTGTAAGTTATCTACAGTGATGGAGATCCCTTACAAGATGATTCACCCATAGTTTACTAGATAAATAATTAGCTATTGTGTTTAATAAAAATTTTCATAGTGAGATAGCTTATCATCTAGAACTATAATGTGCACATACTTTAAAATAGATCATCAACAAAGGCTTATTGATTGAGTGAACCCTTATTAATAAAGGGATCATCAAGATTATGTCAACTAATTTAAACCAATGTACTAATTAGGGAAGTGGCCAAAACCAAGATCTAATCCAAGTTCAATCATCACAACCATCATAGGCCAATAACCAAGATAGATCAAATCAATTCAACTACAATAGGAATGTTGTGGGTAATGGAGTAACTAAGTCACGTCATGTCCAAATAATGCAAACATCATCTGGACCATCTTTTCAACATAATCCTACCCAAAAAAATCTCTAACTAATGCTACAAACACAATAACTAGGACCTGTGTAATAAATGCAGTAAACTTTACCATTACAAACACCTCCTCCAAGAAGAACTATGCATATGCATCATGTCTTTAGTGACCTAGGAGAGCCTATTAAGTCTATATTTCAAAAAATTACCACTACTAATCTGATTAGTTGGCTTATAGCAAAGCATTATCCACAAGGCATTACTTATCTTGATTAGTACCTTGAAAATGAATTCTATGAATATCAATCAGTCAACATGCATAATCTACAAAGATGTATGCAAATCAATAATTTGATTGAGAATATGTTGGAGGATGGGGAGATAATATTGGATAATGGTTATTCCACCTCAAATAAAACTCTTGGGATTTATCAAAACCCCTTTCCCCAACATAACACACAATAACAACATAATAATCACTAACAACAAAAACACCGACTAGTGCAATAATAAAATCAATAGTATCAAAATCAAAGGCTGAACTAGTATAATCAACAAAATCAATAATAAAACCCATAACATTAGAACAATGGATAAAATAAAGGTCAGAATGGTAATAAACAACAAACCTACCATGCATTTTCACATGACTACAATAGGGTTTTAGGTCATATTACAGGGGGTAGTGTTAATACCATCTCCATTAATCCTAAACTGAGCACTAATCAATCTAGATAATTGATAAATAATACCGCTAAACTAAATTACATGGATAATTCTTCTTTAACTTGGGATTGCACACAAGAAAACCAACAAATCAAGACTCTCACTTTTGGAACATATATCGATAACTCACCCTTACCATGTGACCACATACAAGTGCATCAACAATCAAGACTTATCCTATCTGGTCCCAAACCATTCCTAGAATTTGTTATCAATTATTGTCTAACATCTAATCTTGATTGTGTAATCATAACTTAGAGGTCAAAGATTACTATCCCAGGGCCAAAACCATCTATCACTTTACTTGTTATCCAACCAACCATTTAGCCTCAGAATAAACCATTCACCATTGACCAAGACAAGCAGTTTGATATTGTGGAACAATTGTAAAAGACACTAGCACAAATTTCTATTTTAGATTTGCTATGAACATCAACAATCCAAAATAAAAAAATGTAATGAGTTTTTGATTTAATCCACTATTGTTAGTGACATATCCCCTAATAAATTTCAAGCTTTGGTTGGACACTTAGCTCCAACCCAACAAGTCACATTCAACAAAAGTGATATGTCTTCCCTTGGCTCGATCCATAATAATCCATTCTACATAGAAGTTTATATAAGGTGGCATAAATTTAATTATGTCCTTATATACAATGGACCAGGCCTCAACATAGTGTCTCTAAAACTCATCAAGATTCTTGGATACACAATGGTAGATCTCTAGCCATAAATGATAACTATCAAAGCCTATGATAATTAGGAAAGAGAATCACAAGGCACCATTAGCTTACCAGTTATCATAGAGTCTTTGATCCATGATACACTTTACCAGGTGCTTGATCTTGAGTTGCCATATAATATGCTTCTAGGCAGGCCTTGGTTACATGTGATTTATGCAGTCCTATCAATGTTGCACCAGTGTATCAGGTTCTCCCACTCAAGGATGGAAGTGAATATTCTAGGAGATTTACACCCATATGAACACTGCAAACATCTTGAGGTTGAGTTTCAAAGCTATAACTACCAATACAACATGAATCCAAGTTCCAAGTAGGATAAAGGAAAGGCCATACTTATTAATCCTTTATAGGATAATTGCATAGATCTTAATACCTTGGATTCCCTTTCCCACATGTTGCCTCCTGAAGCTTCTAATCATTTCACCATTTCAGATAATGGCCCAGGGTGGTATGTGACACATGATACCTTCCATATTGCCAATCTTCTTCAAAATCCAAAGACCTTTTAATGACTTAAAAATATCCCACACATGTATTGGCAACAAAAGAACAAAGATAAGGGACCTATCATGTTTTTACTATCATCTAGTCTAGAACCAGACCCTCTTGAAGGGAATGAATCATGGTTGTATAATGACAACCAAGATAAATGTTATAAAAGTGCAGAGTATCCTATTCTCAATAAGATCATGGAGCATCAAGATTATGAAGGAAGAGGCCTCATATTGAATCAAAAAATAACCATTGATCCAATTTCCATGACTAAGTACAAAAGACCCTATGGACTTAGATTTAAACCTTATTCAAGTTCCATCACTAGTGGCTAGTGATAATGTTGCTGACAACAAAGTAGAGTTTGATCATAGCCTCACCTTTGATGACCTAGCTAAGACTAACCTATTTGATAAAAATGCCATATGTACTCTTATCCCAATCATTTGTCATAACCCATTGCCATTATACTATCCCCAACTGATAGATTGGGACCAACAAGAATCTAATTTGCTGATTGATGTGTTTTAGAATGATGAGGCATTCTATGACTTTTTAGGCCTTAGAGATAATGTTCCATTAGGATATCATAAATTAATATTCTCAACTACATTAGATCCTAAATCCTATTTTGGAGAGTAGGTGAACACCCTTAGCCAAAAACACATAAATAAAACATTAAGGTCCGCAAGTGAAAACCTCTTTGAGGCACTTTCTAACTAGGGAAAATGTAAAGATAAAGGCCATTCTAGTGGTGAAAACCTATTTTAGGCACAATTAGATGGGGGTGTTCATTCTTCTTTAAATTTAGACTAGAAGACCACTAACAATGAACTTGCCTATGGATCCACGTTTAGTTTTGCACAACAGCAAGTATTTGATCAAATTCTTCAAGAATTTTTGAATTTTTTGTTACATGGCTAGATCTCCCACTGGGGGACTCATATTCATCATACTTAGGAGACATTAAAGAGCAAGTACTAACAAAATACCCTAATATATTCTAATAGTTCAAGTCGTTGCCTACTATCCTAGAAGATGGTTTGACTCTTGTAGTCAAAGATACAATAGAGGTAAACATTAGGACTCTATCAGACCTAAAATGGATAAAATTAGGTGTATCCCTCACTGAGGAGGAACATGAAATATTTACATCTCTGTTTAGAGAATTTATAGATATATTTGCATGGGCTTAATCTGGCATGCTAGGTTTAGACCCCACCTTGGTTCTGTACCACTTTGTGGTCAATCTTGATGCCAAACTAGTGAAAGAAAAGCTGCATAAGATGCATCCTCACATTATTGTCTTGGTAAAGAGGGAGTTAGAAAAAAATTTTAGAATTAGGATGTATTTGATCCATTGACTCCTTAGAATGGATATCTAATGTTGTACATATTAGTAAAAATCCTAAATAAATCATAATCTATATTGATTTTAGAGACATAAACAAATCTTGTCCTAAGGATGAATTTTCATTACTTAATATGGACATGATCATCAACTCCATGGTAGGTTATGAAAGGATTTCACTCAAAAGACCAACATAAAACAACATTCACCACTCCATATGGAACATTTTGTTATTAGGTAATGTCATTTGGTCTGAATAATGCTAGAGCTACATATGAAAGGGCCATCACTGTCACATTACATGATATGATGTATGATATTGTTGAAGACTATGTTGATGACATATTAGGAAAATCAAAAACCAAGGCCGACCATATAGTAGTGCTATGTAGGATATTTAAAAGATTATGAGAGTATAAAGTTAGACTCAATCCAAAGAAATGTGTTTTTGGATTAACCTTGAGAAAGTTACTTGGCTTCATTGTGTCTCACAGGGGCATTAAAGTTAATCTAACCAAATTCCATGCTATAATTGAGATGCCACCACCAACCAATTTAAAGCAACTCTATAGTTTATAGGGTAAGATCCAATCAATCTGATGCTTCATCTCTTAGTTACCAGACAAGTGTCATCCATTTACACATCTTCTGAATAAGGGATTTGCATTTCACTAGGATGACCATTGCCAAACAACTTTTCAATAACTAAAAGACTATCTAGTTAATCCACCTATTTTGTTACTTTCTATGCTAAGAAGGTCATTCTTATTGTATCTATCAACTACCAATAATGAATTAGGGAAAATTTTGGATCAACATGATAAAAATGGAAAAGAGCATGTAGTATACTACTTAAGTCATACCTTGGTCACATATAAACACAACAATGTACCTATTGAAAAAGCTTGTCTAGCCATATTCTTCACAACTTAGAAACTATGTCATTACATGTTGAACAATAAGACCATGGTCATTTAAAAAGTAGATCCATGCAAGTATCTACTATCTAAAATAGATTTTCAAGGTATAATGGCCAAATGGATCATGCTTATTAGTGAATTTGACCTAGAGTATGTCAATAAAAAGGTAATCAAAGGATAGGTCCTTATAGATCAACTTGTTGAAGCACCCCTTATCAACATAAATCCACTCATATTTCATTTTCTTGATGAATCCATAATGAATATCATTGACACAACTCTTAGAGAGTAACATTGGAAGTAATATTTTCATGGTTTATTTACTATACATAAATCAGGGGTAGGTCTCTTATTTATTATACCACAAGGGGATATAATCCCTAAATCATTTAGAATTAGTTTTCCTTGTATAAACAACATGGTCAAGTATGAATCACTTATTGTAGGACTTCAAAAAGTAAAACAATGTGAAATATGTCTCATCTAAAGATTCATGGTGATTCTTAATTAATCATCAATCAGGTCATAGACCATTTTTAGACCAAAGATGATAGGTTGGTCCATATAAGGATATGGTCAATACACTAAAGTAGAAAATTACAAATATCCAATTTGAGCATATACCAAGGGCTAGTAATAGAACTGTAGATGCCATGGCTACTATCAACTCTCTGACTCAACAAATAGACAAGGTTAGAGAATATTAGTTCCTTGTTGAGAATTTGTTCACACCAGCTAATGAACCTTTAATTGTTCTAATGATTTGTGATATTGTTAGTCCTAATTCTATTTGGTACTTAAACCTTTACAACTACCTTCATGACCAAGTTATACCACCTAACCTATCTCAAAAACAAACCAAAGACTTTATTTATCATTTCACTCATTATACTCTAATTAGATCCACCCTTTACCACCACATTTTTTTATGGAACTTTGCTTTATTTTTTAACTTTGGCAGAGTCTACACTAGTGTTAAGATAAGTTCATGGAGTATGTGGAGCTCATTCTAACAAGGTAGTCCTATCTAAAAATCTCTTACATACTAGTTATTATTGTCCCATGATGGATGTAGATGTAGATGCATATGTAAAGAAGTGGGATAAATGTTAACAAAATGCTAATATGATTCATGCCCCAACACAAACTCTAAAACCAATGTTGACACTATGGCCATTTGTTACATGGGGACTTGACCTCATTGGGAAGATCAACCCCACTTCATCTAATGGACATAAATATATCCTTACCACCACTGAGTATTTCACTTAATGGGTTAAATATATACCCCTCACTTACATGATTGGAAAGAAAAATTCCAAATTTATCTTCAACCATCTCATTTGCTGCTATAGTATCCCCTTTGGCATTATATCTGATAATGGAGAATAATTCAAGAACAAGGATGTAGACTAGTTATCTACCAAATATAACATCACATAACATATTTATATAGCATATTACCCTTAAGGTAATGTCCAGGTTGAAGCATCAAAAACCATTATCAATATTCTCAAAAAGATTGTCAATGATGCTAGTCATCATTAATACCTATAGATATTCCATTCCCTTTGGGAATATCATACCAATCATCATAATTTTATAGGAGCCACTCCATACTCACTTGTTTATAGTACTAAATCCATCCTTCCCATTGAGGTCAAATAGCCTTCACTATGCATATCTTTCAAACACGTTCTAGATGATCATGACTATTGGGTAGCTCACTTGCAAGAGCTAAACCTACTTGATGAAAAATACACATCTACGTTCAACAATATATAGGCATATTAGAACCAACTGAAATTCCACTATAATTGACATGTCAAATATAGAAATTTTGAACTTGGTGATCTTGTTCTTAAAGAAAACCAAAAGAATACCATGTTTGAGAAGAAGCATAAAGGTAAATTCAAACCAAACTAGATAGGACATTTCATCATTACTATAGATTATGGATCAAGGGCATACAGGCTTGCCACACCAGATGGAGATGAAATTCTTGAGCCATTGAATATTATTCACCTTAAGCAGTACTATACTTGAGCACTAAGGTGTATTATCTGTAGATACCATTTCAGTGGTTCCATTTTATCACTATTTTTCTTTTTTCAAATATCATTCTCATCCATCCTCTTAGCCTTGTCCATTTTACCATTTTGTTACATAAACTATATGTGTTCTAAAGCCTAGCCCATTTGACCTTAGTTTTATACCATTTGTTACACATTTTCAGCATCAAAGAATCTGATCAGTTTTATTAGTTGTTTCAAGTACTTCAAATAGAGGTCATATTTTGGAGAAATATGATAGAAGTTTAGATAGTTGAATCCTTCATTTGTTATTCCTTTCTAATCACTAGTCTTGCTACTAATTACAACCACTTTTGGGAAAATTATTACCATTGATCTATGATGTTGTGTCCTAGTTATAACTACCTATGGGCAAACTAGGAACAACATTTGTTTATTAAGTCTTGATATACCAACTTTCCACTTCTTATGCCATACTGTACCTTTTTACCACTTATGCCTATTTTATTTGAATTAACTGCTACACTAGCTAAATTATTATATTGCAGGGTGGATCTACTGTGATTTAAGGTCTTACTCTAGGACTTTGTAGTCAGTGCTTGATACTTGTTGATGTTAGCTTAGTCACCCTTTCCACCACGCTCTTGCCATTTTATGAACAACCTAAGTTTGAATGCTCTCATCATTTTGTGAGCAATCTAAGTTTGAATGCTCTCACCATTTTGTGAGATTGAAACATTTAGTGTCTCATCATTCTTGATTGAGTTGAGATACTTCCAAAATTCCAAAAACATTTGTAAAATCGTTAGAAAAAACCAAAAACATTTGACCACTTCTTTACCTTAAGGATTCTGTAAACCCTTAATAAGTTGAAAGCAAACCACTTATCACTTAGTTTCCCCATCCTTTCTGGCATTTTATCTCATGCACTTTCCATTTTGTCAGACCATTCCTCTTCTTTTATCACATCCTTTCTATTTATTTTAATCAGTTATCACATTATTCCCATTCCCTTTGAGAACTGCATTTGGCTTAAAGTTTTTTATTAGATATTACACCCATGAAACTATGTAGGTAGAATTCACTTGCCTAGTGCATATGGAGATAGCTTGGCCACCCCCTTCCTTTTCTTTTATTCCCCCATTTTATTCATTTGTTAATTTTTCACCTATTTTCTAGGGGCAATGTTCATATGGTTTTTATTGCATTGTTTATTTGTTTGTCTCTACGTATTTTGTTTGTTTTAGATTAAGGTAAAAATAGGTTTTGAAGGGATCCCAAAACCCTATACAACAAGGTAAAAGATAAACCATGAAGCACACCCAAGTTAACAAAAGAACCAAAAAATAAAAAAGTACCAAAACCAAGTTTTACAGGGACCTGTTTCCAACAAATATAACTAGAAAACTCTGCTGTCAAAACACTGATCTAAAAGTTAACCAATAGAACCAACAAGTTGGACAACCTCCCAGACCAGTAACCAATAAACCAAAAAAGTAACCAGTTTACTAACCCCAATAAACCAGTCGGCAAAAGGGAACTTTGGATGATTAAGTTTTTTTTTTTTTTTGCATGACCGAAGGTTCATATCTAGAGGAGGGACTAAGGGCTTAGACTTCTTCCTTCTTACTGTTGTCCAACCATCCTCTACCTTAGCTACCTCAGCAACCCATGCCTCAAAAGATATAGATCTTTGGATTCTAATGTGCATTAAATCCTTATGAAAATCAAACATTGTCTGGCTCTGCATATTTTGTTTGTTTATATACCTATTTGTTTTCTTTTAGCACTGTTTCATTGATTCAGTTTATGTTTTTTCATTGGGTGATTCTTTTCCCACACTTATACTCAAATCCATCCATATTCATATGTTTACTTTGTCATCATGGTTTCTATCATTGGTGCATTGTTTTCTATTGAGTATTGGATTATAGGAGTCGGTCTTCATACATAATTGAGAATGCATTATTTTATTTACTTTTTAGTTGTGTTTTTCTTTTGTTTTTGTTATTAATCTCACCTTAGTAACTAGGCCTAGAGATGTATGATAATTAGTGTGTTTTTATCAATTTGTTTGTATTTTTGGACTCACACAATATTAATCACCTCTCTTGAGTTAAATTCCTAGTTCACAAACCTTAATTTCCCAATATTGAATGTCATTATTAATGTTAATCAAAGTGTGTTTTCCTTGAATCAGATACCATTATTGAACTAATTTCCCTTAATCCATGCCTATCCTGGCCAAAATTTAGGGTTATTGAACTATAATACAAATGGATTTTAGTCACAAAGATAGAGGGCTTTGGTGCCCACTGGTAATGGTAGTCAAGTTCATAACTTTGATGCAATAGAGAATGAGAATGAATCCATACTTAAAACTATTTAAAAGTTGAGCACTAATTTTCTTCAGTTGTAAAAGCAAGTGGGCAATTCTACAGAATGCTCCAATAGAGGCTATGTTTCTAAAAGGTTCAATAGGTTTCATGATAACAACTAAAATGAGTCATTTGAGGACATACATGAAATGAATATTTGTTATATAGGTCTAGATGATCAATATAATGTCTTAGAAGTATATAAAAAGTGAAATAGATACATCTGAACCTATGCTTAGTCAAGACTTTACTATAGGGACATCTGGATTTGTAAGAACTTTTAAATATTTCATGAAGGATTTTGATTTTCCATTTGAAGAAAAAAGTGAATCAAATGATGGTCTAGAGGATGAAATAGACATTCAAGATTAACATCCCCATGAACAAGATTAGATACAAGCTGACTTCTCTTCAGAAGATAGCTATGAGGGTAATTCATATGAGGTCATTACTGAAATTGAGGATATCCCTGAGGAAGAAGACTAGTGGTAACATTTATGCCAAGATTTTTTGAAACTAATTGAGGTATTTTAAGATAGTAATATTATTCTATAGATCTAAAAACAATATGAGTTGGGACTCGATTGGGTAGCTAAAATGCCATTCGGCATGAAGGATGAAGATGAAGCAAGTGAAATAGACTAAGAATTTTCATATGACACCTTTAAAACGGTAGAAGTATGTGATCAACTTGATTTGAATGGTAAGTTTATAGATAAATCTCATGCTCTTTCAATTGATGGGGATGAAGTAGTATTTTAGGATGACTCAAAAAGTTTTGGCACAAAGATGGATAATATATCCCCACATCAAGCTTAATTTAATGAACACATTAGGAAAAAAATGTTAGTTGAGCTACCATCATTAAATGAGGATGATATAAGTCACTATCTATCTATGAATAAATTATAATTAGCACTCTTGATGAAAGATAAAAGGATTTGGGAAGAATATGATTGTGTCCTAGATTCATACCTTTGATATATACATTTGAGAATGTTGATTAGAGGCCAAGCTAAATTGCCTAGAAGACACAAGCATACAAGTGCTCCTATCCACAAGAAGAGGCCATTGAATGGAAGTAATCATACTTCAAGGTTATGTAGTAGACTAAATAATTTTCCATTTGATCTAGGAGGTAAATACTTTTGTAGTTAGTGTAGGTCCTATTTTAGTTTCTTTCTTGTTCTTTCTTTCTTGTTTCTTTCCTTCCTATCCCTTATTTTTATATAGTGTCTATATATATATATATATATACATATATATACATACATATATATACATACATATATATACATATATATATATACATATATATACATATATATATATATATACATATATACATATATATATATATATATATATATATATATATACATATATACACACACATATATATATATACATATATATATATATAATTTTATGATTTTTTCCTTGTTTTTAATAATTCCTTTAGGATAACTCTCAACCAAGTTTTATCTAGACTTCTCAAAAGCTTCACAGTTCAAAAATGTGGGTATGACTTCTCAACATTTATTGATCAAGGATTGTTGAAATGTGAGCTTGACATTATAGTTTAAAGAAACTAGCAAAGATTGATGGGTAAGTTAATTATTCATTTAGATTTTAAACCTTATTCTTGTCTAATATTGGTTTTAAGAAGGATTAGACATGTAGTATGAAAGATTGAATTATTTAAGCATGGTCATGCTTTCACTTAAAAAACATTAATTACCTGGGACAAAGTTTGTAGTTGAGGATGATTGTCTAAAAATCAAACACTTGAGTGAATCCATAAAATTGCCTAACCTAGTTCCCAACCTTTGCTATAAATACAAAATGATCTAAAAAATACAAAAATAAGAACTTATTGCAAAATCAAAAAGCTTTCCAAGCAAAGGTGATTCTAGTAATCTCCACTGGGGCTATGGACACCTATCTAGTAGTGGAGCAAGGCCTTGAATGGAGCCAAAGGCATCTCTTTTAGAGCTATGGATGTCTAATTGGAAGTAGATCAATTCCCAAGCCTTTCTTAAGATAAACATGGTTCTTAAAGAATATCCAAACATGTTGAAAATTAGTGTTAATGATTAAAGTCATGAACCTAAAAGTTATTCTCTAAACCCTTTGGCAATCAATAAGTGGAATCAAAACACACACATAGCATGACTGAGTTTTGATGTTTGATCCTAATTCTACATGTGCAAGATTTTTTCTAACCATGAATTGATCTTAATATGGTGTAGAATCAAATATAATAAGTAGATTAATTATTAGTCTAAACCAAATTCTCTAAATTCTAACATATTGCTATGTTTCTCCTAGAAGTCACCATTTATTAAGGTCAACATACCCCCATTTCTAAAAAATGGGGACCCATGTTTCAAATTATGAAAATTAGTGCCTTAAAATAGAAAATACACTTGATTAAAGTTTCATTAGCATTAATACACATTATTTTTTTTTAATATCATCCACACCATGGTTTGGTTAACTTATTTGTTCATGGTTTTGCTTTAATCTTATCGAAAGTGCTAACATTGAAGATTTGTGTTTCAAGTTGCACATTTAATGGAGCCTCTTTTGGGTTGAGCATGCTTAAAGTTTTTGTTATTCAATGTTAAATTGATCATTTATTAACCTTGATCTATAATTAATTACTTAAATTCATGTTTTTTGAAACCTTAGACTAATGTTTCACTTAAACCTTATTCAAATTTAAATTTTGTGGGAACCTTTTATTTATGTTTAAATGGGAAAAAATTAACAATACCATGGTCTTAGTTTAATTTTTATCCTAAGGCTTGGTCTTATTTCTCAACACAACCAAACTTTAGGCTAAAAATCGTATGATTGGTCTATTTTATATCACATAGTCCCTTTTATATTAGCATGGTCCAATTAAAAATGCAAGGTCACTTTTATTGCTTAGCTTAAGGCCTTATCCTAAAGTTCCATCATATTTATTTATATAATGAAACCCTAGGTTAAAACATTATGCTAATTAATTTTATGCAAGGTCCCTTTTGTTATATGTTTATCACCTTGGTCCAATATATTCATGCCTAGGTCATTTTATTATTCTTGATGTCATTTTTTTATATGTTGTAGACCTAGCTTTAAAAACCTTAGACTAAAATATTTGTATTTATGAATACAAACAAACCATGGTCCAAAGTCTTTATGGTGAGTACCTTTTAAATTCTCGAGGTCCTTTTTTATTTGTTTTGAACTTAGTTTAATCCTTTTTATACTAAGTCTCTGTTAGGGGTGGTGGTAATCCAAGAACAAACACACCTATTCTAATTCCACCTGTTAGGATCTTACTCCTCAGAAAGAGCACAGTATGATTACCAAATATAAGCAATTGAATATGCGGAAATAACCAGAAACACAAGTAACTAGAATTCACCAATAGCACAGAATATGAGAGACAATACACTAACTTGTATTAACACTTTACAGAAAAGAATACAACAAAGAGCCGCCACACTCTTTCACCTTACAGAGGTTTCCCACACCTCAAGTGTACAGTAATTCTTCTCACACACACTCTCCTACACAAAAACGGTCCCAACAACCAACTCACACACAGAATTGGTGTTCACCTCACCAACCAGTCAGTAATAACCCTGCCGGTACACCAAGCACTCTATAGCACTTCAAGTTAATCTCTCATGAACCTACAACCTGCAATTTAAAGACTAAACTCACATGTAGATCCCCAATGAGCTTGCAACAACCTGTAACTCACTAATCTTACAACCAGAAGGAACTCTTCCTTTCTATCTCATGCATAAACAATACATGCCAATGGGTCTATAAATAGATCCCTAGCTCAAACAATAACTTAGAATATTAATTTAGACAATTATCCTCGCAACCCAAGACTCTGACTGGTCTCAACATGCAAACTCTTCATTCACTTAACTAACTGTCCGTGAAACGAGCAGTTCTGGAACACACAGGCGACCGACACCGGTCCCTGCTAGTCTGGTTCTACCGATGTCGGCTGACTCCCTGCCGTCACCGGTGGCCTTCTGCACTGGTCTCGACCGACGTCAGTCCTGCTGTTGACACCGGTGCTCCTGAAACTTAGCAACCATCTATTCCTTCAGTTTGCAAAGGGTTGAAGCTTTTAGCTCCACAACCTAACAATCTCCCACTTGGAGATAAACAGCTACAACCTGTACCTGAACCTGTACACCATCTAGTTTGTTCCCTTGGCTATATATCCCTCCTCAAGATCACTCTTGAAGACCAACCACCACAAAATCCGTGGTGCAAAACCTGTCATCTAAATTACCTGCCACATCTGTATCTACAACCATGTAGAAAAAGAACTTGACCCTGCATAGCATGTGCACCTGCTGCTGGTCCCACTGAACTGTCCTTCAGTATTATTTTCCTGGATTGACTCCAAACTTGTGACAACTCCCACTGCTTGGGAAAACTCAAGTTTAGTACATACCATGCACTCAACCTCATTATGTGAATCAAGACACCTATTCTGTGAACTGTCTAACCATCGGCGTGCTAACCGGTTTCACACAATCATCCTGAAACAAAGTCAACAAGACCTCCATGTCTCTAGAACACACTCATGCCAAAGAATCTTGCTGCTCCCAGATTCTCCATGACACACACCTGAACTAGCTTTACCTATAGTTCAGCAATACCTGTATATGTAACCCTGCAACAAGCACATCATACAGAAATGGGATAATGTAGCTAATATTATCCAACCTGGTAAAGAGAAACACAATGATCAAACCTCCATTGCCCTACAGCTAATACAAGATCATATACCCTGATCTTCCATCTCACGTATCCATTTTCACTCTTCTTCATCCTGAACATCCATTCATCTCTTAGTGCTTACTTCCAGCTAGCAACTCTACCCAAAACACCTGTTTGGTTCTCCTCCAAGGAATCACATCCTCATCCATGCCAAGCTCCCACTGTTTCCTGGATCTACCTGTTCTGCTTCTTTAACAACTTCCTGGTTCTATACCATAAGTGAACAACAAGTAGTGTAAAGAAGGGAAATGATGAATTTAAAAACTTACTTACACCTTCAGTCCTCCTTATGGGCGCTTGAGACTCCATGACAACTAGCTGTCCACCCAAAATTCATCTCAGTAACCGATGCCAGTCACATCTCAGTCTACAGCTGACTGATGTCGGTTCCCTGCAACTGCCACCTTGCCGACGTCGATTTCCCCTGGCTGACGCCGGTCATTATCTGCCCTGAGTCACCGACATCGAGCTGCACATAGCCGACGTCAGTCCCTGTCTAGACACTGACGCCAGTATTCCTATCGACGTCGGTCTCTGTGTTTTTCTAGTGAGACCTGACTTTTTCCCGTGAGCTCTTTTTGGATCAAACCCTTGTCCAAATCACCCTTGCTCTACTCAGAATTCCTCTGCACCTTGTGCTGAACTCTGTCTGTCACTTTCTCCTTGAAAACCAAGGCTTTCCTATTCTTGTCACTAACATCAGATTCCTCAAGAAACTTCACCTTCTTCTTCTGCATACAGAAACCACGATCCATGCCTTCCAAATCCGAAATCATACTCTTTGACTCAAGAACAAGCATCTCCTTCTTATCTATGTGACCAAGCCTATTAAGCCACATCTCCGAATCTATAGTTGAAGTAGATAACCCAGAAAGAGAATTAGTAATACAAGTAGATAGATAAAGTGTACCTACTTTCTTACCTCTAGCTACAACAAGTGTACCCTTGGTAGCCTTCCAAGAGTCCACTGTGAGAGTTATTGTGCAACCCTCATCACCCAAACTTCTAACAGAAATCAAATTTCACTTCAGAACTGGGACATGCATGACCTCCTTTAACACACATGTGTCACCTGTCTGCAATTTCAGCTTCACTTTGCCTTTGCCAACAATCTGACAAGGCTTACCATCCCCTACAAAAATTTCTCCAAAGTCTCCCTAGACATACTCATGAAAAAATTCCCTATGTGGGGATACATGAAAAGAGGCACCAGAATCTAAAACCCAAGATTCTACTTTATCCAAAGAACATACCAGAGCATCCTGTGCAACATAATCCACAACATTTGCTTCTTCTCCATGTCCTTCATGTTGATCTTCACCCGATCTGCAATCTCTCTTTAAGTTCCCTTGCTTTCCACATTTCCAGCAGGTTATTCTGCCATACTTGGACTTGGATCTTCTGCCTACCTTCAACCTTGATCTCCCACGCTCTATCTTCTCTCTTGGCCTTCCTCTGCCTTCAACGCTCAAAGCATCGCTTGATGATTCACCTGTGCTTTTCCTGCATATCTCTTCATTCAAGATCACACTCACAACATCATCTACTTTTAAGACTTTTGAAGGAGACACAGTATTAGAAACTGCCATTACCAAACCTTCCCAACTTTCAGGTAATGAACACAAGATTAAGAGAGCTCTAATTTCATCATCAAATACAATATTGACTGAACTTAACTAGTTTACCAAACCATGGAGATCACTAAGATGGCTATGAACAGATCCACCTTCCAACATTTGAAAATTAAATAAACGCTTCATAAGAAATACCTTATTAGAAGCCGAGGGTTTTTCATACAAATTTGCCAAAGATTTCATCAACTCCACCGTTGTCTTACACTGTGATAAGCTAGAAATCACAGAAGATTCAAGACTCAATCTAATAGATCCCAGAGCCTTTCAATCAAGAACCTCCCATTCTTCATCTTTCATATCCGAGGGTTTGCTAGCAACCCCACCCAACGGTAAGTACAAATCTTTCTGATATAGATAGTCCTCAATCTGCATCCTCCATAATTGGTAGTTCTTGCCATTAAACTTTTCCATTCGTAGCTGACTATTTTTTGCCATTGTTCAACTCCCACTCAAATGAAAACCCTGTGAGTAACCTGTAATCAAAACACACTACCCAGATCTAAACCAATCTGTTAGTATCCCAACCAAAAGCTCTGATACCACTTGTTAGGGGTGGTGGTAATCCAAGAACAAACACACCTGTTCTAATTCCACCTGTTAGGATCTTGCTCCTCAAAAAGAGCACAGTATGATTACCAAATATAAGTAATTGAATATGTGGAAATAACCAGAAACACAAGTAACTAGAATTCACCAATAACACAGAATATGAGAGACAATACACTAACTTGTATTAACACTTTATAGAAAAGAATACAACAAAGAGCCGCCACACTCTTTCACCTTACAGAGGTTTCCCACACCTCAAGTGTACAGTAATTCTTCTCACACACACTCTCCTACACAAAAATGATCCCAACAACCAACTCACACACAGAATTGGTGTTCACCTCACCAACCAATCAGTAATAACCCTGCCGGTACACCAAGCACTCTATATCACTTTAAGTTGATCTCTCATGAACCTACAACCTGCAATTCAAAGACCAAACTCACATGTAGATCCCCAATGAGCTTGCAACAACCTGCAACTCACTGATCTTACAACCAGAAGGAACTCTTCCTTTCTATCTCATGCATAAACAATACATGCCAATGTGTCTATAAATAGATCCTTAACTCAAAAAATAACTTAGACTCTTAATTTAGATAATTATCCTCGCAGCCCAAGACTCTGACTGGTCTCAACATGCAAACTCTTTATTCACTTAACTAACTGTCTGTGAAATGAGCAGTTTTGGAACACACAGGCGACCGATGCCGGTCCCTGCTAGTCTGGTTCTGCCGACGTCAGCCGACTCCCTGCCGTCGTCGGTGGCCTTCTGCACTGGTCTCGATCGACGTCGGTCCTGCTGCCGATGCCGATGCTCCTAAAACTCAGCAACCATCTGTTCCTTCAGTTTGTAAAGGGTTGAAGCTTTTAGCTCCACAACCTAATAGTCTCCAAGCCTAATTTAATATTTCATCAAATGTAGGGATTAATCACATTCGAATACTCATATCCCAATCTATAGCCTATAGTTAAGTAGATGACCCAAATCAAATAAACTATAATCAACAATGAAATGAAGTGGACATTGGTTAAACATTGAGCACCTTTTACAAATAAATAGTATGCATTCTTGCATACATATATTTATGAATGGAGTGTATCAAGTCAAATCCTTTCAAATGAAGATTTGAGTTAATATAGGACCATCATGTGGAAAAAAAACATTAACTAATATAACTAACAAGTGTATAAGGCCTATGGGACTACCAAGTGGCACAATCATAGAGCCTAGTACAAAGAGCCTAGAAGAACTAGGAAATTGACACCTGGAACACATAGAACATAGTGAAAACTAGAAGATGATAGGTGGTAGGCTTGGTGGGCATTACCCATAACTATGTATTTATGGTTATGTCACCATCAAAGATGTTCCCATAGATGTCAAATGGCGATCGTGTAAACATCACTTTTAATAGAGTAATGAGTCTTGATCACGTGGTTAAAATTGATGGTCATGTGACCATAAAAGATGTTCTTGTGAATGTCAAATGACAGTTGCATAGATGTCAATTTTAATATAGTAAACTTGGATCCAAATTTTAAAGGCAAATGGTCATTTTTGGATACTAATGAACAAAATGATCTAGGATGCGATGGAATTGCCACATGACAAGTATATGAGTTCAATAGGCCAAATCAAAGACCCTACAAACTTGGTAATGCAAAATAGAGCCTGAATTTCCATCTATGTAAAGTAGTCGAGCCATTATCCATTAGGGCACTATTTATATTTGATTAGCTTAAATATGGGACCATACTTGTATGGGGTAACATTCAAGAATAATGAAGACCTTACAACAATTATAAAGCACATCATCAGCAAGTAGGTCCTAAGTTAGGTGAAATAGGAATATTACTATTATAATTAACACTGTCTAATATTTTGAAGTAAGATATTATTTTATATAAACATGTGTAATTTGTAAGATCATATATTGTTTATAGGTCATTTCACTAGAAAAATCATTTGTTCTAAAACATTTGAAAGGAAACCTATCCTTTACACTTATACAAATGTAATTGGATTAGGAATGATCAACATGATTCCTTACATCCTATAATGAACATTGTTAATTGTAATAAAAGGGGTAGTTCTTAGAACCAAATTACTTTGTAAACTTTGAGCCGTTAATATAAGTAAGGAATTATACAAATATTGTCTAGTATTTGCTTGTATGAAGTGCTATATGGTTTCTCTCTGAGTTATCTAGTTCCACTTTCATATTTTAATGGTTCCTATAGATTATAGATGTATATCTTGGATGTAAAGTCACTAATTTGTGCCATTGCTATATTATTTGAAATATCTTAGGCTTATTTCATTTGCTACACTTCTTTTTCATTTGGGCTAATTTTTTTTTCTTGTAAGAGTTAATCCCTTAAGTAAGTCTAGTTCCTATTTGCATCATTTCATACCTTATTTTGAAGCTTTCATAATATATGTTAGGATTTTGGCTTAAAATTTTTCACTTCATACATTTTTTAAATGCATATTCATATGATATTTTAACTTTGTCATAATGTTTAGAATAAGATCAACATATTTCTTTTTGTCCAACCCTTCCTTTTGCTTCTTTTTTTAACTTGGATCACCTTAGTTTAATGGTCATTGTAAATATCCACCTTCGATTAGTTCTTATATTAGTTATTAATCATAATTCACTATTATTAGCATAGTTACTATATATTATACATAGATATAATATTTGGTCATGGTGTCTCGCAACCACCAAATAATATAAATATTATGAAATAGTCACTTGTTCTACCTCTATTCCATTAACAAATAACATGATTATCAAAACCCATAACTCATGCATTGAATTCCTAGAATTCTAAAATGAGAAGTGTTTCTTAACACTCTAGGCACCTGTGGTACACATTTAGTCATCAACACACCCCCATTTTCTCTAGCTTATTCTATGCATATTCCTTTTTATTGTCATTTCTCTTTTCCTACTTCCTTTTCTTGTTGGAAGTGATCTCTCATGTTTTCCCCATTACCTTTATGACCTTCACCTTTCCTTCACCAACTCTAACATGAATTTTCTCTTATTTAGGAATAAACAAAAGCTTTAGTTTATCAATTTCCTCAGCCATTTTAGAGTATAACAATTGTTCCATGGCTAAATTAGTATTTATCTTTTCTAGGTTTTGTTATAATTCCTCAATCTTATTTCTCCTAGGGGCTTGGGGTCAATATTTTTATTTATTTGATATTCAATTTTTATTCCCTAGGTTAATTGTAGGGATGTTAGTCTCTTCCTCTCTTGGGGATTTAGAAGAGTCCTCCTCTCTGGTATCATAATCTCCATCACCCTCTTCCTCCATCTCTTCCTTACCACTATGCACATCAATGGCTTCTATTAATTATTTTATCCACATAGGCTCCCCTCTCTTGGAAATAAAGATAACGATACCTTGGTTTAATATGTCAGAATAGGGATTTTCCTTAAAGGCCATCACTGAAGCCTCCATATATTTGAGTATGAAGAATGACAAACTTATTTTTTGACCATTTTTTATTGTAGGAAACATGTTTAATTTTCAATGCACAATAAGTTTTTTCATCATATATGTTATCATTCATACTAAATTTTTTTTCAAGAGTGTGGCATGGAATTTACACCAAAATTAGTAAGGGAATTTACACCATGTTAGGTTATGGAGATAAAAGCTTCACAGGTATGCAAACATGGAGGAGGTGCTGAGTGTCACAGTAACCGACATCGGTTAGGCCAACCAACGTCGGTCAGGGGTAGATAGGAAGCTCCAACATCAGTCATAGATCGGTCGACATCTATCATCTCTAGATAGATAGTGATTGACATCGGTCACCTCTGTGGTTCTAGAACTGTTAGTTACATGAATAGTTTGTTTAATGAACCAGTTGTTTGCATGTAAAGACTAATTTTAGTCTTGGAGCTATGTTTCTAATTATTGTAATTAGGAAGTCTAATTATTGTTTGCATGGGATCTATATAATAGAATCATGTGGATGTATTGTAAAGTGTGCTAGATAGAGAGAGCAAGGTCGGCTCCTTCAGAGGGAAGAGGGAAAGGTTAGCTCCTCATAGTGCCACAGTGCCAAGTGTGTATGATCAGGTAGATCTGTGGGAGAGCAAGATCTGGTAGAAAATCCATAGGGGTGCTGGTGTGTAGAATTAGTTTTATAGAATCAGAAGGGTTCTATCTAAGGGAGAATCATAAGGACTTGGTGAGGCAAGGACAAGGGTTCTTCTGGGTGTGTAAGATCTAGGTTGGTAGGTGTGCAAGGCCAGGTTGATCTGTGATATAGCAAGATCAGGTGAGATCTACATGGTAAGTAAGGTCAGTTGATTTGTAGGTGTGTGTGTGTGAGATCTAGATTTGTAGGTGTGTAAAACTAGATTAATCTATAGGTGGTAGTAAGATTAGGGAGATCAGCAACATAATAGGTAGCAAGATCAGGTGAGATCTACTTAGAGTACATGGTGTACTCGGACTTGAAGTACGTGGAGTACTTGTTGGATTGGTAGTATTGTTACTGACTGGTGGAGGTGAACAAAAACTCTATGTTTAAGTTGTTTGTTGTGATTGTAGTTGAGAGAGAGAACTCTTGAAGGAGATTATTGTACGCCCTAGAGGTGTGGGAAGAAGAGTGTGACTTCTTTATTGTAATTCCTTCTAGAAGAGTATTAATACAATTGGGTATTGTCTCTCATATTTTATGTTGTTTTTGATTTTTAGTTACTTATTACTTCCGGTTAAATTTTATGTTTAGTTACTTATACAAAGGTAATCAATTGTGCTCTTAATCCTGACAAAGTGGTATCAGAGCGAGGTTGCAGGGAGTAGGTTTGTGTTTGATTACAGGTCACTCTCAAGGGTTTCTGATTGAGTGGGAGTATAGCAATGGCAAAAGAAAGTAAGCTATGAATGGAGAAATTCAAAAGCAAGAATGATCAATTACAAAGTTATGGAAAGAAAGAGCAGGTAAAGAAATATTGTTAGTCGGTAGAAGATTAGCATGAAGGAAATGAAGAAGCAGGTGTTGCAGGTATTGTTGCATAGGATGCTCTTGTATGTTCCTTGGATAAAGTAGAATCTTGGATTATAGATTCTATTGCCTCTTTCCATGCAGCCCCAAATAGAGTATTTTTCCATGTTAAGGTCCATGGAGACTTTGGAAAGATTTATTTGAGGGTTGGTGAGCCTTGTCAAAGTACTGGCAAAGGGGAAGTATGACTGAAATTGCAGATGGCCAACACATGGGTGTTGAAGGATGTCATGCAGGTCCCAGTCTTGAAGAGGAGTCTAATTGCTTCAAGAAAGTTGGGTGATGAGAGATACACAGTAACTCTCATAGTGGATGCACTTGAATTAGCATGTGGTAAGAAAGTAGGTACTCTTTATCTACCTACTTGTATTACTGATTCTCCTTCTAGTTTATCTACTTTAGCTGTAGATTCAAAGATGTGGCTTCGTAGGCTTGGTCACATGAATAAGAAGGGGATTCATGTTCTTGAGTCAAAGGGTAAGAGTTCAGATCTAGAAAGCATAGATTGAGATTTATGTAAACAACAAAAGAAAGTGAGGTTTCTTGAAACACATGATACAAGAAAGGATTGGGTCTATTGCACAAAGAGGAAATCTGATGTTTTTGACAAGAACAAGAAAGCCTTAGTTTTCTAAGAGAAGATGATAGATAGAGATCAGTCACAGGGGCTGAATAATTCTGAGCAGGGTAGTTTAGATAGGGTTTTGATCTAAGGTAAGCTCATGGGTAAAAAGTCATCACTCACAGGAAAACATAGTTATCAGTGTCAGTCAGGTGGAACCAACATCGAATAGGCAAGTATCGATGTCGGTCATGTAGAAACTAGAGTCATTGGTGTCAGGCAGGGAGAGATCGACATCAGTCAGGGAACCAACATTGGCAACAAGGTGGACATTGATGTTGGTTAGGGAACTGGCATCAGTGATTAGGTGGATTTGAGATCGGTCGAGTGCAGACCAGGGTCGACCAGGAAATGGATTTTGGGTAGACAGCAAGCTATCAAAGAGTCTCAAATGCCCATATGGAGGACTAAAAGGGTAAGTCAGCCTCAAATTTGTTATTCCCCTTCTTTATACTTGTTGCTCACTGAAGAGTAGGTAGGATCTAGGAAACAGTGGGAGCATGGCATGAATGAGAAATTTGATTCCTTGGATGAGAACCAAACAAGAGATTTGGTAGAGTTGCCAGCTAAAATGAAAGCACTAAAAGATGAATGGATTCTTTGGTTAAAAAAGAGAGAGAATGGACATGTGAGACAAAAGGCCAGGTCATATGGTCTTGAGCAAGCTCCAGAATAGTGGTACAGGTTTGACAGGTGTATGACAAAGCATGGCTTTTAGTCAATGTCATTGTAACCATTGTGTTTATTTTACCAGGTTAGATAATGGTCAAAACATTATCCTGTTACTATATGTGGATGATATGCTTGTTGCAGGTTCATACATGTAGATTTTTGTTGAGCTAAGGGTAAAATTAGTTCAGTGGTGTGCCAGGAAGGATTTAGGAGGAGCAAAATTCTTTGGCATGAGTTTTTCTAGAGACATGGAAGATCACAGGTTGATGTTGTCTCAGGATGATTATGTGAATAAGGTATTGGTGAGGTTTAATATGTAGGATGCAGAACTAGTTAGCACACCTATAGATGGACAGTTCACAGACTAGTGTCTCAATTCACATGATGAGGTTGAGTACATGTGTACTAGACCTGATGTTGCCCAAGCAGTGGGTGTTGGTAGTGAGTTTGTGGCCATTCTAGAAAAAAAGCACTGGAAAGTAGTTCAGTGGATTCTCAGGTATCTGAGAGGGACCAACAGCAGGGATTCATGCTATGCAGAGTCAGGGACTTCTCTACATGGGTATGTAGATTCAGATATGGTAGATTACTTGGATGACAAGAGTAGGCACCATAGGGTTCACTGTGGTGGTTGGTCTTCAAGGTTGAACTTGAAGAGGGATACAAGCCAGGAAAAAAATTAGATGATGTACAAGTATAGGTATAGGTGTAGCTGTTCATCTCCAAGTGGGAGATTGTTAGGTTGTGGAGCTAAAAGCTTCATAGGTATGAAAACATGGAGGAGGTGTTGAGTGTCACAGTAACCAACGTCGGTCAGGCCAACTGACGTTGGTCAGGGGTAGACAGGAAGCTGTCGACATTGGTCATAGATCGGCTGACATCGATCATCTATAGATAAATAGCAACTGATGTCGGTTGCCTGTGTAGTTCTAGAACTGTTAGTTACATGAATAGTTTGTTTAACGAACCATTTGTTTGTATGTAAAGACTAATTTTAGTCTTGGATCTGTGTTTCTAATTATTGTAATTAGGAAGTCTAACTATTGTTTGCATGGGATCTATATAATAGACTCATGGGGTTGTATTGTAAAGTGTGCTAGATAGAGAGAGCAAGGTTAGCTCCTTTAAAGGGAAGAGAGCAAGGTTAGCTCCTCATAGTGTCACAGTGCCAAGTGTGTATGATCAGGTAGATCTATGGGAGAGCAAGATCTGGTAGAAGATCCATAGGGGTGTTAGTGTGTAGAATTAGTTCTATAGAATCAAAAGGGTTCTATTCAAGGGAGAATCATAAGGACTTGGTGAGGCAAGGACAAGGGTTCTTTCAGGTGTGTAAGATCTAGGTCGGCAGGTGTGCAAGTCCAGGTTGATTTGTGGTATAGCAAGATCAGGTGAGATCTACATGGTAAGTAAGGTCGGTTGATCTACAAGTGTGTGTGTGTGTGTGTGTGTACGAGATCTAGGTTTGCAGGTGTGCAGAACTAGATTGATCTACAGGTGGTAGAAAAATTAGGGAGATCAGCAACACAACATGTAGCAAGATCAGGTGAAATCTACTTAGAGTATGTGGTGTACTCAGACTTGAAGTACGTGGAGTACTTGTTGGACTGGCAGTATTGTTACTAACTAGTGGACTGGCAGTATTGTTACTGACTGGTGGAGGTGAACAACAACTCTATGTTTGAGTTGTTTATTATGATGGTAGTTGAGAGAGAGAAATCTTGAAGGAGATTATTGTATGCCCTAGAGGTGTGGGAAGAAGAGTGTGACTTATTTATTGTAATTCCTTCTAGAAGAGTATTAAGACAATTGGGTATTGTCTCTCATATTCTATGTTGTTTCTAATTTCTAGTTACTTATTACTTCTGGTTAAATTCTGTGTTTAGTTGCTTATACAAAGGTAATCAATTTTGCTCCTAATCCTGACACACCAACCTTTTTTTGTGAAATACTAGATGGATAATTCTTTTTATAACAAATCATGTTTGTATGAAAATTGTAACATTTATGGCAGATTACTAAGCTTAAAATTTTATATTTGTGAGAAGTATATAAGTGAAATTAGATATGAATTAGTTGGTTTGAGAAAATACAAATCTATTAAATATTAAGTAAAAGATGGCAAAGAATCTACAAGGTGTGAGATTTTTACAAAAGAAATACATGTTTTAAAATTTATGGACGGATTTAGGAAGGACATTATTTAAGAGTATGCAAAACTAGATGGTTGTATGAAAAATTAAAGTTAATTAAGGACACATTCTCACTTGGATTATACTATTTTAGTAGTTAACTTTGCTAATATTTACACATTTGTTGAGTGTAAAACAAGGCTAGTAAAATCATAGAGTATATCTATTGGATAGGTGTGTAATTTTCACTCAATTTATCTTTTGTATAATATTTTGTATGTATTAAAACTATTTACGCATAAGGATAGATTAAAAAAATGTGAAGATTCACTCTTTTTCGGCATATGAAGAGATTAGGATATGAAGAGACATCTCCAAGTAAAATTATATATATAGTTCTCAATTATAATTGTACATGCTTCTGATGTGATAGATATTAATACATATTGTTCTAAAATGATTTTCCTATGTGTCTTTTATCATTATTCTCTACATAGAAAGTTTTTTTTATATTTTAATATGTTAATTATATGAGTATATGTTGATTTTTATGACTCTACCAACTTGTGTTCCTTTGTGCATCTATCTGTTTGAACTAGTTAATGAATATGTTTAGTCTAAATATGGTATCAATAATTTCCTCTTATTAATTATATGCAAGTTATCCCTGAATTAGCATGTTATAAAGGATTCCTAAGAACCTATGCTAATAATGGTGTGTTGAGCATGGATATGAAATATATTTATTTTGTACATTATGATATTTAGATTGTAACACATTAGAATGATGTTAGAACAGTCAACATCATAGACTACAATTTATATGTGAAGGCAACTTAAAAGGAAGATAACTAGCAGCTAGAATACTATGTTCAACAATTAATTCTTGGAATGGGGTGATAACAAGTGAGGTATGGTGAAAGGACGGTGAGTGGTAATTCAAAACCATTAATGACAATGCACTTAGGAGATTGAATCTTTCCTAAAGTATATCTCATGGTAGAATGATAAGGTGGGTCATAAAATAAATTAGATGAAGGAAATGATGGCATGCCACATCAACTACTTGTTAATGATTGGATCAAATAACCTAGACAAAGAAGCAAATAATATTCAATTGAAATAAATATGGGAGATACACTCATCCATAATCAATTTAGAGCATTTAAACTAAATGAGTTGATGGATTTTGGTATTAAATGATATATAATAGAGGATGCAAATAACAAACTAACATTGCATACTGTTATAACCAATTGAAATTTTTGATTTAATTTCAAGACACCCTCTTATACATATATTTCATACTAGAGACAGATAAAGTGAAGTAAGTGTTCAATCCATGCCATAACATCAACCATGGATAGAGCACAATTTTTTATCCTGGTTATAGATTCATAGAAATAGGAAATGGGTATTGGCTTAGGCTTAAGGAAAACCAAGTAATAGGTTACAGACAAATTAAATTTCATTTATGCATTTAAAGCTACTTTGTTTTCCTAAGACCCTCAAGGAGTACCACAGGAAAGGGTGTTAGCACTTCAACATCCATTATGAGGTTTAGATGTCAAATGATTGATCAAACTACCTAATTTTGGACAACTGGATGAGTTAATGCTCACTCTACTTAGTATAAATAATTAAAGAGCTATTCATTTGTCACAAAATGTCATAATTAGGATTAGTATTTAGACCATGGTAAGAGTAATAAGCCTTATAGCTCATGGTAAATCCTTCTTACCTTAAAAATCCATAGCTCCACCAATTCACTTCAACACAAAGGAAAAATATCTTACAAGGGTAGGTAGACGAATACTTATTGATATGATAGAAGATGTTTTAGTACTCAACTTGGTTGAATCCATTACCAAGGGGTTATAAAAAATAACAAAATCGACAAAGTACGTGATAAAAGGTGTTATAAATACTACATATCATATGATATGCCTACATGAAAATTTAAACTTGCATAAGTTTCTAGACTTTAAACTAACCATAAACATATAGAATATCCTCACTATCACTACATAATCCTTTTAGTACCAATTTTTGGTACTTATGCTCTGATTTACATAATGAAAATCATTAGAAGGCCCAGTAAATATTGATGGAAATTTCTTGCCTATTATGACATTAACCAACATTACATGGATGAAAATAGGAAAATACTATGAACAACTTGGTAGATTCAACACATGGTGTCTGAAAATCTAAACCATGATCAATTCACACCCAAAGGTACCTTAAGGTGTTATAATTTATGTGGGGTATCATGTGTTAGTGACCAAACTATAAAATGGTATACAAATCAAGGTGCACAAATTTACCAAAGTAACAACCCCTCCACTCTCATTCTTCATCTCCATATTGGATGTGAAATTATAAGTTTTGAGGCAAAAAGTTATCTAGTCAAATTAGTGAAACATTTACAGTCTATGCCCCTAAATATGCAATAACTAATATAAACATAGGCATAACCTTAAGCATAATTGTAATTTTAACCACAAGTGAATCCTTAGGCAATCCCACAACCAACAATATCCATGACACAATAGGACAAAGGAAAGAGAAAGGCATTAGTGTAGTGAGGCTCACCACCACTATCAAATAAGAGGACACACCAAGAAAAGTCTTGATTAGACAATATGCATGTGCCTAAGATAATAGTTAAGTGTGACTTAATAGATTTGGGATTTTAGGAGTAGGAATTTTTGAAGTCCATACTTGAAGAAATCAACAATGATGTTTATGAACAAGAAAAAGAGAGAATTATTTTTCTAGAAAGTAGTGTGCACCTATCAGGCTTGAAATTAGGTAAGACAAGACCTTTGGGTTGATATCACTCAACCTCCCCTTTTATAATTATTGATATTTTAGGTCAATAAGAATTTAGGCAAAAGTCATAGGATAAATTGTTCTAAGTTGATCCAACTGTAGGATCCTCTACTACATATGAAGCACACCTAGTAACACAAAAGAGTCCACCTCTAGCCTTGATGCATAAACCACAGACTCACCCTTCAATAAGGCCATCCCTAATTATAAAATATAAAATTATGTCTTTTGGTGAATCAATAGAAGAATGGGTAGTAAAACAAGTGTAGGAAGCATAGACATATCCTTAGGCTAAGGATATAAATAGGCAAAAGAAGAGCTTCATTCCCCTACCAACATCTTGAAAGAAGATACTTACATAGAAAATTAATATTTTTGAATCCTCAAATTTAGAATATTCATAATAAATTAAATTACTAAATTCTCCCCAACCCCATGGGATAACATGAAGAGACTAGCTTGCCATATCTAGTGCCATAACAATAAGTTGTATAGGATAAAGATGATCTAATGAAGGAAAAAAAGGAGGCTGAGAGGAGGCATAAAAAGGAATATAAAAAGAGAAAAAGAAAACAAGTAAATTACAAGGTAGCTGATGAGGAAGAGTGATAAAAAAAACAAGTTGAGGAAGAAGAGCAATGTAAATAATAAAATACAGAGGAGGAACATAGAAAGCAAGACAAATAAATAGAGGCTCAAAAATAAATATCCAAAGAACTAGAGGTTAAAAGGAAGTAATTTGAAGAAGTATCGGTTGAAAATAAGAGATACAAATAAGTAGAGGCTCAAAATAAGAGATTTGATGAATTAGAAGCCAATAATAAAGCATAAGAAGAAGCATCAAATAAATAGCAGGAAATATAGGCTATATAAAATAAGTAATAAGTAGTAGCAATTGTGAAAACCCAAGAAAATAAAAAGCTATATAGGAATCTATATATAAGGAAGCTAAAGATAAGGCTAAAGATGAATAAGAAGCTAATATAAAGTTAAGGCTAAGGATGAGGAACAAACCTAAGCCCAAGCTGAGGTAGATGCTAAGGATAAGGTTGAATATAAAACTAAAGTGAAACAAGAGTTTTAGACTAAGAATTTGACTCAAGAGAGGATGATTAGTATCGTGCTAGTTCCAAAATGAAAACAAAATGAAAGAAGCACACTAAATAGCATAACATCTCTAGGCTTAGTCATTAGGGGGATCTTAGTGAGGGAAAACCATTTAAAAAACACAACTAGAAATGGAAATAAATGAGAACTGTGAACACAAAACACAAACTTCTTACCAAATCGTTGATTGCTCCAAAGGGCTCCTTCTTTGGCTTGTTCAGCTTGTGTCTCAAGAGATCTTCTCTAATGGAGTGTGGTTACCTTCATCTCCTCTTGGTACCTTTGGCTTGTGATGGAATTTGGATCAATATTTGGGCATAATAACACTACATCAAGATGTAGTTTGAAGCTATTTGGGCATGGTAACTTTGGATTAAAAGAGATTAAAATTCAATAGGTAAGGCCTCTTATTTATATATTTTGCATTAAAATTAACCTGAATTGTCCATCTCAAGATGGAGATGTGTGGCTAAGGATCCATTCAAATTTTAAGGCAAAAATAAATAAATTCCTTCATAAATATTTAGGATAGAGAGGAATTAACAAGGCATGGAAGGTCTTAATGAGTCATGAGAGAGTTTGATGAGATATTTTAAGCATTAATGGCCTAGGGATGTATTTCCAAGAAATGATGTCATTTGATGATGTAGATATTCAATATCAATTTCTAAAAATAAATATTCAACAAGATCCATGGAATTATTAATTAGGATCTTGATTTAGATTATTTAGCCTTAAACATGATTGTAAACTTTGATGCAAATCTTGGAAATTGGTGCACAACTTAATCAAATTGGTCAGAATGTTGTATTATTGGCCTAAAATTTGATTAGATTAGAATTAAAATATGATGTTATATGTGTTGGATCCATTATCCCATTTAGGATGTTCCCAACACAAAATAATAAATTCACATGTCTAGTGCAATAAATTTGATAGAAAAGAGAAATCTAGATCACCTAGGTGAGAAAATCTCAATTTGACTTGAAATGATCTGATCAAATCTAGTTGCTTCATAAAATACATTGCCTCATTTAATGATACTCTAGCCAAAATTGGCACTTGAATATGATAGGTTTAAAGGTTTTAGCATATTTTAATGTTTTTGGGATAAATTGTTCACTTTGATAGAAGTTGGTCAAAAGCCTAGTTGGAGGTTATTGGTGGCTAGTTTTAGGTGTCTATAGTTTTCCCCTGTCTAGGAAGATGTTGCAGACCATAGGAATATAAATGTATTCTCAAATAATTAGAAATGGCATATATTCCAAACAAAATATGATGGTTGAATAAAAAGCTCCAAAGAGTGTTTGGGAAGCCTAGGATGATGCCCCGTTGAGGGAGTGGCCATCATATATGTGGATGGATGGTCCCTCAAAAAGAAGCAAGAAGAAAGGTAGAATTAACACATGGGTGAGGTTAATCCAAATGATAAAATGCTTACATGCATTGATTTAAAAAGGATACTAATTTTCCCAAAGGTGGTTATAATTAGGAATAAAAGTCAAAATAATGATTTGCCCATAGGCAGTTATAATCATTAAGAAAACTTAGATTGGCTAAAGAGGATGTTTGATATGGTTGTGCCCTAGTTAAGGCTGATTAGAAAGAATAAATCAAGGATATAACCTATAATTAAACATGAGTAGGTGTAAACATAGATGTGATGTTATAATGACTAAATAATCCACAAACAACTAGGCATATGAGGATGCTCAAAGTGATGAAAGAGATAGATAGAAGAATGAGATTGATCAATAGAAATGATTTAGTTCTACCTACCAACAAGGAGATACTCATCCTTATTATCAATAATAAAATTTAAATGGTCAATGGTTGATTTGATCAAGATGGATTGAAGAATTTTCCAAGGTACCAAAGAGAAAATCCTATGGCTCCATTGATTGTAGACCTTTATGAAGCTGATTTTTGCTATAGTATGTGATGGTAGGCATCAAGGTAGAACATAATGAAGACTATCCAAAAATATGCATAAGGACTAACTCTCTATAATAAACAATAAAAAATAATGCACTAATGATAAAAACCATGATGACAATGTTGATGTATGAAAGTGGATAGACTAAAGAATAATGTACTCAAGAAATCACCCAATGAACACATATAGATTGAGTTGAGGCATCAGTGTTGAAATCAAAAAAAATAGGCAAGAAGACAAACAAACAAAAAACACATAGAAAGCATAAAAATAGACAAATACCTTGAAATAAACAAATAGAAATCCTAAAAACAAAAATTAAATAAAGCATCCTAATAATGACCATGCCCCAATAAGGCAGATCAAAGATACCTGACTAGGCTTAGATAAGACAAATGTTTTTGGATTTTGAAATATTTAAATGTTTTTAGAAATTTGAGCTATCTTAACTTGTTAGAGAATGACAAGATACATACTCATAAAATGATGAGTGTTTGGCTTAGGTTGATCTTAAAATTGCATGGAAAGGGGGGACTGAGGTGACCACAACATGAATTGAGCATGGCCTACTTTATCATAAAATGACCTTAAG
This sequence comes from Torreya grandis, assembly GCA_037957365.1. Classification (NCBI taxonomy): domain Eukaryota; kingdom Viridiplantae; phylum Streptophyta; class Pinopsida; order Cupressales; family Taxaceae; genus Torreya; species Torreya grandis. Next base: position 2,084,031 of record JARHVA010003018.1, on the reverse strand, counting down.
TAATAGTAATTCCATCCACACAAAAGGTAAGGAGAAACCAACTAGGTCCCAATAAGTTCTCAAATCTAACAAATGGTCAGTCAAATGAAAATAACAATGGCAAGGTGATGTGGTAATGCAAGATAAATAAGTGTTACCTCTAGTTTTCCTATAGGTGGTTATAACTAGGATATAACAGATCAGATCAATGATACTAATTTTCCCTTAGGCAGTTATAGTTAGTAGAAAGATCGGTGAAACATTGATTTGCCCATAGGTAGTTATAATCAGGCTCATATAAACAAACTTGAATAGGATGAAAGATATCTTCTGAGATCAACTGTCACACTAATTTCATAGACTGTCATTATAAACATGGATTTTATTGATTATTAAAACTTGATCAGAATCCCCTCATAAAAAATGTAGGAAAAACCAAAGTAACCAAGATCAAAATAGGATTGGATAAGATGATTAAAAATAGGTTTTGGTTTAGATAAGAATAGAATGATAGGATGGCATCGTCTTACTTTAAGATAATGATGGTCTTTAATAGATTGGATAAAATGGTAAGAGGGTTACCCCCAAGTGAGAAGGGTACTGGATGGAATATGTGAAAAAGTCAAATGGATATGGCAAATGAAATGTATGGTACATGTTTTTGGCCTGAGTGATTATTGGTTTTTGATGTGTTTGGCCTAGGTATGGTAAAATGGCATATGATTCTATTATTATTACTAAAGTGGATATGCACATCTTAATCAATAAATAATATAAATAGAATAATCAATCATGTTAATTGCTACCCCACACCTTGTCTAAATAATTTCTCTATCAAGAAATGGTTATAGATTTAGATGTAAAGAATGTTGTTGTGATCTTTATTTGTCATTGATTCTGGTTCCTTCAAACATCAAGACAAGGTATCTTTATAGCTTCTACAAAGGAAACTATGGCCATAGATGGAAAATAGGGATAAATGTTGGATGATAGGTTTTTTATTGAAATGTAATGAATAATGGTAGGGCAACAAATGAAGATTTGGAATTTCAATCACACATATTATTATTGATGCTAGATTTGACATAAATTTAGATGTGGTGGGGTGAAAGACCTTTAAAAATTATTTTGATAAGACTACCCAATTTTTTTGTTGTTTAGGCATGAGAATAGATACCATCTGATTAGGTTATAGATTAGAAGCTATTTTTATTTTTTCTTTTATATTGTCTTCAGTAAGCAGTGAAGAACTTTTGTGCTCTAATATTGGCATCTCAAAGATATTTTTCACCAATGGAGTTGTTTTGACTATTCTATAATGCCTTTGAGAAGGTTTCACTAAATAATGTTAAGTTTTTACTTTGATTGTCTTCTATCACCTCCAAAATGGTTTCATTAGAAGATGCTGAGTTTGAAATTTGATTGTCCCTTAATGCCTTTGACAAGGTTTCACTAGGAGAGTGTTCTTTTGATACATGAATATGGTCTTGGACTCCTTGCTTTTCCTCAACTACTATGTCACCAGGGATGCAGTTCAATAAAGTGTGATTTTTTTGGTCCCAATTAACACTTATGGGAGATGGAATGTCAATGAAATGGATAGATTAGTTGGTGGTAATGGCATGTGGAATGGTAATAGAATGAGGGTTGGTAGCACAATCCTCATAGAATATACTAGGAGAACTTGTGTCAATGCTAAAGTAATCATCCTTAAAAAACATAAAATTATCACAAATGTAATTTTAATAATCTTTTAAGCATGCATAACCAATATTGTAATAGTCACAAAAATATTTTGTATCTCAATCTAATTTTGACACAATGGAATCTAATTCTGATGTTGAGACTAATGTTGATTCTGATTCTAATGTTGAATTTGATGTCAATCTAGGAATAGAACCTGACTCTAATAATAATTATTTATTTGATGGGTATTATATTATAATGAGGTCTTGTTGAATGCTTAGTTTTTAAAAAGTGATTAACTATGATGGTATAATGTGCACCACAAAGATTGGTTTGTCAAAGTGAGACTCCTCTACAATAGGAAAAAATATAGAGACAACTCCTTAAAGACTAGATTTTCAATAGGATGCTCTTAAAAATTAGGCATATGATCAAGATAATTATTTTTCCAAAGGTGGTTATAATCATTAAGAAGTGACTAAGTAAATACTATCTCATTAGAGTAATACTCCTCAACAACATGTATAGGATTGAAAGGTGATTATTCACAGGTTAACTTATCACAAATGGTTGGTTCAACAAAACATCTTGGATCGATTGGTTTTCTTGGACTTGGCTTCAAATGAGTTGGAAAATACCATTTTTGAACATATCTTGGTCTTCAAATGATTAGCTCAATTGGGGGATTGATTGGCTTGGTTGGGGTTGTGATATGATTGGCTAAGGTTAGGACTAGACTGGTTTAGGTTAAGATTGGATTAGTTGGGATTTTCTAAAGTGGGGAATGATCAGAACTAATAAATAATGGTCAATGGTTAGATAATGAGGGGGAATTATAGAGCTTTATTACTTGTATGAGCCAAAGGATGAAGTCTAAAAAAGGTAACAATAGGGAGGTGTGGAGCTTGGTTGTTCACACAAGCTAAAGAACTATGTCCTAGAATGATGAAGGGGTATTTTGGAGCTTGATTGCTCACACAAATTAAAGGATGAGGTCCTAGTATGATGAAAGGGAATTATGGAGCTTGATTTCTTACACAATCCAAAGGATGAGGTCTTGGTATGGAAAGGGTGTTTCTTGGATGTGGTCTTGGAATATGAATGGTACAACATGGTCGAGCCTAATTGCTTACATAAGCCAAAGATTCCAAGTTTTCCTCATAAACTATGTCATTACAATCAAAGTTTTGAGTTGGATTGTAATTTGGTTCTTGACTTTATTCCCCATATGGATTATTTTAGGGATAATAATAAATCTCCTTAGAAAATCTATCTCTATAGGGGTTTTTGGTCAAATTTTATGTGGCCATTCTATCAAAAATCAGATTGTATTTAACTCTACTATAAGTGTATTTAAACATATACACATAAATTATGAAAGATCCAAAATGAAAGGCTTATATTTATGAAAACTCTAAAAAACTATGTCAAAATGATAAATGGTTCAAACTTGGTCTAACTTGGTCAAAGGATGGAGTTGTATCTCCAAAATAGTTTGTGCTAAGACTTGGAATAAAATAGTCTCACATCAAATGTCATATACAAAAAAGTCAAGCATCTAAATAAAAATAGGCATGTCAAAGGTCTAGGTCAAAGTGTTTTAAATAAGGTCTAAACTAGGAAAGGGAAAGGAGTTGCTAGGTCTTTTATCCAAACGTGGAGTCAAAATCTAGGCTTAAATAGGCTGTGTTAGGACTTTTAGCCAAATTACATCAAAATCTAAGCTTGAAACAAATAATTGATATGAATTTGATTTAATCTGACAAGTTTAAAAATAACTTTGACATAGACTCAGCATACATAATCAAATATAAATGTGATCAATTAGCATGAGACATAAGACAAAATGATTTTGGAGAAAGACTATGTTCTCCCAAATAAAGACATAAACAATGATGCAAATAAGCATTGAAAAAATAAATAATAAATAGTTTTCAAATTTAGGTAATTGATTAACCAAAGCTATGCAATCCAAAAGATAAATATCTATGTATCATCCCCACAAATTGAGGCCTAAATAAAAATCAACCAATGTTTAGATCCAAACTTGACAAGGTTAATTGAAAACTCAACGTTGAAGACTAGGATTTGACCAAATAAGCTAAACAAGATTAGAAAACATCATGGTGCATAAACAAGGTCCAAATCGTATATGTGATTGGTTTTAAACAATGGTTTTGATACAATGGTAAACAAGTACTGAAACAAATTGAGCAACATAATGATGTTAACATGCTCTAATGATGTGATCAATGTTATGTTTCAAAGACTCAAATGCACAATGGTTTGACATGTTTTAGATATCATAACACTACCCTCCTCAACTCAAATGATACACACACAAACAATTTTTAACAAAAATTACAAATCACAAGTATGGTGTAAAATGGCCAGTATAATGCCTCTTTAAAAAAAGAGTGATATATGGTATGGACATGGTTATAAATAAACACATTAGTTTTAGTCTTAAAACACCAAGAAAAAACAAGATAAATGACCAAATGAAACTAAACAAATCCCCCTAAATCTTATCAAGGGTGTGGCAATGTGGGGTTGACTAAAACTAATTGGTTTTTTATCATTCTAGATGGATCCCACGTCTAGCAACTTTCAAATTAGAAAACAAGAGAAGCAACACATCAATTGGGTCATCAACACTTGGTTTTTTATAAAAAGGTATAGCCTTTTTTACAACCACTACATCCATTGCTTGCTAAGTGTAGTGTGATGTCCAATGTGCTCATACGTCCCAGGCTTAGCCCTAGTGTTAGGATGTGGTTTAACTTCTCAAAACTCTAATCCTAATGGGGTGATCCTGATTTATATACATGCCTCCTTCCCAGCCCCCGCTCGCAACCCCCCCCCCCCCCCATGGAGAGGGGTTGAAGACAATTCCTAGGTTAACGCTTCCATAAATAACTAATGGGAGGTAATGAAGTGCCCTTCATAATAGAAAATTCAATGAAATAAATGACAAATAAAAGATATTTAAAGGTTGTTTCTAGGTCACCCAAGCCATGCAGGTCTTGGGGAAATCCTTGACAACTTTTCTTCTATGCCTTTAGACTAAGGAAATTTGCAATAAATATGACAATTTTGATCCCAAAAGTTACTTAAATGTGATGGATGGGAAATCATACACGAATGATCTTTATTTTTACCAAACAAAATCAATTAAGCAATGATCTATTGAATACAAACTTTGAAAATGTGTTTAATTTTAAATCCTTTAATTGAAAAGTGTGATGGTGTTCTTTTAGCCCCTTGGATTTAAGATGTAAAAACTTGTAAATATTACACCAAAAATACTAAATGAAACAATAAGTACCTAAGTTAATTTTAAGCCCAAAGTTTGAGGTGTTTAAGACTTAGCATGTCCAAAATTTATTTTAGGAACCAAATTTGAAGTGTGCATGATTTTAACTAAGTTATTTTTAAAACCCCAAATTAACTTCCAAACTAGCATTTCAACTTGAAAAAATAATATTAGGCTGCCTTCATTAAGGAACTTATGAGATTGAACAAATAACTTTACAAAAAAGTACTTTTGGGTTTCACACAGTCAATCCCACTAATCCATAGAGAAATATCATGACTCTGTAAAATCATGATTTAGATAGACAATATCATTATTTGAATTATATTGATAGAAAACATAATATCGCTACTTGGTTTTACAATCCCACTATTCAGGTTCATAATCTCTCTATTCGGGTTTGCAATCTCATGAGTCAGGTTCATAATCCTAGGAGTCAAATTGGCAATATCTCTACTCGAGTCCATAATCCTACAACTCAGAGAGTTTTGGTATTGTCATTTAACCCTAAAATTCTAGATTAATCATTATTATTTTAGATATAATACTATGACTCAGATTGATAATATATATCACTACTATCAAGTAGCAGGATTGTAATATTGTTATTAGTGAATAGTGGGATTACAATATCACTACTAGACTTGTAAACAAAGACAAATATTAAGAAAAAAATAGTTAAAACACAATATCACAACATAGAATTACAAATCCATGATTGTCTTAGTGGAAAGGTTATCATCTAGAGGACAAACCCATGACTCTATAGGGACAAAACCACTACTTCCATAAAAATGTATTTTTAGCCAAAATTTTCCCTTCCTTGCTTCCATACTCCATGATCCTACATAATAATGGTTATTAGTTTGCTCATAGGTGACTTTTAGCCAAATTTTTGATGTTAGGTCCCACCAAGCATGCCATTATGTAGAGTATGAATTTAACTCAAGAGAGGATAATTAGTATCATGTTAGTTCCAAAATGAAAACAAAATGAAAGAAACACACTAACTAGCATAACATCTCTAGGCCTAGTCACTAGAGGGAGCTTAGTGAGGGAAAACCATTTGAAAAACACAACTATAAATGGAAAGAAATGATAAATGTAAAAACAAAACACAAACTTTCTAGCAAATCCTTGATTGCTCCAAAGGGTTCCTTCTTTGACTTGCTCAACTTGTATCTCAAGAGATCTTCATCAATGAAGTGTGGTTACCTTCATCTCCTCTTGGAACCTTTGGATTGTGATGTATTTTGGCTCAATATTTTGGAATAATAACACTACATCAAGATGTGGTTTGAAGCTACTTATGCATGGTAACTTTGGCTTAAAAGAGCTTGAAATTCAATAGGCAAAGCCTCCTACTTATAGAAATTGAAAAGTGATTAGAATGAACTTGAACCATCCAAATTAATATGGACATGTGTGGATAAGGATCCATTTAATTTTTGAGACAAAAATCAATAAATACCTTCATAAATATTTGGGATAGAGAGGCATTAAAGAGGCATGGGAGGGCTTGATGAGATATTTTATGCATTTATGGCCTAGGGATGTCTTTATAAGAAATGATGTCATTTTATGATGTAGATATTCAATATTAATTTCTAAAAATAAATATTCAATAATATCCATGGAATAATTAATTAGGTTCTTGATTCAGATTAACTAGATTTAAACATTATTAGTCAACTTTGATGTAAATCTTGGCAATTGGTGCACAAATTAATCAAATTGGTCAGAATGTTGTATTATTGGATCAAAATTTTAATGGAATTAAATTAGGATGTGATGTTATATGAGTTTTATTTGTTATCCCAATTAGGATGTTTTCAACACAATATAACAAAGGCACATGTCTCATGTGAGAAATTTGGTAGAAAAGAGCAATCTAGAGCACCTAGGTGCAAAAATGTAATTTTAACTCAAAATGATCTAATCAAAGTTAGATTCTTCATAAAATGCATAGCCTTATTTAATGATACTTTGGCTAAAATTGTTACTTAAATATGATAGGTTTAAAGCTTTTAGTGTATTTTAGTTTTTTTAGGCCAAATTGTGCACTTTGATAAAATTTGGTCAAAAGCCTAGTTGGAGGTTATTGGTGGCAAATTTTAGGTTTCCATATGAGTTACAGTAATAATATAATTAGTAATAATAAATCATAGTGAAATTGATACTAGCCACACAATTAGGTGTGCAGGAAAAATATTCATAGCCAAAACCCCAAATCATTAGTTAGTGGTTATGGGATGTTCTTACATCATCCACTTGAATCACTACATTTTCTCTTTTTTTAACATAATTCACATCATATTCTATAGTGAATATGAGCACATCCATAATCCTTACTGCCATTACACATGAAACATCTTTATATGTTGCCTAGCTTTTGCTAACCAAGTAAATTAAAGGCACATTTAATTTTAAAGAGTTGATTACACAAAAGGATTTGGATTTAGAATAGGAAGTATTCTAACTCTAAGAGGACAACATAGATTTGAGCCTTTAGTTCACAAACATATGCCATACCATTAACACTAGCTACCCTATATTGGTGACCCATGTCTTAGGAAAAAAAGTGATGTCTGAAGACAAGAAAATCTCATGTTTTATGGTATAGCTAATGAAGGACTAGGTGTCTAAACAAAATATAAAAAACAATATTCACACAAGGAAAAAATATCAAGGTAAAAATAGAGGCCATATTCAAACTATTATATGAATACCAATAGGTACTAGATGTAACTACACTATAAGCAAAGAAGATAACACATGGTATGCTCAATCAAAATTAGTAATAAAATAATTATTTGGATGTAGTAAATCAAAAATTCAACATAGAAGACAAAGACAAAGATTTCATGGAGGATCCCATAGATACTTATGAATAAATGAGTGGTGCACTCAAGTAATTTTTGGATTCAAGGGATGTGGCCATGAAACATTTTTAGACCTAACACAATGAGACCTTGCATAACTCATTTTTAGCCATTCAGGCACAAAGGCATGTAGATAGGTTGGATGAATTATCATAAGACATCTCGATCAAAATTTCAAATGCTAAGGCACTCATCACCATCATCAAAGATGAAAACATTCAGAACCTAGTGGTGATTCAAATCCCATTATGTATATTATTAATGATGGTTTAGGAAGTGATGATTGTTTGGACAATGTTAAAGTAAGACTTATCCCAACTTGATGGTTCTATTACATAAATTGTTGATGAACCACAATACATTCCCCCATAAAAATTAAAATAATTAATTCACCACAAGAAGAGTGATGCAAGTGTGTCACATGACATCTTGATCAAAATTTCAAATGCTAAGGCACTCATACATTGGATTAATTGTCACAGGACATATCATTCAAAATGTCAAATGCTAAGGTAGTAATCACCATCATCGAGGATGAAAACATTCAAAACCTAGTGGTGATTCAAATCCTACTATGTATATTATTAATGATGGTTTAATAAGTGATGATTGTTTGAAATATGTTAAAGTAAGACTTGTCCCAACTTGATGCTTTCATTGCATAAATTGTTGATGAACCACAATACATTCCCCCATAAAAATTGTAACAATTAATTCACCATAATAAGAGTGTTTCAAGTGTGTATCCAAAACTCCAAAAACTACTAATCCTTCACCATCATATTATGCATAACCAAGTGGTTCATATGCAACAAAATTATAGCTAACACAACAACATCCTACTACACAACTACTTCAAAGTATACCACCACCTTCTTAGTAGTTATTTTGAACTCCAATTTTTCAATTTTTTCATAATTTTTTAGGATAACCTAAAGCATTAGGAGTGGTGTCAAGCTATTTTAAAACCTATAAAGGGTGGCCACATGGTTCTTCTAGTCTATTGAAAACATAAAAGGGTAATATTTTAGTATGCTACTCAGTTGAAAACGTTAAAGGGTGGTTAAGTAGTACACAAAGGGTGAAAATTGATAAACACCATCTGGAGTGATAATCGTGACTCTTGTTTTTGGTTCATTTTCTCATCTTGAGATTTAGTTCAAGATCATGTGTTGCAACTTTATCTTAGGATGAGACAAATTTTTAAGCTTGGGAAAGTGTTGAGTGTAGAACAAGACTAGTAAAATCATAGAGAATATCTATTGGATACATGTGTGATTTGCACTCATTTTATATTTTGTATAATATTTTATATGTATTTGACCTATGTAAGCATAAATACAGAAGACAAAATGTGAATATTCACTCCTTTTGGCAATATCAAAATGCTATAATATGAAGAGGTAGGGTTGGGTAAAACTCTATATATATCACTCAATTAAAATTGTATATGATTCTGATGTAAACGATATTGATACATATTATTCTAAAATGGTTTTCCTATGTGCCCTTTATCATTTATTAGTGAAATATAAGTAATTTTTTATTTAATTTTTTAATTATATGAGTATATGTTGAATGCTAAGACTATAATAAACCTGTGTTCCTTTTCACATCTATCTATTTAAACTAGTTAATAAATATATTTAGTCTAAATATGGTATCAACTATTTCCTCTTGTTAATTCTACACAATCCATCCCTAAATTATCATTTTATGAAGGGTTTCCAAAAACCTTCACTAACAACATTAAAACCACAAATGGAAGTTCAATCATAATATTAAAACTAAATACATGTTTCCATATTCGTACGTATAGTATTTATGCATGCACTTGATAATATAGATCAATATTAAAAAATATTAATGGAGTACCATTTATATGTTATTAATGATCGATCACATTGTATAAATTATGTATAAGGTTTTTTTTATATGTTCTAAGGTTATTTCAATCAACATTATATTTGTTTAGACAATTTCACATTAGAATTTAAAAATGCATAGATGTTTTACAAGTTGAGTAGGATGCATGTTAACACTAGTTTATAACATATTTAGAGTTTCATTAAGGCTATCCATGGCAAATGGAAGCATGAAAGTGTTGTACCATGTGTAAAAAGAGTAGTTTAAAGAGAGGAGTTGAAGTTTGAATATGTCACTATTTTGACTCATGTAAAAACCATTATTGAATGATGTAATGAGAAAATGGGTCATGGTTCTCATGAAAATTCTAGTGTTCATAGATATTTTTGGTTGATAGAGGAATAAAGTTTTGTAAATTTTGAGGATTTTATGACCATAATAGGATCAAGTGAGCTCCACTCATTTCGTATCTCAAATGTAGGTTTTTGGACTAGTCATACAAGACACTTGGCATGTTTCTCTTTTGTATGCATGGAATTTGTTTAGAATGAGTGTGAGTCATAAGAGTGAGTGGATGAGTGAAGCTATATACCTCTAATTCCAATAAACACATATCATGTTACACCAACATTACAACTTACATATATGACATTTCCATATGAATTTGACCATGTATATTATCTAGTGCAATTAGGTAAAGGGTTAATCATTATGTATTAAATTATCATATCTATTTTGACATCATCAATCAATTTTATTTTTTGGACATGTTTTTATAGTAATTTATAATGAAGACAATTAAGAGTGAATAAATTACTACTTATTTCAGTGTGTAGAGGAAAAAAATTGACTATCCCACTGGGCCTGTGGTAGTCATTGGAACTTGGATTTGATGACATACTATTAGAAATTTATATGTATGGTTATTTGAAGACTATTAAAAACACATGAAGATACTATGCCACTCAAATTTGGTTCTTGAAATAAATATTCAAATACTCAAATATCATGGGAGGACATTAAACAAAAATATATGGAAATTTTTTGAGTCTGATCATGAAGCTATTCTTGCTACTATAAAGATTAGAGTAGATCCTGGTAGTTTGTTAGAATGAAATCCCAAGGTATGCTAAGTTATCAAATGTAGATGTATTTAATTTTACCATTTTTCATTTTTTAGGTATTACATATAAATTCCAACTTTAATTACTTACTAATACATATTTTTTAGGTTAATATTCCAAATAAGAGTCCACATTTATGTAGTAGGCACTGTAATTAAATAATTTCATATTCTTGAAGCTAATAGAAGATTAATAAAATTAATTTATTATTATAGAAAGGGAATTATTAGGGCTGAAATGGGTACTACATATCTTGATTAGGAATGATTGGAGGCTAATAACTTGTTCCTAGATGTTATCTTCCACCCTCCATGTGTTACCAATGTCATTTTCCTTCCATAAATCACCAAAGGTGGAGATCTCCAAGTGCCACTTTAATGTTGACAACATTTATTGTCAATGTTTCCAATCTCCTAAACAATTGTGAAAACATGCATGTGGCTGGATTTTGAGGTCATGGTCATGGAATAATTTTCATTTGCCTATATATATATGTGTGTTTTAAGTGATGTATTTTCATGTAGAGGTCTCAAAGGTGTAAATGTTAGTTGGAGGACAAGAACTTGTCTTTTCACTAGAAAAAAGTTGCACTTGAGGATTGATTACTATAATATCTTCCATAAATTCATATCCAAGGTTGGATAAAAATTATCTAGGATGAAATTATATGTATTTGACACACACATGATAGTTCTTTTGATATATGTAAACAACCTATGGGTTCTATTTTACACACATCTGAAGTTAGACAAAAAACTATAATATTCTCATATTGGGAAGGACTTTCTTGAGGCCAAGATAGGTACTCTATTTATTGAATGGGTGTGATTGAAGGGTAATAGCCTATTATTAGATGTTATTTTCCACCCTTGACATTTTAGAAGTGCCATTTTTCTTCTACGAAGCATTGAAGGTGGAGATTTCTAATTATCACTTCAATGTTGAAAACATTTATTGTTAATCTTTCCAAGCTCTTAAATAGCTATGAAAACTTGCATCAGGGTGGATTTGGATATCATAGTCATGGGATAACTTTTTTTTGCCTATTTATAAGTGTTTTAAGTGATGTATTTTCATGTGGGGGTCTTAGAGATAGTAATATCAGTTGGAAGGATAAGAACTTGTCTCTTCACTGCCAAAACATTACATTTGAGGACTAATTGTTATAGTGTCTATCATAAATTCATATCCAAGGTTAGATAAATGTGATCTAGGGTGAAATTATAGGGATTTTAAATTCATGTGATGGCCTTTTATATTTTTGAAAATTACTTATGGTTTATTTTTATTGGCATCTGAAGTTAGCCTTACAAAATATAATGTTTTCATATTAAGAAGGGTATTATTGAGGTCATAATGGGTATTTTGTCTCTCTACCATGAATTATTTGAGGCCATGAACTTGGTCCTATATGTTATCTTCCATCCTCAATGTTTTTTTAGTGACATTTTCCTTCCATGAAGCACCAAAGGTGGAATCTTCAACTATCACTTCAACATTGACAATATTTGTTATTAGTGTTTCCAAGCTCCTAAACAGTTGTGAAATCATGAATCCAACTATATTTGGAGGTCTTGGTCATGTATTAATGTTTAATTTACCTATAAATATGTTTTATATGTGATTTATTTAATTTTATAGGTCGTGGATGCAATAATGTCAGTTGAAGGACAAAAACTTGTCTCTTCACTATAAAAAGGTTACATTTGAGGACTGATTACTACAATATCTACCACAAACTCATCTCCAATGTTCAATTTACATGCTTAAGGTGAATTTATAAGGATTACAAATTCACATGAGGGTTATTTCAGTTGTTGAAAATGAATTATAGTTTTTTTTTTATGTCCATCTGAAATTATCCTAAAAAACTACAATTTTCTCATATTAGAAAGTGTGTTTTTAAGGCCAAAATGGGTACTCCATTTATCTATTGGGTGTGATAATATGCCAAGAACATGATAATAGACATTATATTCCACCTTTGATGTGTTTCAAGTTCCATTTTCCTTTCACAAAGCAATGGAGATGGAGATCTCCAACTATTGCTTCAACATTGACAACATTTGTTGTCCGTGTTTCCAAACTTCTAAATAGTTTTGAAAACATGCATACAAGTGGATTTGGAGTTCATAGTCATAGGATAACATGTAATATTTATATCTATATGTGTTAAAAATAATATATATGCATGTGTAGATCCTATAGGTGGAAATGTCAATTGAAGGATAAGAATTTGTATCTTCATTACAAAAATGTTAGATTTCATGATTCATTACTACATCATCTAGCACATATTTATCTCTAAGGTTAGATAGACATGATCTAGGGTTAAATTATATGGATTCAACATGCATGTGTGTTTTATTTTATTTCATGAAAAAAACTTACGATTTGTATTTTACCCATGTTTGAAGTTAGCCTAGAAATTATAATTTTATCTTATTGGGAAGAACATTATTGAGGCTAGAACAGGTATTATATCTCTCTATCATGAGATATTAGAGGACAATAACCTAATAATAGATGTTATTTATTATAATGAATGTGTTTTAATTTATATTTTATATCCATGAAGCATTAGAGGTATCTCCAATTGTTGCTTCAACATTAACAACATTTATTGTTAGTGTTTCCAACCTCAATAATTTTAAAAACCTACATTTAGGTGGATTTGAAGGTCATGGTATTGTAATAACATGAAATTTACATACACACACACACACACACACACACACACGTGTGTGTGTGTGTGTGTGTGTGTGTGTGTGTGTGTGTGTGTGTGTGTAATGAATTTACATGTGGAGTTCTCAAAGATATAAATGTTAATTGGAGGATAGGAACTTGTCTCTTCATTACAAAAAAATTGCATTTCAATATTCATTACTACAATGTCTACAATAAATTCATCTCCAAGGTTTGATCAACATGATCCAAGTTGAATTTATAGAACATAAATACCCATATGTGGGTTATTTAATTTTTTTCAAATGAATTATGATTTATATTTTATGCATGTCTAAAATCAACTTAAAATTACGAGTTTCTCTTATTGGGAGGGATATTCTTGAGGCTGAAATGGGTACTCTATCTTTCGATTAGGCATGATCAGAGGAGATGACCCTAGAATTATATGTTATCCACCACCTCAAACATATTCTTAGTTCTAGTTTATATCCATAACATACCAAAGGTGGAGATATATAATTACAGCTTCAACATTGACAACATTTATTGTCAATGTTTCTAGCCTCCTGAATAGTTTTGAAAACAGACATCCAAGTGGTTTTTTAGGTCATGGTCATGGTTTCACATGTCATTTACCTAAATATATGTGTTTTAAGTAATTTATTTTCATGTTAAGGTATGTGATTCAAAAAATTTAGTCAGATGATAAGAACTTGTCTCTTGACTACGAAAAAAATTGCATTTCAAGACTCATTACTATAACATCAACCACATATTTATTTCCAAGGTTTAATTAATGTTATCTAGGGTTAAATTAAATGTATTAAAAATTCATGTGTGGGATATTTAATTTTGTGAAAATGGCTTACAATTTACATTTTATGTGCATATAAATTTCACCTAAAAAGTTATAATTTTATCATATTGGGAAGGGCACTCTTGAGGCTAAAATGATTACTTTGTCTCTTGACTAAGCTTTATCATAGGCTAAGAAACTAGTCCTAGATGTTATCCACTGCCACCAACATATTAGGATTTCTAGTTTCTAGCCATGAATCATCAAAGGTGGATATATTCAATTGTCACTTCAACATTGACAACATTTTTTATTAGTGTTTCCAACATCCTAAGGATTTGTGAAAACATGTAGAGAATATACAAATGAGGTTATTCATTCCATTTGACAACATAATCATCCAAACATTTTTATAATGAACTATTTTTCTCTCTCCTTGTTATGGGGATGTTTTTCAAAATAAATCTTATTGAGATTGTTTGATAATGTAAGTATATATTTATATGTTGAGTAGATATATGATGAGAAGAGAAGAAATGATCAAGTTGAGTGTAGTGGAGAGGGAGAGAACGTATTTTAATAATTTAAATAGAAGAGCTATAAAATCTAAAATATTCAAATCCCTTATAATTTGTTTGAATTACAATCTTGAATTGGAGTAGATATAAATGAGGTTTTTCACACCCTTGTTGTAGAGGTTAGCTAGATTGTCAAAGCAGATGGCACTACTTATAGAAATGTGGTATGCCTATAAATTTAATGACTATAAAAATTGAATAATAATTTATAAATGATAGTAAACCAATGTAATAAGTGTATCCACATTATAATAGTGACAACACCATATATAACATTCAGATAATCCATAACATAAGCAAGGATGGTTGTATTCATTATCTCCACAAATCAATCAAAGGATGAAATCTTACATATTTTAGCCTGTAGATCATCAAATAATGTAAATATAGATATAAATCTTGGCACATTATATAAAAACACCATATCCATCAAAAAACCAAGCAAAGCATGAAATGTCATAAACAAAGCTAGTAAGGATGACAAGACTATCCACAAATAGCCAAGCATAGTACCCCATTCCAATTAAGGATCATAAATAAAATCATCAAATGGTGTAGCCCAAACATGAGAGTAACTTCACACTAATATATGACTCTATATCAAACATTATACCATTTTATCCCATTTATTTTTAATTGCAACATATATTGAAGTATTGTAATTTAGTTTTAATAACTACATGAAGGAAATATTAAATATGATCATATTTAAATATGGATACACAACCATCAAATTTAATTTTACAATAATAATGTGAGCCAAATTTTATGCAAAAAGATGATCACCATAAATTGTGATTATATATGTATGTATGTATATATCCATAAAATACATAAAGGCATACAAAATAATAACATAATATAATGTCGAGTAAATGCCACCTAAGCATACAATGAAAAAAATGCATACATTTACATATAGGCATACAAAAATGTACATCATCTAAGATATCCTCATCATCAAAAAACATCCCTTTCTTTGCCTTCCTTGGAGAAGACTCTCCCTTAGATGCCTTGATTTTAGATGGATATCCCTCAAATGCCTTGGATTCCTCTAAGATTTGATTGTGATTCCTTTTACAATCATAGCTCATCTATAGATAAACCTATTCATATATTATTAGAAACTTTACATACTGCATAGGCAACCATGTTTAAAAATTTAATTTTAAAATAATTAAAATTTTATTTAAACATGCACTTAATGAAATCTCATGGCCACGCTCAATTTTTCTCTAATGCTCAACAAGGTTGGTGATAGGTCGAACTGCATGCACATGAGTGTGAAAGGGGGAAAAAGATGATAAGATGCCCTGCTAATCATTTGAATGGGACTATTAGATGCCATCAAACAATCTTACATACACAATAAATTCACATAATTTATATTTTCCCAAATATAGAGTGAATTTATTATATATATATAAATTAAAATTACAAGTTAACATACCTTAGTGAGTATCTGTGTAAATGAAATCATAGAAATAATGCCTATGTCTATTTATACTTATATAGATGGAGGAGTTTCCACTATGATCATAAAATGAACAAATAATATATGATTATTAGGTGATAATATATATATATATATATATATATATATATATATATAAACACATGTACATGAAGTATAATATTAATTAAAAATTACCTTTGTATATCTATACATTGGCTGAGTAACATTAACAAATACAGTATTAAATGGTCAACACACTTATTGTAAATATGATGGTACTATCTTCTTCTACAATATAAAAAATTGTATATATATATATATATGTGTGTGTGTGTGTGTGTGTGTGTGTGTGTGTGTATATACATATATATATATACATATATATATATATACATATATATATATATACACACACACACACATAGACATATACACATATATATATACACACATACATACATATATATACATATATATATATATACACACATACATATATATATACATACATACATATATATATATATATATATACATATATATACATACACACACACACACACACACACACACACACACACACACACACACACACACACACACACACACACACACACACACACACACACACACACACACACACACACACACATGTACATGAAGTATAATATTAATTAAAAATTACCTTTGTATATCTATACATTGGCTGAGTAACATTAACAAATGCAGTATTAAATGGTCAACACACTTATTGTAAATATGATGGTATTGTCTTCTTATACAATATAAAAAATTACATACATATTATTGAATTACTACTTAAATTAATGGTTACCTTTTAAATATAAATATATCTAAAATTTAACATGTAAAATATATAAGATACATGTGTATGTGTAGTCAATGTTTACATATCAAATGTATGTGCCAAAAACTCATCCATAAAAATGATAGCATTTAGGCCCTTAGAAGCACCACCATAATCATCTAAAGGTGCAATGTATATAATATCCCCATATATAACCTTTCTAGCATCAGTCTTGGAAAGCTTACTCATATGTTAACAAGTATGTCAATAAGAGCACAAAGTGCATTTAAAGTGTCAATCTTGATGATGTATTTCACTATATGATGGATCTTAGGATGAAGTGGATTTTTTGTAGTGACTCTTGCATGATGATTAGGCACATGAAATGTACATGGTATATCCTATGTATATCCTTTCACTCAACCCTAAAACTTTGAGTAGTCAAAATAATTTGGAATTTTGTTGAGGATAAACTTTAAAAAGTGTTTCCTCAAAAAATATAATAGAACCTCATGATTTTTATAAGGTAGATAATCAAATACGATCCACCATCAGTCTTAAAAATTGTTTATTATAAAATTATACTTTCATTGATGGATTGGGAACCATTTTGTTGATAATATAAAATGTGAATTGGTTGATGGATCAATGAATAATGAAAAATTGGTATATAGTTATTTTTTTTTTCCTTCACAACATGTGTTGACAATTTTTCAACATAGTAATCCTATATCCCTCTCTATAATATTTCCATCTATAAATTTGACTCATTATCAAGTCAACTTGGCCTAGTACTGAATCTAAGGTATTATCTAAATATATATGGTGGTTGTTAGTCAAACTGGGGTCCCTAATTCTCTTTATTTTCTATTTAATTTTTATTTTATTCTATACTATGTGTGCATCCGAATCCTCCTAACTACGTGAGGGTCTTATGGAATTTTAGGAGGGTTTTGTCTTGCACTTGAATGGGTTGTTCAAATAAATAAATGGTTTTAATTAAAAAATAATTCTAATCAAAACTAATTTCTAAAATTTCATTTTAATAAGTATGAATTTTTCATACTTACCCCCCCTTCATGGAAGTATTGTCGATTTTTTGAGATAACTATAATTGGTGGTGTGTTTTCTCCTCCTAGAAATAAAACACAAATGGGGTTCCATACTTAAGGGTGAAGAAGATATGTGAGGAAAATTAAAATTCTTTTTTTAGAATTTGGATTCGGGATTTTAGTTTATATGTTAAGTTAAAATAACATGTATGCATTTGTTAAACTTACCAAAATGTGTACATGTTATATTAATTATATAATGTGTACACATTAATATGCAATTGTGTTATGGCTTAGTAATTACTGAGCTTATATTTGAATAACACATTATTATTATTATTATTATTATTATGTGTACACATTACACAAAAATGTACATGGAATTGTCCCCAAAATTCATGCACTTACCCATAAGTGTTTTGGGGGATAATCATAAATAGGAGGGAAGAGAGAAAAAATAGGGGACAAGACAAAAAATTATAAAAAATATGCTAATAACACCTAATTTGGGCCAAAAATCAACAAAGAGACATCACCTTATATTAATGGAAATTAATTACTAATAAATTCTTTAGGTGTCTACATAATTCCCAACATTAATGTATGTGTGCATATGTATCAAAGTAAAACATATGATGTATTGATACAATATTTTGTGCTCCTAAACTTCCATAAGAAAAATATAATGTATGTGTGTGTTGATAACTATTTTTTGTAAAATACCCTTTTTCATTAGGTTTTTTGTGTGTTTTAGCACACATGTTCCACTTGTGTACTTTTAACTATTTTCAAACACATTTCAGCCCACATTAGGCTATCATTGACCTTGTTTCATCTAGATATCCTCATATTCATATATCATCAAATTATTGGTCCTAATCATCAAATTTGTATGAAATATCATATCCATTATGAATATTTATTCTACCTAGTGAAAAATTAATGATTTGTTAATCTTGTCTCATACCAAATTGATGACCCCCTGAATTAGTCCCTTGTGTTTTTGTGGGTCCTACCTTGGCTCAAGTTGTTATAGCTTTAACTTCACATAACACACCATAAACCATTGTATATTTTTTTAAAGATCAATATATGTAAACATTCATCCCTATTTGTTACAAAGAATTGAACAAGTTTCACTTCATCAGAAAGAGATCCTAAGTTTGAGCCTCACATTAATCAAATGTATTAATACATTTATCAAGGAGTGTGCATATTGATACTTCATCATCTTAAATTATTGTGCCATTATCATCTTTTTGCCAAAAAGGGTTTAAGATAATTTTCATGTAGTTATATTTTATAGTCACAAGGAGAGAAGGTTGAGCCTCTTAATTACACTTCACTTACATGCATAAGAAAATTACATTGACTTTGATTCCAAGCTTGTAGGATATGTAGTTATAACTCCTTAAGGGGTGGCCTAAATCAACTAACCATTGAAAATTAGAAAAAAAAAAGTAAAGGACACATTTATTTGAAGGGTATAGATTCAACAACACTTGGTTGTATATATTTGGCAACCTATCAATTTTATCCATACAATTTTATTACAATGTTTATCCTATCCTAGTGATAGTTAATAGTAATATTTCACCTAGAGAAACACAATCACCTACAGAAGCCAAATCTAATCTCAAAATCATGTAATAATAATAATAACAATAATAATAATAATAATAATAATAATAACAATAATAATAATAATAATAATAATAATAATAATAATAATAATAATAATAATAATAATAATAATAATAATAATAATAATAATAATAATAAGGTGTGAAAGAATCTAAAATTATTTGTATTTTCATTGTGATTGCATGCTTTAGTCATTTACTTTGTTCTTATTTTAAGCCATGATTTAGATCTAATTATTATTTTAAACTGAATTATTAGAAATCTATCTTGTAACTCTATTTTAATTTTTTTCATGTGTAAATTACCCTAAAACTATAAATATTTAAATAATTTTGGTTAAACCAATATTTTGATAATCTAACCTAGGGTTTCATAAATCCTCATCCCCTCATGCTCTAATTTTATGATTTTGATGATTGGTTTCTATTTTTTCCATTTTAAACAACATAACATTTATGCTCACATTCATTTATGATTTTGGATTTACATCCACTTCTCATAAATTAGTGAACTCAATTTTTATTTAAATGGTTACACCTTATAAGGTTTCCTCAATAGGGTTTGATTTTTTATTTTTCATCTCAAATCTAATTTTTCAGATTTGCATCTTATTTTCCTTATCTCATTACTCAATCATTAGCTTTAGCGTATTTCATGTTTTTCATGATTATATCTTTTGAAAACTATGAATCCTAAATTTATACATCTTATTAGGAGAAGTGATAAATTGAGTGGTGTTGCTTGAAATTTATTTTAACTTCCATTATTTCATATTCATACTTATTTAAATAAAAAATGATAAACACTATTGAAATGTCTACTATTGTTCATGATTTTACAAATTTGAATGAAAGTGATTATGTATATATTCTTGATGTGCCTCTTCATGGTTATTATTATTTTGATGATTTTTTTTTATAATAATTACAATATTAGTAGTGTTAATGCTTTCAATGAAAAATACTATATTGATATTAATGCACCATACTTTGATATTATGAGTGAAACTAATTTGACAATTATTTATCTATTTATTGAAATACTAAATAAGGTAATTATGGGTAAGGAACCTTACTTTGAGATTTTTTTAATCACTTAAATTTTTTAGAGTGAGACATTTCATGAAAAAATTCAATGATGATGTAATGATCTTCAAAAACATATGCTCAAATTTTACTCTCTTTTATTGGTCTTTTACTCTTTTTTTGACCTCTATAAACTACAATTTTGTTTGAGTCATTATAATTCAAATTTTTAAAAAATTCCTTCCACCGCAATCAAAATTTAACCACCATGTTATTTTTGTAAACCTCCATGTCCAAAATATTTTTTGTCATAGTGTTTGCATAAACCATCGCAACAAAAATGTAAAATGGTAGTTTCATCACTGTTGAAATGTCTTTAAAATTTATGCATGAGACTTTAGTTTTTACACATTTTTATTGATTTAAATTGCATGTTTTATTTTTTATTCTTGAGTTTAATTTGATAACTCCCTATATCACTCATAGTCTTTCCTTGTTTAATGTCCTTGATCTCCAAGTTAACTTGGTAAAACTCCCAATCAATTTCAAGCTAACTCCAAGTCAGAACTCCTCCTTTATTGTTACAAGTATTTCAATTTTAAAATAATTTTAGATCCTAATTTTTTAATGTATTTTTAGATCTTTGAATATTTAATATACATGGCCCACCTTATTGTATTTTCAATAAGATTTTCCTCAGTTTTCATTCATTGTTTTGGTTGTCTTGCATCAATTTTAGAGAAAAAAAGTTCATTGAGATTTCATCTTGGTCTTTTCATGTTCATGGATCAATCCAAACGTTCAATTAAATTTATTATTCAATTTTGTTTTAATTTTATTTGAATTATCTTTCATTATTCTTATCAAAGAGTTCCTAAGGTTTACATAGAGCAAAAGGAACTAGCTACCTAAGGATCAGGGTTTCATCAACAATCATTTCTTCACCTTTAGTTGGTCTAAACTTGATCAGATTAGAGATTTTTTTGTTTATTATGTTATATTATTGATCTTTAGAGTATATTATAATTATTAAAAAATTTATAAATGAAAAAAATAGTCTTCTCTCCAATTCTCTTGCATAGAAAATAATAGTTTTATTTTCCTTTGTTGCATCCAAACATCAAAACTTCAAATAATGATAGAAATTGAATTAGAATTTAGGTAAAATAGATGAATTAAATAATTAGGTACAACCAATAAATATCCTTTCATTTTAATTTTTATCAATACCTTGCATTCACAAATAACAACCCACACACTCACCCAAAAAATGATAAAACCTATACAAAGAAAATTTTGAATCATATATATATATATATATATGATTTTATTCACTTGCATAATAATAAAATTCTATTTTTTAAATAAAAATTACTCACTTTAAGTTTGAATTCATTCCATTCTAGATCATTCAGCTTCATAAATAATCATTTAAAATTCTTAAAAATAACAATTTTAGCTTGCATTTGTGAATTAATTTCTAAATACTTAAAAGTTTTATTTGACACCCCAAAGATAGGGTTTATATATCAGTTTAATTTTAATTATAAAAATTCAATTTAATAATATCTTTCACTCATTTATTTTAAAAATACAAAAAGAAAAGAACATTTCATTTAGTGCATTTTAGGCAAAACTCTCATCTTGTAAACAAGGAAAATTTAAAATCAACACTTGCATCTTTTATTTGAAATTTAGTTTTAACATTACATTATTTAAAAATTAATTTACATTTGAAATAATAAATATAGAAAAAGAGCATTTATTTCCTTCCATTTTCATATTTTAATTTACTTATTACAAGTACTTTTATTTTAATTAAGTAGTTTAATTCCATTTCTATTTGCAAAAACCTCTCAAAATCTTACAAAAATAATTCAAACCAAACCTTATCCAAATGAGAAAGAGTGAAAAAAACATTCTTATTACCACATTATAAATTAAAAATAAACATACACATACACATCCAAAACAAGATATATGCTTAAGAAATTTTGATCCCACCTTTCCCCACCATCGGAGTATGTTCTTTGAGCACCCCTACCTCTTTAGGCCTGGTCTATTTCCTAGAATACCAATTCATATTGTAGAAGGAACCCATAAAGGAGACATTAAATCTAAATTTATACTTAGGGTTTTACACTCCACCCCATTCTTGAACCTTATCACTATCCAACTTGGTGTCTTATATTAATAAGGTCATCCAATCATACCACCAATCATAGTGAGACCCATTTGCATTATATCTCACCAATTTAACAACATTCAATTTTGAGCCTTCCCATTTCCTCCCTTTATCCTTGTGTCTAGCCTCATCCAATTTTGATATGCTTTATAGATGAAATTTGATGATGATTATTGACCTAATTATACTAGACGAATTCCCAAGGTTTTTTAAATATATTTCATTTAATTCCATGATTCAAGCATTGAGAAAAAACTATGATATCTTATCATCATTCAAACTGATGGTCTTGGGGTTTCGTATCATATAAATTTACTAATCTTAATGCAAAATGTAATGTGGGTGAGATCCTATAGTATCATCATGATTACCCTTTACCACATGTCATCCAAAAACCCATCTTTGTACCTTAACCCAACCAACCCATTCTTCCAGCCTTTCCCATTCAAATTCCACAACCATAACATCATATCAAACCCAATCACTGGACCATCCATATTGATTTCCATTAATTGGTTATCTCAAGTAGTCTTTGAGAGGGTGAGTGTATGAAGGTTATTATGTCACTTTATGAGTGTATAAAAGTTAGTGAACCTAATGCAAATGGTTTATCATTTTTCATTATGTTTTTTTCTCTTCTTTCTTCCACCTTTTCTCATCTCTTCCATTTATTTTGTCAGTATTTATATACCCCCTAAATTTGTATGACCAATAGTTTGAGATATGTTTAGACATATAAATCTTTAAGATAAACTATTAATTTCCCAGTGAAGCCTCCTTATTTTGTCAAAACAATAACTACACTCAAAATGTGGAGAATAAATTTCTAAACTCAGATTCCTCAAACTTTTAGACCAAGTTTAAAGTAGTAATCCAAGAAATATTGTTTCCATTTCAAACCACCAATAGTTACAGAAACTCTAATGATATGAATTTACTATTGGAAGAGGAATATACTCTCAAATTGTAACTATACCACATATTAGCTTGCAAAGCCCAAATACAGAGAACACATGAATATTTTATCACTATATTGAGAGAATCTACTATCTATAAGATGTGTTAATCAAAATAAAATCATCCACACATACATCCAATAATAACTAGAACATATCCATCCCATGTGAGAAATCCATAATGACTCCTCCTGAATCATCTAACATAAACCAATTCATTACTGGTTATCAAACTTTATCTCCTAAATTATACATAAAGTAGGTGCTCAAATCTAAAACTATTTCTTCACTAAATGAAATCATATCCACATTGGTGGGTCACACTTAGGACTTAGAGATAAACTATTCCTCTCTAAATCAATGGATGGCCTTTAAATCTAGCAACCATGGCTATTCATCCTCCATTACCGTCCTAGTGAAAACTTACCAACCACTGCAATACCCATATAATCCACCTCCCACTAACTACATTTCAAAACAATATCTGGGGGACATCCTTACTTATGGAGTTCCCAACCTCATAACATCTAACATTCCCCATTCATATCAACATCTCACTCAAATTCCTATGGGGGGTTCCTTTTATTATATTCCCCCTAATAATATGGCAACCAACACACCACCACCCTTCATTCCTCATAGTTTTGTGCTAGTTAATGTGCCATATATGTATGATCCTCCTTCATGAGCATTAAATTTCATTTATTTTATTCTTATAAAGCCTTGCCTCCTTAAAACCACATTTTTTAAAAATCCACCTAGTTTGATAACTACTTCCTGACTTACTAAACCCCATATTCCCAACCCACATATTTTCCTATTTGCAATTTCACACTTGCTTCTTACCTAATATATCTCTCCTAGGCTCATCCCAACATGTATTTAGCATGTTTCAGTGCCATGGTGACCTACATAGAGTATTTCAATGAGCCCCTTGATCAAAACATACAAGGGGTCCTATTACCATGTCCCCTACCTTAACTCCCCAATTATATGGGGGAGGGAGACCCTAACATGCATGTAAATATGTAGACACTAAAATTAATTTTTAATACTAAAATAATGTACTTGTGACCACCCTTATGCACACTTAACCTATACTGAATTCCATGATTTTAAATTGATATCTCTCTACTTATGTGCAAATGACCTTTTATTCTAAGTAAAATTTGATACCAAATGTTCCTATTCCTCATCCCAAGTAGTTTAGAATCATTACCTAAGTGATTCATACTAACAATGTGGTTTTATATATTCTTAAGCCAAAAAAGCTCCTTCATGACAATCCCATAGGCTAGTCATGTCTAAATCCATTGGTTTCATCCTATAGCTAGTTAAAAGTTAATCTCCCAAATTTTAAATTCATTTTACTGAGTTATTCTACATGTTTCATAAGCCTAATTCAATTAAATCCTAAAATTTTCACTATATAAGCACATTTTATACCCATTTTTTGAATGAGGCTTCCATTATTACAAACACTAGATATTATCTAATTATGCATTGAGAGTAAAGTACATATTCTTCTCAATTTTGAGTCCACACAACCTAAAACTATGTAAGCTAGGTTTGAATATAATAGAAAGGTCACAAGTCATTTGTTAAAGCACATAAGGATTGCACTAGTATATAAAATTTCACCATAATTGTACACATACCACCATAGCATGGGGGAAATACATAGAGTTTGATCCCTCTTTAGAGTATTAATATGTATGCAAATCTTAACACACATGGTGTTGAGGTCAAACACAACCCCATTCCCTTATCTATTTCCCCCAATTAATTGCATTTATTCTCTCTTATAATTAAATTAGGTTTTTGTGTGAATAACAAGGGACACAATAACTCCCATAATGAAGAAAACACATATGTATATACATACATGACCTACAGGCTAAGGAATACCTATTGGAATTTACATAGAGGGAAAAAAACCTAAAGGATAAATTTATACCATATAAATAGTAATGTGGGATGGCCAAGTACAAACAATGTAACCTTATCCATGATAACACAAAGCCCTATTATTGATTCACAATAGCCTCACACATTGTCATGGTCATTTTCAAAGTCATTATTGCATTTATGTATAACCAAGTTTTAACTAAGTCATTTATTTCTCATTACTCTCCCCTTTTAGCACTTTTTTAAAATAGTAAATTGTAATCAATTTATGTGTGAATATTGTATATCTTATATATTCTAATTTATTCAACAACTTATCATAATTATATTAATATTTATTAATCAATTTTTTTATCAAACATATTGGTAAAACCAATTATTGTTGAATATTGAAAACCTCTAACCTTCATGTTGCTATAGTTTCTTCCCTTATTATTTTCAATTTTTTTATTGGGGTTTTTATATTTAGTAAATTATTTCATAAAAAAATATTTCAAATTTATATTTCACATTTTATGCAATCTAATAAATTTGTTTATACTTGTTTTAAAAGAAGCACTAGACTAAGTGGTACTCAAGTTGAACATTCTCATATTTTAATTGATAACACAATGGTAGAACCACTTAATATATTTGTTGATACTAAAAAAGTCACTTAATAATGTATATTTAAAAGAATCCAAATATTCAATATGTGTTCTTTAAATTTGTTGGAGAAGAAATAAAGAAAGCATCTAAAGGCCAATTATATGAGACATCTACTATTATTTATTCCTTACCTTTATCTACACCACCAAATACAATTTCTATACCAACATCTACTATGGGATAAACCCAAGAATTTTAGAAGACCACT
Organism: Torreya grandis; assembly: GCA_037957365.1. Lineage (NCBI taxonomy): Eukaryota > Viridiplantae > Streptophyta > Pinopsida > Cupressales > Taxaceae > Torreya > Torreya grandis. The sequence goes on along the minus strand of JARHVA010003018.1, from coordinate 2,057,226 downwards.
ATTTTAATCCTTACTTAATCACTTTTTACATCACATTAGGTTAACACATATTCTATTCTTGATGTACAATCCATTATGTAAAATATTAAAGGTCTATAGACTAAGGTGTTACATTTAGAACAAGGTGCTTCAAAACCTAATTAGATAATTGAATTATAGACTTTAATACATACTCCATCATCTTAACATATTTTAGCATATCCTTTACCCCATGGTTTTGTGTTACACAAGCTTACATTGTATCATGTAAAAGGTGGTGTTAAACAACATTTAAGAGCATTTCCCATAGCATGTTTTTAATATGCATCTAATGATAGTTTTTAACCAAGGAATTTAAAATAGTATGCTCTAACATGGTTTTACAATTTACCATATTTAATAGTTCATACATTCAATCCTTTGGTAGATTAATTCTTTACACATTTTTCCATTAACATAAGTGAGAATATTTCATATGTTCAAATTGTTAATCTCATACAATAATCCAATGAGCCTATTGTAGATTATGTAATATAATATAAGACCATGTTATCTAATATAATTAATCATATGGTAGATGATTAATTTCAAGACATATTCAAACAAATTATACTTCAAACTCTACATGAATCTATTATGATTAATAAGTTTATATCATTTGATGATTTATGTCACATAACTAAGGAAACATAGGTTAAGTTATTGGCAATGAATAAGCTCAAATATGTGACCAACACAATTTATAATCCTAATAAAAATAATCCATGTAAGCCACCATGCAAGGTGAAGTTAAGTAAAAATAAGAGTGATCTGAATAAAATAATGAATACAATTTTATAACCTACTTAGTGTATTGTGTTATCAATGTATTAGAATGTCACATCATATCACTCCCTCCCATTAAAGAGGTTGATGTGAGTAAACCTATTATAAAAGGGTTCAATCAACATGATTTTTGTGATTTTCATAGAGGATGAGGGTGTAATACCAACATATGCATTAGTTAGATGCATAATATATATGATTAGATAGATGAAAATATCATTGATGTGGGTACATCTACCAAAAATACAAAGGCACAACCAAGTGATTTTAGAACAATGAAAATATTTACTAATACTTTCCATAAGAATATAGGTCAAGAAACAATAGATAAATCAAAAGTGCACTAAACATATAATGAAAATCCTCAACCAACTTATTTTCATCCTCAGATAGAGGCATAACATCATTTGAATGGAATTATTAGAACATATCATGTTTCAATGCCATCTAGACCACTTATTGCATTTGAAAAATATAAGATAGTAGATGATTATGTTGATTTGAACTCTCTATTCAATCAAGATTAAATTGATCATCAACCTATACAGAGTGTTATGGTGGACAATGATTAAAGTGTGAATATGTGTAATATCACACTTTACTCAATTTTAGGTGACATATATATGGATATAATTTATACAATAATAAAAAATAAGAGATTCAATAGACATGTTAAGAGTTATATTGGTGAAATAAAATTACGATTATAGGTTGGTTCAACATATGTGGCCACCATTTTTATGGTAGTTCCCATTGAAAGAGTCTTTTATATGTTATTGGGATGTCCTTGGATTTAGTATCTTCATGTAAAACCTTATATAGTACACATATGTTTGAAATTAATTTTAACTAATGAGGTTATCATACTTCATGGAATTATATATGAATACCCACTCCAAATAAAGGTTAATTTTGATACATAATAGATATAAGTTGCACAACCTAAAAATGTTCAACCCACTCAAAGAATCTAGAAGAAAGTGGTCAATTCTACAAGGAGACCTATCCTTGAAAATTCACTTAATAGGCATTTTGTCACAAATTATAGAGAACCATTTTATACTCCATTACATCCTCAATTGATATCAAATTAAATTAATTATGTCCATAAATAACATTAACACATAGATCTTATATTACAAGATTGGTTTGGAAGAGTCCTAAAGTTCACAATACTAAAAATTATACACAACATACTAAAAATTATCATCAAGATAGTGGTACCTATGTTATAAAGCTAGATAAATTTTTAAATTATAAGTTTAGACCAGATACTTCATAGTAGCATGATACTTTCCATTTGTGAGAGGTCATTAGATACATGACCTATTGATTGTGAGGATCTTGAAAGAGTCATTGGTTAGTATGTTCCTTTTCAATTATATATATTCAAAAAATAAATTCTAAAAAATAAAAAATTCTAAAAATTAGGACCTATGTGTTATATGTGTAGTTTGTTTACATCAATTGATTTGTACTTTAGTATATGAAATACTTATCTATATCTAGTTTTCTATCAAATATGCTTCATAAGTGTACTTTAGTGAGTTGTATAATATATAGGTTGTCACTTTAAAATGTAGTTATCTCAGGACTATAAATTTTACACCAAAAAAATTACACTTCTCCATGAAGTCATACATTATATTCTTGTCCTAATAAAGAGGACTTATCCCAGAGAACACAAGCTCAAATATCTCAATTTAAAAATGGTCATAGGCCTTTTATAACTTGCTTTCATAACAAAAAGTTTAGTGGGGGAAGATTTTACATTGGTTTAATCACTCTATGACTATCCTTATTGTTCCTAATATAGTACAATACATTACATGAATATTTAATTATTCCATTACTTACTTTACCATTTATATTTCATTGGATACCTAAGTTTTTGTATATGATTATGTAAAATTTTACAAATGTAGATTAGTTTCACTTATTCATGCATGTTTATCATGTTTTCTTATTTGTTGTATGTTTTATGGGTATTTGAATTATCTATATTGTGAAAATTTGAACATTATTATTGTGTTATTTTATACGTGTTAGTGGCATTTGAACATGTCCCTTGTAAGTTGCCCCTTTGTCTTCTTGTGTATTTTATATGCTCTTTCATGTACTTTTGTGTGTGTGTGTCATGGTCATGAATCTTTATTGATATGATTTACTTAAATGTGTAATTCCATGATGGATATCATGCATCTTACCCAAGTAGTTATATATTAGTTTCAAGTATTAAATATGTGATCTTTATTCATTGCATTCCTAATTACTAACATCTATCTAGACATGACACTGTGTATGATTGGTTTTACAAGTATCATACATTAATATATTTCTCATATTATTAATATGATGCCATGATTTCCAATGTTATAATTATTATTCTAGATTTATATATTTATATAAAATAATTTTCAAAATATATAAATCACCTCCAAAGAGGGGGAATACAAAGTGTCTTGTTGTCTTAGATACTAAACTACATTAATCAACTACATAGATGAAAAAATAACAATATTTTTTCAATTAATCACAATACATACTTAGTTGTAATTATAAAGTATATTCAAAAATTACACACCATATGGACAATGTTACAAGTTGGTATTGCCAAAAATAGTGCTTCATTGTCCCAAAAATTAGAAATAATATATTCTAAAAATTTTAGAATCATTTTGTCTAAAAAATAGTTTTTAGTGGTTAGATAGAAATAATTTCATATTTATAAACATGATTATTAGATATTTTTCTTGGATTAGGGGAATCATGTGTGACATGTGTTCTAGGTTTCTACATAAATTTTTAATGAGAGGTTCAATTAATATTACTTAAGTATTAGAATCAATATACTCAAATATTATATTAGGGTCATGTGCATGGAACATGGTCAATTTCTTATTCAATTTTGACCTAATTTCCATAGAAGGAATGATAATTCATGGAATTCTCTATGTTGTATACATTTAACTCATTTTCACCATTTTTGCACTAGGTATTTTAATAGAATGAATCTTATCCCATCTATGGTGGTTGATTTATATTTTTGCACTAGAATGATGTATTGGGATTCATGCAAGGATTCCAAGATAATTTAACATATTTATTTGTGTGATGATGAAGTCAATTGTACAGGTTTTTAAAGAAAACTTATCCTATAAATGACAATTGGTCCATACATAGTCCAATCTAAGTGTTTCAACAAATAAATATCTAAGGATTTCGCCCTCTCTAGCCATGAATTTTTTACCAAAAAAACCATAGATCATGTACATAAAAAGGTTTATTCATTCATTATTACTTGATCTATAATTTTCCTATCATTAGTTTCATATTTTTATCCTAATAAAGGATTGATTTATACATGTTTTATTGCAAGTATACAGGAAACACAATTCACCATGTGATCTAAATTTAAGACCATTCTTCATAGGTAAACTCAGGTATAATAGTCTTGTTTTACTCTAGTATTTTTTATTTTCTACATTACTAGAATAAAATTGACGAAGTTTTAGACACTAAATTAATATTTAATTTTAAAATAATTCACTTGATACCACCCCTTACACACTTAACCTATGCTTAATTCCATGGTTTTAAATAACTATTCCTGCATTTCTATGTGGATGACCCTCTATCTTTAACTCTGATACTAAATGTTCATATTAGTCATTCAAAGTATCCTAGATTCATTACTTGATTGATTCATACTTCTAGTTTGGTTTTCTTTATTCATTAAATAAATTTCTCCTTCAAGACAATCCCATAAGTCGATCATGCCCGAATCTATTGGTTTCATCCTTCCACTAATTAACATTTCATTTCAAAAATTCAAATTCATATCAATGGGTCATTACACACGTTTCATAAGCCCATTTTGATGAAATCCTAAAAAAACACTATATAAACACATTTTATACCCATTTTTTGAAGGAGGCTTCCATATTGAAAACACCAACTATTATCTAATAAACATTTGTTATTTTCAATCCTTACTCTAAACATCACTAAAAGTCATGAACTAGGTTTGAATACAACAACAAGGTCACAAGTAATTTTTTCAAGTACATAATTACACCAAAATTTTAGCATACACACACCATTATAACATGGGAAAACTACAAGGAGTTTGATCCCTCTTCATAGTATTGGTATGTAGGTATAACTTAACACACAAGGTGTTGAGATAAATCACAACTCCATCCCATTATCCATTGCCCCATTTTATAGTATTTTTTCCCTCTTGTCATTGATCTATGGTTTTGAGTGAATAAAAAGGCACATAGTGGCCCTTGAAATGAAGCAAAGACATCTACATATACATATAATACCTACAAGTGAAGGTGCATCATTTAGAATTTATATAGAGGTAAAAACCATAAGGGATTAAGTTTTACCCTATAGAGAATAATGCAAGTTGCCCAAGTCCAAACAACACAACCTTGTCTTAGGATAACATGAAGCCTTTTTATTTATTTAAAACCACCTCATGAAACCTCAAAATCAATTTTAAAGTCATTTTTAGAGTCCTACAAACCTGAGTTCCAACTATGTCATTTATTTATTATTATTTTCACCTTTTGGCACATTTATAAACATAGTGAGTTGAAATCAGCTTATGTGTGATTATTATATATTATGATTTACTAAATAGTTTGTCATAAATATATTAACACTTTTTAATCATGATGTTTGATAAAGTCAAAGGCATATGCAACCATTTTTAGAGATATTTTACCTTAGGATGGGGTAGTTGCCAAAATATTCCTAAAGACCTTGGATGTAATCACCCTTGACTAGTACTATCCCCTCCTTGAGGCCTCCATTCACTCTTGATAACCCATGGTATACTTTATCAATGCCTTTGATATGAATAGGCCTCTTAAAACTAACATAAATGAGTTATTACATATCAAGCAAGAGTATAATGAAATTTCTGTCCATTTCATCACTAGATAGTGACAAGTATTATACTCATCATCTAACACCCCACACATGGACCAATGAGAGTTATAAGATCCATTTTTTTCATTCTTTAAATATGGAGATGAGGGAAGACATTCAAAAATTCCCTTATAGTTCATATGAAGAAGTGCTTGAGAGTGATCTGAGAATAGATGAAATAGTTATTGATAGTGATCATAGAGATTATAAGTAATATGGGTGAATAATCACCTCCAACCAAAGTAATTAAGGTTATAAAAATTCAAACCTAAATAAATAAAATAATTAAGGCCCAAAAATACTAAACAAAAATTATAATGTCATTGTATATGGTGTGTTGGATCAGGCAAAAGAGGATAAACAATGTGAACAATAACCAAAGCCAACCCATGACCTATAATAATGTGAACAATACCAACAATGGAATGAAGAACAAGAACCATCCACCCACGGTTCATACAGTGGAATTTAATAGTCCTTCCCCTCACAATACACAATTTTAGAATAAGTTCTAATGGTATTTACAAAATAATGACCAGAACCAAAACCAATGATTTTACCAAGAAAATAAACCAAAAGGTTTTGTCAACAAAGACAAAACCAAAGGCATCATGATTATGATCCCAATTTCTACTATATTATCTATAAATTCATTATTAATAATACTCATTCTTATAGGGAATACACAAAATTCATTATAAACTCCCTGAGGACCAACAATAAACCTTTATAAACATGTTCATAGGGAATTCTAATGAAAAACTATAAAATCCATCAACATGTCATGTGGTGCCTCAAAACACCAACTTACACATATATAAAAACCATTTTCCTAACCATTATTAATTTAATACACAATTCCAACCATATGATAACCTCTCCCACTAGCCTTTATTGACATTTACCAATTATGTCAAAGCTTCCACTTTTGCACCTAGTAACCTCGATGTGGATCCTGAGTTTGGATCCAAATGGAAAATTATTATGGTAGGTGTTGTAAAAATACAAATATATGAGGATTAAAATGTCATAAGTCACACAAGGTAGTACTACCCATTGACCCCCCTTTCTATATATGTTCTATAGGAAGACTCCCAAATTAATCCTAAGCCCATGGGAAACTATGATTTAATTTCATATCTAAAAAATATGTTTTTGCACATTTAATTTATGGACTTAATGAATAACTCTCATGTCCATCATTTGAAATTTCTTGATGCCTTGACATTGGGCCACTTATCTAGTTTCATACCTCCACCACAAGCCTAGATTAATCATATTGACTTAGACATGTTCCTACCTAGGAAAAACTTGAGAGAACATGCTAACATTTTTGACCTTAGGAGTCTTCCCATGGATGCTGAAATGGAAAAAAGGAGAGATCCAGATTTTTATTTATAATTATGGATTCACAACAATTACATGAAGATAAAATTGGTTGATGATAGGTTGAATGTAAACATGGTCCTTTTTTAATTTCTTTGAAAGATTAGATATGAATAAATTGATTGATCCGCCACTTGAAACACCTTTTAGGGTTATGACAACCTCAAGTATACCTCAATTGGGACCATTATGCTTCTAATAAATTTGGTTCTTAAAAATATTATTTTTGCTTAAACAACACATCCCATTTTTAGTCTAAAATTGGGGACCCTCTTTTTTCTTGGGAGCCTAGTCCTTTTTGTTTGGAGTGTTTGGTGGTTTTGGATCTAATTTAACTATATTTTGATGTGAGTTATAGGTATAAATAATTCAAATTATGAATTTAATTTAGTCATTAGTCGATTCTATATAATGATTCTTTATCACAATAACTTAGTCCTAAATTTTCGTCTAAGGCTTGTTTGGTTTGAATGTAGTTAAAGGTCTGGGTTACTTTGAAACTCTATTTTAAATAACTTTTGAAAATTACCTTTTGTAACATAACTATGCTTTTTGGTAAAATTATATGGCCACTGTAGACTAATTTTTTTAGACACTTAAAATTAGATACTTTTTGTCAATTACAATTATGTATTAAATTAAAACATTCAGCCTTACAAAAATCACTTTTCCTCTAATGGTTAATTAATTAACCCAATATACTCTTAATAGAAAATCCCATAGATTTGGAAATTATCTATTTTATATATTCAAAATTGGAATATTTCCTCACCCAAGGTGACATCATCATACCAAGTGTGCAAGTAAGATCTATTACAAGCTCTTACAACCCTCTTACACACAAAGGAGTCATGATTTAAATCTCTTAGATTTCTATGACATGTTCCATCCATTTGATTCCACACTCCATATTTATAATTTATGAGAATGGAGGACTAATATTAGACCCTTGATCTTCATCTCAATATGGATGGTCCAAAATCATTGGCCAAATATATAAATGAAAGGGTCTAAAAACTCTTTCAAAATGGCAAACCAAAGTAGTGAAGTTCTACCAAATCTCAAGGACATCATTCAACCATTGTCATGCGAAGCCAATATAAATACCAAGAATATATAATGAGAGGTGATTCCCATGTACATAATCAAGCATTTATAAAGACTTATACATCTACAAGTCAAGTTCAACCTCTTTAGACCAATTTTTAATCAAATATTCAAGGGAAGTATAAATGTTGTTTTAATCTTTCAAATTGCATTTACTGTTTGATTTCCTCATAGCTCAACCTATGTATTAGGATTGATAAGTTATTTCTTCAAGTTATTTTGAATTTATTCACTAATAATTAGTTATCTCTTAGATGCTTGATCTATATAATGGCACACTTGATGGGACCCAAAGGATTAGACACATCCCAAAACCTCTTCCAGACCATTTACCTTCTTCTAATTACTATAATTAGCCTTATAAACAAGCTAATTCTCTCTCTTTTTTGTCAAAAACCCATTCAAGTCCATTATAGACCAAACAACGAATTCATTACTACATAATTGTGAATTCATAGAGATCATCAACAAAATCATTGTTGGTAGCAACAAAATCACTTTCTATATATTGAATCTATTTTATGTAGGAACAAACTATGAAATTAGTGCCTTTTTAGTAAAACCATTCATAATATTAGTGAAATAATTTTTCCTCCCTTTTACCATTTTTAGACAAATTGTAAAATTGAAAGGTTTTATACAAAAATAGATTTCACTAAAGTGTAATTCTTTACAAATTGTGAAATCGATTGTGTTTTTTTATTTTAACTGTGTCTTCTAAATATTTTTTAAAACATATGACTTATTGGTGAAATCATTTTGGGTGTTATCAAAATCATCTCTCTACCCTTTTTTTTTTTGATCATTTTCTGTTTGTAGGCCCTAATTGTGAAATCATAGAAATTAGTAGCAAAATCATTCTAAATATTCAGGAAATTATATTGTTAGTATTTGATAGATCACAAATAATAGTAGATAAATCATCCATATTAGTGGATAAATAATTTATATCTCTTCTATCTATTCTTATGTGTAATTAAACATTAGTGAAATCATTAACTTCAATAGTGAAATCATCATTCCTAGTGGAAAAATCAATTCAAGTAGTAGCAAATTTTTTTCTAACTGTTCTTTGTTTCAATTTGTAAGACCTATTTATTAAATTGAAACAATTAACAAAAATAATAATTTTCATAATTATGAAATCACTATGTATCAATGTTGAGGCTTAAACAAACCTTATTTCAATCTCCTTATTGATTCAAAACCACATTTATCAAAAATCTAATCATTTATGTTACAAGACCTTGTCCAAAAAAGTGGTATTTTGAGTCAAACAAATCATTCTCAGTTCAAATTTTGATTTGGGCATTAAAATAATTTCACATTTCAATTGGGTTATAACAAAACTTACTCATTTTCATGTCATTTACTTTCTTATAAGTTTGCTTGTAACTTGATTATCTTGTGGAGCTATTTTTGCATGTGTGCTTTCCCCTTTTTGGGTGACTCAAAAATGTAAATTTTTTTATTTGTCATTTACCCTCTTTTTCATTTGGATATGTGGGGTGCATTTCATCACCCTCCTATAAGTATTTAAGGATGAATTGAATTAGGAAGTGACATCTTAGCATTGTACCAAATCCTATTTATTTAGAAAGGTATATAAATTGAGGAACATTGCCATTGTGATGGACTGGCTTTGTGCTTGCACATTATCATGTGAGGAAAGTAACCCTAGGGATTTATTTCCAATATCCTATGATAAGATGTGGTACCCTTTTAAGTAGAAATATTGTAAATAATATTGAACTTATTCATTGGTATACTTGTGCCCATGTACTACCTATTATGGGTTGTATATATGGACCATCTAGAAATCCAAGTAAAATTATAAGAAAACCCCAAATATGGTATCAATTTACTAAAAACCCTATGGATAAAGTGTTTTTTAAGGGATAAGACCCTCTCACAAATGGCCCAATCTTGGATTTATTCTTAGATTCCTCTTTTTCTTCAAATCGTTCATTGACATAGAGGCACAAAGATAACAACCCTAGAAGATCACCTTGTTCATACAAACCTTTTGAGAGAAAGGTGGGGGTAAAATAACACCAATAATTGTAATTTTTTTTAATGAACATTTTAATTTTATAACCTTTTCTCAAGGTAAGCATTTCAAAGGTTTAGTGAATGTGATTCAAAGCCATGTCAGTTATTAAAATTATCTTGTAATGCTTATGTGTTGTTGCTTGATTGTTGTGTCTAAACATTTTAGTACTTGATATCAATTCAAACAAACCAAGTCCAAATTTAAAATTTTAAACATACACACATGAGGCATTATTCTATCAAAATTCTAGGTCAAACAAAATTTAAATGTCAAAACTTAGTCCCAATAATGATCTTTCTTATTTAAACCATGTCGCTAGGCTACTAAAATTGAACCAAGGCCTAATCCTAATCCAAATTACCAATTTCAAACCAATCTAGTACCAATTTTTTAAATTTTTATCAAACTATGTTTTTATGTCATCCAATTCAAAACTAATACCAATTAAAATACAAAATTCTAATTCTAGTCTAAGATAAATCCAATGTTAAACATGGTTGACTAGGTCAATCCAAATGAAATCAAGTTAGACCTTTTCTAAAATCTAAATGTCATGCAACCCTTCTTCCAAATTTCAAATTCAATCAAATTTCCAAATCAAAACAATTTTTATTAAATTCTAATGATCAAAACTAATGTCGATAAAATATTGTCTAATCTAATTTCTATCCACGGTTTACACATTTTCAAATCAAACCAATGTTCCAAAGCAAACTAGTTTAAAGCCTAGGTCAAATTTTACAATCAAATCATATGGAATTTCAAACCAACATTCCAAACCAAAATCAATTTTTTTGTAAGCCTTTGATGTAAAAAGATTTGTGTACCCTATTCAAAAACAAGTTTACTTCATACATCTCTTATATTTGCATACTTACATGAAGAAAATTTGATTGAACTATTCTATTTGTCATCTACATTAACAAACCCAATGAAACATTTAAATTCAACCATGTACCATGTCAATCAAAATATAAATCAAGTTCTTCTTGAACCATGTGTAAATTAAAAGTGTAAATCAGATCATCTTTGACCAAGTTCCAAACCAAATCCAAATCCAGTTCATCTTGAACCATGTACCATGTCATTCGATGCTAAAACTAATTTTTTTAACCATGTACTAAATAAATTCTATAAAAATCCATTTCAATCTAATTAAGTTCATCTTGAGCCACATTATAATGCTAGATGAAGTCTATTTTAGCCAATTCCAATTATTCTAAATCTATCCCATGCCAACTCAAAATAATTTCTTATCTTTCAATTTAATCTCCTACACATGTCGATTGAGAATTACTAAGTCATATCATCCATCCTTTCATTCATTTAAATCATATCTAGGCCAATCTACCCTATTTGGGGTAGAGTTGAATCAATACCATTTGGCCCAATTCAAATTAAGACTAAAGATACCCTCTTTTAGGCCTATCCTAATCAATACTATTTATATTTTTTGGCCCAAAAATATCATTATATCTAACAATCTAAGGGAGACCCCCTTTATTTTTAGGAGAAAACCTTGAATCCTCTAAAAGACCCATCTTTCCCTTTAACTTAAAGAATCCAAAACTCTGGATGTAATTTGCACTTATACAAATTTCTTTATGAGTTTTAGATCCTACAAATCACCCAAACCCAAAAATTGTATAATCTAAAAATCACCATGTACTTTGTATATTTTCACAATGTGCAAAATACATGGCAAGATCCAAATCCTACCATGCACCCATCTAGTAGATTCCAGAATTTAGTATACACTTTGCACATTTTTCCAATGTTCAAAGTGCATGATGGGATTTGGATCCTACCAAAACTATAACCCCCACCCATCATTCAGAGGAACCCAAAACCTTATATGCATTTTGCATGTTTTGTAACATATAAAGTGCATGCTAGGTTCTATTGCCCACCAAAGACAATCATCCCATTAGCAGAGAGTGAACCTAATTCAAGTAGGTCCAACCTTTGCTAAGTCACCAAACCCTTCCCACAGAGTGTGGAAGCTAAAGTGTACATTAAATATTTTCAATGTGCAAAGTGTACATCGAGTCTTGCTTCCCATCAAGCCAAGTATTCTTGTGGAAAGTGGACCTGATCCAAGCAGGTCTAATCTCTACCACCAACCACCTGAGTTTGTATTAATTACAAGTTTTGTTATTTAACAAGGTAAATTAGGGTTTTTTTAGTTTATCATTTGAAATTGTTAACTATTATATCTCTAATAATGACCCTTGCCATGAAATAAATCCTAGATCCACATGTTGGCAAGTACTTATGAATTCTATCTAAAATTGCATCTTAACCTTCCATGTCACCCTTGCTTGCTACATAGTACTTTCCTCATTTTTTAATACCATTTTATTTCATTTTGAATCTTTTTCCAACCATTTACATTTTTTTTAGGTTTTTATATTGAGAATATCTTAGGGTTACTAGTTAGGGATTTAATTTGAGAGCTATCATTTAAAGGTTGAAATCATGTGTATAGGAATCTAGGGTAGTCTACAATAATCTAGGGTTTTCATTCCTAAAATCTTCATCTCAAGGATTTTCCAAATCCTAAATACATAATTATCTGAGAAAAAACCCTCACTTTACCCTCAAATACTTTTTAATCAAAATCTTGAGTTTTCCAAAGCTAGTTGAATATTCTTGAGCTTATACTTCATATTAAAAAACCAAAGAATATTCCCTACAAAGATTCCCCATCACCACCATGAAAAGTGGACCTGTCTCAAGGACCTTCCACTTCCATCAAAGATATAACATGCTTCAAGCACCTTTAAACCCCACTAACTTCTAATGCACCATGGAAAGTGGACCTGTCTCATGCACCTCCCACTTCTGCTAGAAAGTTCACAACCCTTAAGCACTACAGACACTAGACATGCTTCCAACACCTCCAAGTTCTACCAGAGAATACAAGTGCTCTAGACACATGCATATCGTACTAAATTTCATAGTTGGTTTCTTGCAAGTGATAACTTTGGTTTCCACAAGCTATAACCCTCCCTATATTTTTTCAAATCCCCAAGTTTATCCTTGTAAAGGACCAATATTATGACCCTAATAAAAAACAAGTCTTTAGTGAGAACGGAGAAAAGGTTCTAGATCTTAACCCTAACTTCATCAACATAGTGTTTTCAATTCTTGAGTTTGAGAGTTATTTGGATATAACTCCATAGACATCTACATTATTTTATGAGGAGAAAAAGATAGATGTAAAAATATTATTAGGAAGCAATGGTTCAATACTTCCAAGCATTCCTCCATTAGATTGCCTAAGACTATGTATAGATCTAATTTTAGAGAGGAGGTAGGAGATATTATGACACTATTGCACATAGTCACTATTGATCTTGATATTAAGTATTATCAAGACTGGATGTACCAATATAGTTAGATCATTAAATAAAATAAACAACATATACATTAAGCCCAATTAATAAGTGATCCCTCCATAATTAGTTGATAGAGGTGAAAATAATAATTAAATTTTATATGACATCATATGTTGGTTATATCTTGGCCAAAGGAAGATTATTCCTAGGCCTTAATATAGTTCTTGAGGAAATAACCAAAGTTTATAACTACTACCTTGATCTTACACTACAAGCTAGTAGATAGCAGTTCAAGAGAGTCAATGATGACTTCATCTATAACATCATTATCATGTTTGATCAGGAGCTTGGGAAAACAAGATTCTCCCAAGTAAAAAAATATGAGATCACCAAATGGGTTTCTTTCTTCATATAGTTCCTCACCTACTCCTACATTATGGAAATTGAATTTAGTGGTTGTCCCTACGCACTTTCCTGGTATGTAAGTGATAAATGGGCATTATTAGAGTTGGTTAGGAAACTTTTGGAGACACACAAGCTCCTTTCAAATAGACACAAGGCATGGATATGTTTCCCTATTTCCATTAGATATTACACATTCCAATACCTCATAAAGGCTATAATTATAGAGGTGGAGATGTACCAAGTAAAACTAAGAACTTTGGAGTCCAAATCTTATTTTGATCCATAGGGTAAGGTCACTACTGTACTAGAACTAGAAATATATGAACATGTGCCATATTATGAGGTTTTTTGGGAAGATTATGATGATGAATAAATGGTCAAAATGAGATATTATTCTATGATGTCCTTATAAAAAATAAAAGGCTATGATCTAACACTAGTCCTTGATGAATTAATGGATGAAAACTCTATATTAGACCTAATATATCTTAGATAGATCATTGTTAGACCCTTACCACTAGTGAGTTGATAAGTGCCTAAATCCTTCTCTCTATCTAATAGAACAACCCCTATGATCAATAAAACAATTAGTTGGCTAAGAAGCAAGGGTATACAGATCATAAGGGAGATAAAAAGGGTTAAGGAGAAGCTCCTAAAGCTCAAAGCAAAAGGTATCACTCCTTTATAGGAGGGCCACGGTGAATCATAAAAATAAATTGACAAAGGAAAGAAGAGGAAGAAGACAAAGGCAAGAAAATGAGAGTCAAGTAGATAAGGAGGAGATGCAAAGGAACCAATTGATCTTTCAAAAAAGAACATAGTAGTGGTGGCACAAGGATCCATAGTTTTATATCTCATACCCTTGAATATTATTTCCACTACTATCCTTTATCCACTCATATTTTACAAGATGTTTCAACACCTAAACCAACTATCTCCACTCTTTAAGTATCTTATGTCAACATTGTTTCACAAGTTTTAGTACCTCCACCTCCAGTGTCAACCCCTCCTATTATCTCCACTTCACTTACCATTCTACCCACATTAATAATCCAAGTATAATCAACACAAATGACTTAAGTGGATACTTAAGGACCCATTATAATGGAAACTTAAGCTTCCACTCCACTTTCCCTTATTCCTCCTTCACCTTTCCCTTTTGATTCATTCTCACTTTCCATTTCATCACCATTAATTCCCAAAACCACCCAATAGTACATTGTTATATAATAAATAATCTTGAATATAATTCCATAAGATACTATAAACCCTAGGATAAGTACCATTTCAACTGCATATCAACCCATTATTTTCACATCACCAACCCTAAGTGATCCTACACACTTAATTGACATATTCAATTCTTTGGCTTCCACCCTTCCACCAATTCACAAATTCACAACTCCTGTGTCTATTCCATCCTCCAATCCCCCAAAAGGAACATCTACTTCCATTTCTTCCACTCCCCCCATTTACACTATTTCAACTATACCATCAATAGAGGTTGGAGAGACCTAGATACTTGGTTAAAATATTGATTTGCAAGTCATTGATGAGAGTGGATATTCATAGACACCTCCTAAGCATCCAATGGCATTATCTTCCAAAAATTCTCCATTAGTCACATTATTAGCTATTATATTTACATCAGCTACAAATTCTTTGGTGATAGTGTTAGATCAATAAAAGGCTACCCCCATTTGGTTAGCAAAATCAGTGAGTAAATAGAGGAAAATAATGATTGATCCCAACACTTTGGAATTTAGTATTTCAAAAGTTAAGAATAAATCAAATCCCACTCCAAAGACCCTCACAAGGACATTTAATTATGATAAGGTGGAGAGATGCATTGAAATTATAGTTCCTTTACCAGACAAATCAAAATAGGATCTTGTGGTAGAAGATTATCAAGTTTCTTACATACACCTTAGATGGAAAATGAGAAAGGGACTCAAGTACAATGTTAAGATATGTATCAAATCTCTCTTTCAAATAATTGATCATGATAAATCCACTAAGGAAGAGATAAAAAGAAAGGTAGATCAGTTGACTAAAACACTGAACCAGTTCATAAAGCCTAGTGAAAATCACAACAATCATAGATAGTATAACCAATTAGTCCATATCAAGCTACAATTAATTCTATATGAGATATTTCTCACATGGAGAGTGTTATAAAATAATTCTTTAAGGAACTGACACTAAAGGTAATAGAGTTTTTGCATCCATGATGGAATATTATGGAGTCATTATGAAGAGAAAGGATATTTTGAAAGAATGGATTAATCAGTATGAAGTGTGATATAGGAATTTGACTCAAGAGAGGATGGTTATTATTTTTTTAGTTTCAAAATGAAAATAAGATGAAATAAACACACTAATAGCATAACATCTCTAGGCATAGACACTAGGGAGAGATTAGTTAACAAAATAAAATGACAAGCACAACTAAAAATCAAGGAATGAAAACACAAGAATTATTTTAAACTTCCTTAGATGCTCCAAATTGCTTTGTAATGGTGGCTTGCTCAACTTGTGCTTCAAGAGGTTTTTTTAATAGAGTGTGTCTACCTTAATCTCCTCTTCACACCTTTGGCTTGTGTCTTGGTTGGGCTTGGAATCAATTTGGCATTATAACACTAGTTGCTTAAATCTTTGGGAACCAATCCTACATTATAACTTTGCACTAACTAAGCTTAGAAATGATGTTGTGAGGCCTCCTATTTACAAATTTTTGAATTTGACCATAATGAACCTCAACCATCCATCTCAAGATTTAGATGTGTGGTTGAGGATTAATTCAATTTTATAATTAAAATTTGTAATTATCATTATCATGGCATTGGAATAAGGGGAAATTAAGAGGCATGGAGGGAATCATGGAAGGCATTGATGAGGTATGGAGGGCATGAATCCTGATATTTGTGGCATTTATGGCCTAGGGATGTCTTCCCAAGAAATGAGTTCACTTGATACAAATATTCAATATTCATTTCCAAAACAAATTATTCAACAAGTTTCCATGGAATTATTTATTAGTCCTTTATTTGGGTTAATTATCTCTTAAGCATGATTAAGCACTTTATGCACAAATTACTTAAATTGATCAAAATGCCTTGTTATTAGTCCTAAATTTGAATGGATTGGAATTGGAAGTCACTATCAGATGCATTGGATGTGTATTCCCATTTAGGATGTTTCCAAAAAACAAATAAAAATGGCACAAGTCTTATGCAAAAGATTTGATAGGAAAGAGCAGTCCAGAGCATGTAGGTGCAAATTTAGCATTTTGAATTGAAATAAATTGATCAAAGTTAGTTGGCCCATAAATTTCATTACCCCATTTAGGGATACCCTGGTAAAAATTGGCACTTAAATATGTCATTTTCATATCATTTAGCATGTTTTAGTGTTTTACGCCAAATTGTGCATTTTGGGTAGAAATTGGTCAAAACCCTGATTGGAGGTTATCAATGGCTAATTTTAGGTGTCTACAATTTGCCCTTATTTATGAAGATATTGTAAACCATATGCAAAGCAAAATATTCTCAAATAATGAGAAATGTATTATATTCCTACAACTAAAATGATGATATACTAACTGTATGATATCCCCTCAAGGGAATGGTTAGTACAAATAGGTTGGTAAACAGTCCCTCCAAAAGAAGCAAAATGAGAGCACCAAAGAAAGGAAAGATGATGGGGTGAAAACAAAATGATAGTGAAAAATTAGTCAAAATCATTGAGAATGCAATTGGGATGGTATACAATGGTTTGTCTAAAGGCAGTTATAAGCATTGTACCCCAATAGTGGCAATGTGGTATGATAACACAATGATTTGCCCAAAGGAAGTTATAATCATTGAGAAAATAGAGCTATCCCAATTAAAATAGATAAAAAAAGATAATAACATGCCCCTGTATGGGGGGGAAATCAAAATAGTGACAACATAATGATTTCCCCAAAAATGGTTATAATCATTAAAAAATGTAGGTGGGACAGTGTGCAATGATTTACCCATAGGCGGTTATAATCATTGGACCTTGATTATGAAATCATGATAAACTTGGTTGAGGATGATGATAACTTAACACAAAGGGTAATGATGTATTGTAATAACCTACTAGTAGGGAAATGCTTGTTCGAACTAATAAAGGTTGAAATTCTTTCATGGTTAATTACTCTATTTATGATAAGATTGAGAGTAGAATCAAGATGTCAATGCTGAAGAGATAATGCCATTACTGAATAAAACTCTTAAAGCTAAGGTTTGGGGTAGCATGTGATGGTAGGCTTTATTATACAACACCATAAAGACTTGGCCAAAATATGCATGAGGATTGACTCCCATAATCCAATACTTAATAAAAAACAATGTACTAATGATAAAAACCATAGTGACAATGTAAAAATGTGAATATGGATGGATTCAAGTGTAAGTGTGGGAAAGGAACCCCATTATGAACACACATAAAGTGAATTAATGAAACAATGTTGAAAGCAAATAAATAGGTAGACAAACAAATAAAATAAGACAAAAATAAATAAGCAAACAATGCAATAAAAATCCTATGAACATTACCCCTAGAAAATAGGTGACAACTTAACAAACAAACTAAATGGGGGAATAGAAGAAAAGGAAGTGGTAGCTGAGCTATCTCCATATGCACTAGGTAAGTGGATGCTACTTACATACTTTCATGGATGTAATATACGATTAAAAAACTTCAAGCTAAATGTAGTTCTCCTAGGGAATGGGAAGAATGTGATAACTAATGAAAATAAACATAATGGATGTGATATAATAATGGGAATGATCTTGAAAAATGGCAAGTGTATGAGAAAAAAAGGCCAAGAAAAATGGGGAAACTAAGTGACAAGTAATTTACTTGTAACTTAGTAAGGGTTACCAGAATCCTTAAGGCAAAGAAGTGGTTAATGTTTTTTTTCTTTTCTAATAATTTTAGAATGTTTTTGGAAGTGTTTTGGAGTTTCATAACTCAATCAATAATGATGAGACACTAAATAGTTAAATCTCATAAAATGGTGAGAGCATTCATACTTAAGTTTCTTGTAAAACAATGAGTGAGTTCATACTAGGTTGCTCACAAAATGGTAAGTGCATGGTTTAGGTTTCTCACAAAATGGTGAGAGTATGACTTAGGTTTCTTATAAAATGGTGAGAGCATCCATACTTAGGTTACTCATAAAATGGTGAAAGCATTGCGAAAAGGGTGACTAATCTAACCTTAATAAGTATTGAGTGCTACCTACATAGTCCTAGAATAGGACCTTGAGTCACTGTAGTTCTACCCTTATAGTGGAAGAATTTGACTAAGCACGGTTGGTCAAAAGACAAAATATGGTATATGAAGTGGCAAGTTGTTATGCCAAAGCTTAGTATTTCCCCTAGTTTTCCCATATGTGGTTATAACTAGGATACAATGACATAGATCAATGGTACTAATTTTCCTAAAGGTGTTTATAATTAGCAATAGGACTGGTGGTAAGAAAGCCCTAACAAATGAAGGATGCAACTTCAAAATTTCTATCACACTGTCCTAAAATATGATCTCTATATAAAGTTCTTGAACCAAATAATGAACTAATCAGATACCTTGATGCTAAAATTGCATAATAAATGACAAAAACCAAGGTCAAATGGGTAGGCTTTAGAACACGCTGGGTCGATAGGTCAAAAATGGAAAGTGGATATGGCAAAGAGGATAGATAATAATGGTATGTGTACAAATAAGAATAGTGTAAAAATGGCATAAATAAAATGGTCCTTATAGATAATACACATTAGCATTCAAGCATAGTACCACTTGAGATCAATAATATTCATTGGCTCTGGAAGTTCAGTGCCATCTGGTGTGGCAAGCCTGTATGTTCTTGATCCATAATCTATAGTAATGATGAAAAGCCCTATCTAATTTGGTTTGAATTTCCCTCTATGTTTCTTCTTGGCCATGGTATTCTTTTGGTTTTCTTTGAGAATAAGATCACCAAGTTCAAATTTTTGATACTTCACCCATCGATTATAATGGCCTTTGAGTTGATTCTAATATACTTGAAGATTTTTTAGCACGATCGTGCATTTCTCATCTAGTAGGTCTAGCTCTTGTAGGTGAGCTACTCAATAGTCATGATCATCTAGGAAATTATTGAAAGAGATGCATAGTGAATGAAATTCAACCTCAATGGGAAGGATGGATTTAGTACCATAAACAAGTGAGTATAGAGTGGCCCCTATGAGGAAATGATGATTGGTATAATATACCCAAAATGTAGGGAATTTTTGGAGGTGATAATCATGACCAACATCATTAACAATATTATTGAGAATGTTGACAATGGTTTTATTGGATGCCTCAGCTTGGCCATTACCTTGAGGATAATATGCTATAGAAAAGTGTTTTGTGATGTTGTATTCAGTACATAACTAGTCTACATATTTGTTCTTAAATGATCCTCCATTATCATATATAATTATAGAGGGGATATCATAATGGCAGATGAGATGGTTGAAGATGAATTTGGAGATTTACTTTCCATTCATGTAAGTGAGGGGTATAACTTCAACCCACTTATTGAAATATTCAATGGTGGTACAAATACATTTATGGCTATCATATGAAGTGGGGTTAATCTTCCCAATGAGGTCAAGTCCCCATGTAGAAAATGGCCATAGTGTTAAAATTAGTTTCAGAGTTTTTGATGGGGCATGAATCAAATTAACATTTCATTGACATTTGTGACATTTATTTACATATGTAGTGGCATCTACATCCATTATGGGCCAATAATAACTAGTATGTAAGAGCTTTCTGGATAGGACTGCCCTGGTAGAATGGGTTCCACATACACCTTCATGAACTTCTCTTAATGTTAATGTAGACTCTATCAAATTTAAACAATGAAGCAAAGTTCCATCAAAACTATGATGGTAAAGAGTGGATCCAAGTAAAGTATAATGAGTGGAATTATGAATGAAGGCTTTGGTTTGTTTTTGAGATAGGTTAGGTGGAATAACTTGATCATGAAGGTAGTTGTAAAGTTCTGAGTACCAAATAGAATTAGGACCAACAATATCACAAATCATGGCAATGATTAAAGGTTCATGAGCTGGTGTTGACAAATTATCGATGAGGAACTAAAAATCTTTAACTTTATTTATTTGTCAAATTAGACAACGAATAGTAGCCATAACATCTACAGTTCTATTATTAGCCCTCGATATATGCTCAAATTGAATGTTGGCAATTTGATTTTTATGAGTGTCAACCATGGATTTATATGGAACCAACTTGTCATCTTTAGTCTAAAAATGATATGTAACCCAATTGATGATTAACTAAGAATCACCACAAACTTGAAGATGAGAAATATTACAATGCATTGCTTTTCAAAGTCTTGTAATAAGTACTTCATACTCAATCATGTTGTTTGTGCAAGGAAAGCTAATTTTAAAGGATTTAGGGATTAGATCCCATTTTGGTGTATTAAAAAATAGGCCTTCTCATAATCCATGTGCAGTGAATGAACCATCAATATACAACTTCCAAGGTTGCTCCTCAATGGGTGTATCAATAATGGTCATGATGGATTCATCAGGAAATGGAAACTTGAGTGGTTGTGTGTCCATGAGAGGTGCTTCAACAATTTTATCCACAAGAACATGTCTTTTGATTGATTTCTAATTGAAAAAATCTATGTCAAACTCACTAAGAAGCATGATCCATTTAGCCATTCTACCTTGCAAATTTATTTTAAATAGTAGATACTTGAGTGAATCTACTTTTGAAATGACCATGGTTTTATTATTAAATATGTAATGATGTAGTTTGTGAGCTACAAAAACCATGGCTAGATAAGCTTTTTCAATAGGTACATAGTTATGTTCATATGTAACCAAGGTATGACTTAATCAGTATACAACATACTCCTAGGCATGATGAATCTGAGTCTCCTAATGGGAGATTTGGACATGTAATAAAAAAATTCATAAATTCTTAGGGAATTTGATCAAATACTTGTTATTTATCAAAATTGAACTTGGATCCATAGACAAGTTTGTTGTTGGTAGTCTCCTAGTCTAAATTCAAAGAAGAATGAACACCCCCATCTAATGGTGCCTAAAATAGGTTTTCACCACTAGAATGGCCTTTATCTTTACTTTTTCCCTAGTCAAAAAGTGCCTAAAAGAGGTTTTCACTTTGGGACCTTAATGTTTTATTTATATTTTTTTTGGCTAAGCATGTTCACTCAGTCTCCAACATAGGCTACAAGATCTAATGTAATTGAGAGTCCTGATTTGTGATCTCCCAACAGAACATTATCTCTAAGGCCTAAGAAATCATATAATGCCTTATCATTCTGGAACTCATCAACTGATAGACTAGATTCTTGTTGGTCCCAATCTATCAGTTGGGGATGATATAATGGTAATGGATTGCGATGAATGGCTTGGGTAAGGGTATAAATGGCATTATTATCAAATAGGTTGGTTTCATCTAGGTCATCAAAAGTGAGGCTATGATCAGACTCTACTTCACTATCAACATCATCATCACTAGTTTTTAGTGATGTATTTTTAATAATATATACCCCTAAGTGGTTTAAATCTAATTCCATATGGTCTTTCATGATTGTCATAGAAATTAGCTTGATGGTTCCTTGTTGATTCGGTCTGAGGCCTCTTCCTTCATAATTGTGACACTCCATGATCCTATTGGGAATATGATACTTTGCACTTTTATAACAATCATCTTGGTTGTCATTGTATAACCATAATTAATCTCCTTCAAGAGGGTCAGGTTCTAGGCCAGATGTTGGTACAAATGTGACAGGGCCCTTGTCTTTGTTTTTTTTTTGCCAATGCATATGTGGAATGACTTTAGGTCACCCAAAGGTTTATGGATTCTAAGGAAGATTAGTGATATGA
Source organism: Torreya grandis (assembly GCA_037957365.1). Classification (NCBI taxonomy): domain Eukaryota; kingdom Viridiplantae; phylum Streptophyta; class Pinopsida; order Cupressales; family Taxaceae; genus Torreya; species Torreya grandis. Next base: position 2,034,238 of record JARHVA010003018.1, on the reverse strand, counting down.
AACATATCATGGGTCACATATTGTCTTGGTCCATTATTTGAAATGGTGAAATGATTGGAAGCTTTAAGAGGTGGCATGTGGGAAAGGGAATCCAAGGTATTAGGATCTATATAATTATCTAGTAAAGGATCAATAAATATAGCTTTTCCTTTATCCTGCTTGGAACTGGGATTCATACCATATTGATAATTATAGATTTGAAACTTGGACTCAAGATGCTTGTATTGTTCATATAGGTGTAAATCTCTTAGAATATTCACCTCCATCCCTGAGTGGGAAAACTTGATACATTGGTGTAGTGTTGATAGGACTGCATGAATCTCATATAACTAAAGATTTCCTATAAGCATGGTGTATGATATCTCAAGATCCAACACATGGAAAAGTGTATCATGGGTCAAAGGCCCAATGATAACTATAAAACTAATGGTGCCCTATGATTCTCTTTCCTAATTATCATATGCTTTGATAGTTATTATTTCTGGCTAGAGATCTGTCATTGTGTACCCAAGAACCTTGATGAGTTTGAGAGACACTATGTTGAGGTTAGATCCATTTTCTATAAGGACACTTTTCACTTTATGTTGTCTAATACACACTTCTATAAATAATGGGTTATTATGAAACAATCCAAGGGAAGACATATCTCTTTGGTTGAATGTGACTTGTTCGAATAGAGCTAGGTGTCCAACCAAAGCTTGAAAGTTATCAGGGGATATGTCACTAGAAATAGTGTATTGGGTCAAAAACTCATTCAAGATGTTTTTTAGAATTATTTATGTCCACAACAAATCTAAAATAGAAATTTGTGCTAGTTTATTCTATAGTTATGCCACAATATCAAACTTCTTATATTGGTCAGTAGTGAATGGTTTATTCCAAGGCTAAACAGTTGGTTGGATGATAGGTAAAGTGGTAAATGGTTGTAGGCTTGGGATAGTAATCTTTAACATCTGAGTTATGATTACATAATTAGGATTAAATATTAAACCATTATTTCTAACTGATGTTGGGAATGGTATGGGACCAGATAGGACAAGTCTCAATTACTGATGCACTTACATGTGGTTATGTGGCAAGAATGAGTTGTCACTATAAGATCCAAAAGTGGAAGTCATAGTTTGTTGGTTTGCCTATATGTAATCCTAGATCAAAGAAGGATTATCCATGTGATTTAGATAAATATTATTTTTTAGTAATGGTCTAGGATGATTAGTACTTGGTCTATGATTAATGGAAATGGTATTAATGCTACCCCCTATAATATGACCTACAACCCTATTGTAATCATGTGCAACTACATGGTAGGTTTGTTGGTTGTTACAATTCTAACCTTGGTTTTGTCCATTGTTTTATCATTGTATATTTTTCTATTGATTTTGTTGATTCTATTGGTTTGACCTTTGATTCTGATATTGTTTATTTTGCTACTACACTAGTTATTGTTGTTGTTGATATTTATTTTGTTTCTATTGACTATTATGTTGAGGAAAGGGGTTTTGATAGATCCCAAGAGTTTGATTGGAAGTGGAAGAACCATTATCCAGTTTTATCTCCCCATTAGCCAACATATTTTCAATTAAATGCTTGATTTGGACTCATCTTCATAGATTATGCCCGTGGACTCGATGATAGTCATAAAATTCATTTTCATGTTACCAATCAGGGTAAGGAATGTCTTATAAATAATTCCTTGGTATAGGACAACTAATCAGATTAGTGGTAGCAAGCTTGAAAAATATAGATTCAATAGGTTCTCCTAGGTCACTAAAAACATGATGTGTAGGCACGGTTCTCCTAGAAGGAGGGGTTCACAATGGTAAAGGCTATATATTTGTTGTGTAGGTCTTGGTTATTTTACTTTTAGTATTGGTTAGAGAGGTTTATAGGTAGGAGTAAGTTGAAAAGGTGCTGTGGATGAGGTTTTCATAGTTTACACACGATAGGATTCAGTTACTCCATTTCCCACAACATTCCTATTTTGGTTGAATTGCTTTAGTCTTTCTTAATTATTGACCTATGCTAGTTGTGATGCTTGAATTTGATTGGGATGTTATTAATTTACATGATTTGTACTTTGATTTTGATTATTTAAATTAATATTGATGACCCCTTTATTTATGAGTGCTCTTTCGATCAATAAACATTTATCAATGATCACTACAAACATATGTACACATTACAGTTCTAGATGATAGGCTATCTCACTATGCAAATTTTTAGTAAACATAGTAGAGAATTGTTTATCTAGTAAACTATGTGTTAAATGGATTGCAAGGGCTCTCCATTACTATAAATAACTTACAAAACTCTCCCTAGCTTTCTACTTTTCTTGTGTCAGGTCTACTAATGAAATCTCATGCTTGAGATTATAGGAAAAGTGATGCATAAATTTATTAGAAAGATAATCAAATTATATCACTAAATTATTGGGTAACTTTAAAAACCAATTCAAGGATTGTCCAGCTAGGCTCCTTGGAAACAACAGCAAAAGGTATATGTCACTATATGCCACTGGTTGACATGCGACAAAGAATTCAGTCAAATGGGACTTAGGGTCATGTTTCCATTTGTACTTATAAAATTTGGGTGGTTTATATCTTGGAGGAAATGATATCTATAAATAATCCATGTTAAATGGATATGAACACATGTTATCCAATTTGAACTTATTAGTCAGCTTCCCCATTTGAATGGCAACAATTACATCCTTCATATGTTGTAATTCTTGGGATAGGAAATTGGATGGAATATTGGTTTGAGAGAGAGTGTTGGTTTGGGTAAATATCTAAGAGGTCACAAGTGGGACACTTTGACTAGTGTATGATGGAGACACTTGTTATGGTATATTGGCTTAGTTGGGGAATGGACTAGGAATATGCATACATGGATTGAGATGTACTTGAAATTGCACATTTGGCTATAGTATATTCTAGTTTGGGTTGGTGATAAAGGTTTGAATTAGAGGATTTTGTGTTTGGGATGAAGGGATATAACAATATTGTGCCTATTTTGGTTGAAAAGGGACATGTTACCAACTAATCAAAGCTTATTGTTGAATAGGAACTTATGGACCAAGACCCTATCTCTACATTTGTGGCACATTTTGAACCAATTGTTGTCTATTAGGTACTTGAGAAACATGGTGACTCCCTTGTTACATGAATACCTATAAAGAAGTGAAAACATGTTACAGATGTGGCATCTATCACTAACCAATATTTACATGTTGCTAACTAGTCATTGTTGGGTTTTAGACTAGAATATTAATCTACGACTGAAGAGGTATGTTTGTCATTACTTGGTGAGGTGGAATATTAGTTTCCCCTAGTTGAGGTGGCAATGTACTCATATTCTATTATTTTGATACACTAGACTGTGTCTATTATTGTGGAATACCACTCACTACTTATTGAGGAGTATGATTCATCACATTATATTATTGAGGCGTAACATTAGCCATTGTTTGATTATCTAATCTTGTAGGTTTTACACTTGAGAAAGTGGTTGGTTAAGTTTGGAGTATAGAAACTCCTATTCCTTGGTACAATGATCTGTTCATGGGATTAACTATATGCACATATGGTTGGCTAGTTGTCTCTATGTTAGTACCACTTTGATCAATATTAGATGTTGTTTGCACATTATATACTATGTTTGCCTCATTATTCAGTGTAGAAACTGAAGACACTTCTTCAAAATAGGCATATATATCAAGTTATCTATCAAAGTGGTTTATATAAATGCGTCAGAACTTAGATTATTTTATCAAGTTAATTCCATCAACATTCCTATTGAAGGTACTAGGTCAATGAGAGGCTTACTTACCATGTTCATCTGATTGAAATCATGTGCTAAATTTAGGTAGGTTTGGTATGCTATTTGCATTTGGTTAAAGTGATCTTCCATGATGTTTTTGCCTTGATTGGATATATTGGGGTCTTGATACATTTTTTGGACTAAAGCCATAGGATTGTTAGAATAATCCTATTGATCATAAATGATATTATGGGGCACTCATACTAGACTTGGTAAATTTTCATGGGGGAAGTTTACTAGAAACTTAGCCCCTACTTTTATGGCCCTAACCAAAATATTATCTTTTTTCTCTAACAAATATCACTCAAATAAAAATGGATCATACATGGAAGTTGAATTAGTAGAATATGGTCATTAAAGTACTGGCTCATCCACCATGGGTATTATAGCTAAGTATTGTGTGGTTTTTTCTTGGTCATATTCTGTGTAAGGTGGTGTGTTGACCAAATAGTTAGCCAAAGGATCTTGGCTTTGTGCCCCTAATTGAGTATTATAATATGGATAAGAATCCATCTCATAAGCAATGTTATCTGCATAGGGGTCTTGCACCATTTCTTCTTGTGTAACTACATTACTAATCCTTGGATTGTACATGAGTCCACTATGAGTATAGGAATACATGTTGGGATCCATAGTCAATGCTTGGCAATAAAAGGTTAAAGAGTTATATAAAATCTAAAAAGGATATAATCTAAAACAAATGATGCCTTCAACTGGGTCTAGATTTATCAAAAGGTTTATGAAAATATTTTCAAGGAAACAAGCAAGAATAAAATATCTAACGTTTCACTATTCACACAAAGATGAGCAAGTAAATGGATGGAAAAATCGAAATGCTAAATTCTAAGGTTAGAGTGTTTCAAATAAGTCTAATCTAGGAAATTAAAATTGTTACGTCTTTTGGCCAAACATAGCATCAAAATCTAGGCTCAAACAAGGCATGTGCTAGGACTCTTGGAAAAATGATGTCAAAATCTAGACTTTGAAAATAGATGAAAGTTTTAATCTAATGTATTTGAAACACTTCTAACAAACACTAGGCATTCGATTATTTGGACATGAACTTGGTCAACTAAGTATAAGGTATGAAACAAAAGGCTCTTTAGTAATAGTTTGTTTTCTCATAAATAATGGTATAAAACTTGGTTCTTTTTTATAAACAAGCTAGATAAAGGTGAATAGTATAACTATGCTTTAGACAAGGGATCAAAAGTACACTTGGATTAGTCTAAATATGTAGGAACAAATTTGGAATTATATGTAAGAAGGTCCATGAAATAATGTTTGAAATGATTTGGGTAGTGTAACAATGCTATACTACCTAAAATATGTGACAAAAAGGCTTGCTTCAAAAACTTTCTAAGGAAAAGGTGCTTTCCTACAATTTTGACAGCATCACACTTCTTTTCTTGACTAAAAAATGTTGTGGTGCATTGAATTAAATTTAAATTGTTTAGCAAAAAATGGCTTAAGTCTATCAAGTGAGGACAATGATTATGAGTCTTAAATGGCCTTCAACCCAAATTAGAAATTAAACCTAAGTTCCCTCAAGTTTAGTGCAAATGGTGAACCCACTTAACACATCAAGCCTATGAACTTGTAAAGGTGTAATTTTGAATTTAAATAATAAGTGGACTTAAATAACTTTGTTAAAGGTCTAGAATTAATTGGGTAGCATAACTACACCAAAGTGGATGATATGACTCTCAAGATTTTGATGAGCTTTAAACAAGGTAAATGGATGATCTCACACAGGTAGCATAATGCCTCTTTGTTTAAAGAAAAATGAGGACCATGTGTTTGGTTTGGGATTGTTTGTTTACACTAAGTTTTGACTCTAAACAATACTTTAATCTAGGACAAGACCAATTAATTAATCACCCTTAGATCCTAAATTGACAAGGTTGTTTGGTAATGTTGGAATCCATCAATATACATCATTTAAGAGGATTTTAAGTGTTCATCCAAAATTAAATGTGCATTATATAATATGGTTTTTACACCCCCCTCTCTCAAATGACATTACTATGACATGGACCTTGAGGTACACCTTACACCAACAATACTTTCACGGCAAGAGGGGATTTGTCTAAAATCTAACAATTTTCTAAATGATCTAGGGGAATCAATTTCACAATAACTTTCACACCAAATAATGTAAAATAAAATCATGGATTTTAGGTTTGTATCACTCAAATTGTTGCAAAAAGGTCTAGTCCTTTTTACAACCACCACATCTTGTTGTTCATTTAGTGTAGTGCGATGTCCAAAGTACCACTACATCCTGTATGCAACTCTAAAAGAGTCAAATGAAGTCAATGCTAAGAGATAAAACCCTAGGTCAAATCTTCCCTAAAGAACTTGTGAGAGGTGATGAAGTCTCCTTCATAAGCCAAAATGCATAAATAAATAAAGCATGAAAATATAAATACTTTAGGGTCATTTTCAAGGTCACCCAAACTTTGAGGAGTTTTTGGGGAGTGCTTTAGATTACTTTCTTTCTAAGCCTTGGACTAGGCTAATTGCAATAGGAATGGTGCTTTTGATTCCAAGGGTTCCCTATAGGGGAAAAATGGAAGAGCATGCATGTAACATACCTCTTTTTTCCAAACAAGATTAATCTAAACAACTATTTCAACCAAAAATTAACAAGTGTGTTCAATTTTAAACCCAAATAAAATGTGTGAAGATTTTCTTTTGACCCCTTGGTCTTAGTTGCAAACTTTGAAAAAAATTCACCAAAAACATCTAAAAATTCCTTGTTAAGCCCCAAAACAAAGTTTCTAATCCAACTTTAAGCATGCAAAAGTGATTTAAACATATTTTGAGCAAATATCCTACTTGGTCCCACAATAAAATTATTATCATGTCCTTTAGATTTGAAGCCCTTTTGAATTTGAAATAAGAAACTTTGGAAAAGTAGGTCTCAGATCTATGTTTTTAGAAAAACACAGTGATTGATGTTGGTCAATACCACCAATGTCAATTATGGCCAACCAAGATTTGATCAATGTCAATTCTGTTGATTGACATCAATTAAGCTAAGTAACTAATGTTAGTATTTATATCAATGTTGGTTATGTGGCTTAACTGATGTCAATCAGTAAAGCTGACATCGATTAGATCTCAGTTGGTCATAATTGATGTCCATGGTATTGACCAATGTCAGTCACTATATTTTTCTAAAAACACAGACCTAAGACCTACTTTTCCAAAGTTTCTTGTTTCAAATTCAAAAGGGCTTCAAAGCTAAAGGATGTATTGCCTTCTATGTAATCGAATATTGAAATTTGGTATCTCTCTCAATCTATTTTGCCAAAGTGTGTTGGGTCACATTGATTTATGCCTCTTGAATTTTAATTAATAAATCAAATTATGTAGTAGTTGATGACAACACTAGATGGTGTCAAATATAAATGTTGGTATTTATGCTGATGTCAATACTGTGGCAATCAAAAATGATAAAATAAAGTTAGAAAAGTAATTTTCAAGATTTTTAAAATCTTAAATAAGTTTTTTAAGGTTTTAAAAGGATATCTTTTAGGTGTATGACACGTCTAGTCCCACTAGGCATGCCATAATGTGATCTAGGAATTTGACTTAAGTGAGGATGGTTAATATCGTGTTAGTTCCAAAATGAAAACAAGATGAAATAAACACACTAATAGCATAACATATCTAGGCATATACATTAAGGAGATCTTAGTTAACAAAAGAAAATGACAAGCACAACTAAAAATCAAGGAATGAAAACACAAGAATTCCTTTCACCTTCTTTGGATGCTCCAAATGCCTTTATAGTGGTGGCTTACTCAACTTGTGCCTCAAGAGGTCTTCTTCAATGGAGTGTGGCTACCTTCATCTCCTCTTGGCACCTTTAGCTTGTGGCTTGGTTTGGATTGGAATCAATTTGGCATTATAACACTAGTTTCTTGAAGCTTTGGAAACTAATCCTACATTATAAATTTTCACTAACTAAACTTAAAAATGATGTTGTGAGGCTTCTTATTTATATATTTATGGATTTGAATAGAATCAACCTCAACCATCCATCTCAAGATTGAGATGTGTGGTTGAGGATTAATTCAATTTTTCAATTAAAATTTGTAATTATCCTCATCATGTCATTGGAAGAAGGGGCAATTAAGAGGCATGGAGGGCATATTTGTGGCACTTATGGCCTAGGGATGTCTTCCCAAGAAATGAGGTCACTTGATGATTCAAATATTTAATATTCATTTCCAAAACAAATTATTCAATAAGTTTTTGTGGAATTATTGATTAGGCCTTGATTTGGGTTAATTAACTCTTAAGCATGATTAAGCACTTTATGCACAAATCACTCAAATTGATCAAAATGTCTTGTTAATGGTCCTAAATTTGACTAGATTGGAATTAGAAGTTATTTTCAAATGAATTGGATGCATATTCCCATTTAGGATGTTTCCAACAATAAATATCAATGGCACAAGTCTTATGCAAAAGATTTGATAGGAAAGAGCAGTCCAAAGCACACAGGTGCAAATGTAGCATTTTAACTCAAAATAAACTGATCAAAATTAGCTAGCCCATAAATTACATTACCTCATTTAGGGATACCATAGCCAAAATCAGAAATTGAATATGTTAGTTTCACACTATTTAGTGTGTTTTAGTGTTTTTAAGCCAAATTGTGCATTTTGGGTAGAAATTGGTCAAAAGCCTGATTGGAGGTTATTGGTGGCCAATTTTAGGTGTCTACATGAAGGAGAGATTTAGAATTTGAATCTATATTATCCTAAATTAATAACCATACAATAAATTGATATGAATACCCTCATTGCCAATAATATATTGAAAGATGATGCTAAGTACGAGGAACTACATAAGGCCACTCAATTTCAAATAAGAGTACTAACAAAATTTATGGAATGAGCCAAGGAGGCTCATGACAAGGAAATTGATGTATTATATAATATTGATGACATGATGAACTTAATGTCATTTCGATCAGTAGATGATGCCAATAATCTCCTTTAGGTAGGGTAGGTTCAAAATAATTTCAAAGCAATAGTTGAGGAGTCTGTAAAGGACATAGTCTTTATCTTAAGTTCCATCCATAGGTTCATCAAGTATGAGAAATCAATTGATCAGATAAGGATTGAAATATAGGGAATAATAACTTTAAGAAGAGAATTGTTTAATGTTTAGGTATATTGTACAGCCTCCAACATCTATTCTTACAGGCCGAATGCAAAGTTAATTCAAGAGATTTTCAAAGCCTTTAATGCATATATAGAGAAGCTATAGGTCAAAAATGATAAGAAAACTAAAGAAGTCCTAAAAATTGATTAATTTTCCCTCTCTTTGAATATTTTCAAATGTTATTGTCATTTATAATTTTGTTTCAATACATTTCACATTATACTTACAAAGGTATAAATATATTTTTATAACTCTTTTTAAGAAAGAGAAAGACATATTTTTTACACTTTATATTTTTGGATAATGTGAAAGTTGATAAAATCACAAGTGTAAATTGGAATTTCCACTTTGATTAATGTGAATTTCTAAAAAAAAGTGTAAAATAATGAATTATAAATGACATGATTCATTTTTTCAAAAGTGATAAAGAATTAGAAAGTTGTAAAAGTCTCACTTAAAGTTTTGCACACTAGGGTTTACACAAGAAGAAACTTGGAATTATTTTCAATGTTATATTTTATTTTAAAAGTCAATTTCTATTTTGTTGACCTCTTTTTTCATGAGGAAGCTATTTTTAGACACTATCAAATAAAAAAGTATTACATGGAGATCTTTAGTTCCATCCATGCCATGTTACACCCAGGATCACACCCAGCGCATGCATGCCATGTTCCATCCATTCCACAAGTTTAGAAACACCAAAAATAGAAGAGCTCACCTCTCTTTCATGAGAGTTTTAGATTTTCATGACTTTATTTACTAGGTGTTTGAGTTTAAATAACTAAATGTCTTCTATGACATATTTTGTATAAAAATGGGTAGACCCTATGGCCCAAACTATATTTTTTATGATATTTATATTTGATACATTTTTAATGTATTTACTACATGTTGTAACCTTTGGAGAGAAATAAAGTTAAATATTTGACTCTCTTGTGTTATGGAATCTCTGTGTGTGTGCAAGTTATCTGATTATCTATGAAAGCTTTGTCTTTTATTTTAGTCTCAAGAAAATTCATTTTCGGTATTTTTCCCTCTTGATAATATTGTTTGGAATAAATATCCTTTTCCATTTTATGAAAAATAGCTAAAATATTAACTCTGATTTATATTTGCATGAGTCTATGCTTAAAAAAATTCAATATAATTTCTACTCTTTTATGTTTGTCAAGCAAGCATTTAGATCCACTATAAAATATTTGGTACAATCATTATATTTTCAATTTTTTACAAATTTCAATTATTTAAACCTTTTGCTTGTCAAAACCCTAGTTTATGATTCAAAACCACTAAAGAGTGAGATTTCCACAAAACTAGTATTTTTATCAATTTGCATTAGATTTAGTGAAAGGAAGCCAACCTCCTCTAGAGATTAACCTCAAATTTACAAGGTATCATGGGTTTTGACTTTCTTCCATTATATCATTAAGCACTTGCACAATAAGCTCCATAATCAAGACATGTTCAATCCTATGTGATAAGAGTTTTTGGCATGCCCGATGGGACCCAAAATTACACAAAGATCATTGTTATTCTCATCAAGTGTTATATGAGTTTTGTACAAATATCAAATCACCTGGCAACTCCACTAACTTATGGAATCATAATTTCAAGGTGACGTATGCCAAAGAAATAAACAAGATCATCTACTAAAGGTAAGAGGGATGATTTTTTAGAATTGTAATTTCCATCTAAAAAGAGATCAAAAGTAGTCACCCATCATCCTAATGTATATCCTATAGTTTTATTTACATCTCCTTTGGTAACTCCTATAAGTGTTATACCTCTTATAATGGATAGAAATCATAATTTTATAGCTTTCAATATAGGCAGTCTACTCATTTTGGCCTAGCATGATGATATACCAATCTCAGCCTTAAAAATCCTATCATATTTTACTAGTGAAACCTCTACCATTTCTTTAAAACACATATCAGATATTGTTCACCTTTGTTCAATCTATAATGTGGTCCAAGAAAATTTTTTAATCATAATTATAGTCTCCTCTTTTAAGGGGAAAGATTTAAAATGGTACAAAGGATTTACTCCTACATCAATCCAAGTTTGGGATGAGTTAGGTGTTGTAATGTGCACACATTTTGAGGATAAGAGTGACCACCTTTCCTTGGTTAAATAGTTAACTACTATTTAATGAGCTCTTCATGAGCAAATGACTGACTTTAATTACCATTTCTAGAAGACCTATAATATAATTCAAATCTTGGTTAAACCCACCGTAAATAATGTTTTCTTATATTACCTAAAAGCCCTCAATAGTGATATAGTTGTAATGATTTAGTAAATGGGTGGCATCACACTTCTTACAGCTTACGATATTGTAATAAGAGTAGAATTTTTTTTAAAGATTCCTCTATTATTAGAAATAGACCTTATTCTCCCACCTACACTTGCTCCAATTCCAACTATGATGAAGGCACCTAATTTGACTCCTACACCTTTGGATGATCTATATGAGGTGAAGTCATTACTTAAGAGATTTGGAAATCAGTTAGTGGCAATGAAAAGGTAGCAAGCCTAAAAATACAAATCTTTTCATCCATCTAACCCTACATACTAATGAAACAAGAAACAATATCAAGGTAACAACTAATGAGAAGAATATAATTCAAATCCATGACCTCTAATTTCCCATGCTTTATTGAAACTAGGAGCTTCCAAATCCATTTTCCCTGTTAAAAATAACTTAGCTTAAGAGTATGAGTAGTGTTATCCTTGTAATTAGCCCCATAATTATAATACTTACCCTAATGGTGTAATTAGTCAATCCTTGATGGTGTAAGGCATAAAAATCACATAAGGATAATAGGAAGAATCTACTTTCTAACAAGTAGACACACAAAAACCTACTCAAAGTGAAGTAACTCTTCTAAACTGGTGGGAGGATGATTTGAGTGGGATAAGCCAAGATGAAGCATTTTTCAATGTTGGAGGTCCTATAACAACTAATACATGTTCCAAGAAAAGATAAATATAATATTATCATCCCTTAGGGTAGAGTAAGCTTCAAATTCTAAAGCTTTAGTGGAACCAATGAAGAGAAACATAGTGCAAATGCTACCCTTTATACCTATAAATCAATTCAAAGCAAAGGTGCCCACTCCAAATCTTATAAAAAAGAATGTAGCCCCTATAAAATCACCAATAAAGGTTGGTAATATCTATTTTATCATAGTTTATCAAATGAAGAAGACTAATCTAAATGTCATTATGTGGGAAGCACTATCTATACTAGTATAAAGGGGCTTACTACAAGAGGCTCAAAAGAATTTCTAGATATCAAAAAAGGTTCCAGCCAAGTGGCCTACACCTAAAATATATCTATAAACCTCAATATAATAATAAGATGGGATAATATGGTAATATTCCCCATTTTTATATTTCAATTATAATAGGAAAGCATCTGGTACATAATTAAATGGTAGATTTAGGGGTTAGTAGTTCAATAATGCCCAAGTAAATAGTTGATGCTTTGGGAATAAAATACACACCTATTAATATGGGAGTAGTGCAAATAGATGGGATTTTTGTTCAAATAGTAAGATCCATAAAGGGACTAAACCTCACTATTCATGTTTACCCAAGCATATTAATTACTCAAGATATTTTAGTCATAGATCTTCACCCTACTTCTCCATTTGTCTTTCAAGAGATTTCACTACAAAGATGGGAGGATATCTATCTATAGATTGGTCTCACACGCTACTTAGAATGAGATATGGAACTAGAGTAACAATAATATCTAAGCCAATTAAAAAATATAATATAAAATCATATAATCCTATTCCTCTTATAGAAATAAATTATACTTTACAATATCAAGAAGAGGAAGAAATGGATCAAGAGAATGAAACACATGTAGTATAAATTGTGGATACTCATTTAGATGAATGGGGATCAATCGTATAATTTGATCCTTATGACTATGTATAAGAAATAGGGTTAGGGACTTATTTCATTCATGATAAATATGCAATTATCCAAAATTATTCAAACTAGCCAAAAATCTTTAAGAGATGTGGTAGTTATTTTTGATGGCTCAAGAAGTAGAAACAATGAGGTGTGGGAATTGTATTGATCTCCTCACAGAAGGAGAGTTACTTCTACTCATTCAGACTTCAATTTAGTTTTACTAATAATGTAGATAAATACTAATCCTTGATTCAAGGCCTCTAATTGGCCAAATATAGAATAATCAAGATATTGCATATATTTGGTGATATAGATCTCATCATTCACCAAGTTAGATAAAAAAGTTTAACCAAAAATAATTTACTATGGTATTACGAACACATATTTTTGGACATATTAGAAGATTTCACCGTGTCGAATATTCAAGTGATACCAAGGGCAAAAAATAAAAATGTTGATTGTATGGCCTTAGTAGGGTTTTAGTAGAATCTACTAGTCAAAATAAAGAAGAATAATGACCAACATGTGAGGTTGATCGTAATACCTTTTATCCCTGATAATGTAAATAATTGGCAAGTATTTAATAGTGACAAGCAGATTGTAAATTCTCTAAGATAAGAGGTTAATTTCTTAGAAAGAAATAAACCAAGGCTACAAGACCAATATGGTGATTAGATTATTCAGATGAAAAAAAATCTACCTATGGGTCTCATTACATTGGAAAACATCTTCAATTCAGATGACCAACTAAAAGTTGAAAATAGTATTACAATCAATGAAGAAGATTGTGAACCCATCATCATCTCAGAAGTCAAGTCTCTCAAGATAGGTAAGGTATGAAATATTTTAGATAAGCATGATTTTGTTTAATTATGTCAAGATTTTGATAATAAATTTTCTTGGAGTTATCATGACTTAAGAGTATTTGATCCAAGTTTAGCACAACACACTATAGAATTATATCCAAATATAAAACCCATTAGGTAGAAATAGAGACTCATCAATTCCAAGATTGAACCCTTGATAAAAAAATGAGATCTCTAAGTTTATAGATGCTAATATAATATTTATGATCAAACACTCATCTTGGGTAGCATATCTGGTCCCTATCATAAAGAAAATTAGTGAAATTTGACTATGCATGGATTTTAGAGACTTGAACAAAGCATAATTTAAATATCACTACCCTCTTCCCCCTATGGAACAAATTCTACATATAGTATCAAGATTTGAATGATTCTCTCTTCTAAATGGTTATTCGAGTTATAACCAAATCTTGGTATAGGAATCTACTCAATTTAAAACTACCTTCACCATCAAATAGAGCATGTATGCATATAAGAAGATGTCATTTAGTCTGACAAATGTAGGTACAACCTTTTACAGAGCCATGGATATGACATTCAAGGTCCTAATAAATGAAATAATTTTAGTATATCTAGATGATATTATAGTGTACTCAAAGCATGTTGATGCACATCTAGACCACCTAAGAAAGCTTTTTGAAAGGTGTAGAGAATCTGGTATTTCCTTTAACCCAAATAAGTATGTATTTGTAGTACATAAGGGGAAGTTATTAGGAAACATAGTTCAAAAATAAGGTCTTATAATAGACCCTAGACTAGTTAGAGTCATATCTACATTAGCACTACTGAGTCAAAAAAAGGGCCTACAAAGCTTTCTTGGGAAGATTAACTTCATAAGAAGATTTGTACTAAATTTCACCTTTTTGGAAAAACCCCTTACTACAATGCTAAAGAAAATAACTCTTTTTAGCTAGACTCAAGAGGGAAATGATATATTTGAGTCCATAAAATAGGATATTTCCCAATCCCTTACCTTGGTTAACTAAAACTATGAGAATTATTTTTATCCTCTATGTGTTTGGAGTGGAAGGAAGTATCTTAGCAATCCTAACTCAGCATAATCAAGAAGATTTAGATTGACCAATATATTTCTTTAACCAATTATTAAAAGGTTATGAAGATAATTATAGTTTTTTGGAGAAGAAAGTATATGGAATAATTATATCACTTAATAAATTTAGGTATATTCTCTCCAAAAACAAAATACATTTGATGGTGAGTCATTAGAGTGTCAATTTTTTTTACTGAGTAGGGAGATAAAAAAAGATTAAGATGCATCACCAAGGTCATGGATAATGATGTGGATATCATAATAACAAAGATTGTAAGGGTAAAATGATTGTGTGAACAACTAGCTACCAACATCAAGACTATTGAACCAATATTTGACATAGTGTATGCTCAAACTACACCTTAGCTAGATAATCCACCTTCTTTCAATAGCTAGATTTAAGACATCACTCATTTCTTGCATACTAGTGAATACCCCTATGAATTTCATTGACATAATAAATACACCATCAAGTGTAGGTCACAAATGGGTTCTCATAGCAATGGATTATTTCACATGATAGATTGAATCGGTTGCTCTAAAAAATGCCACTGAAGTATTGATTCTTGACTTCATGGATAACATAGTTTCAAGTTTTGGTATTCCTTGCACCATAATATCAGATAATGCTAAGGCATTTGTGGGTACATAGGTTAGTGAATGGTTTATTAAGCATAATTTTTACCTAATAACTTCATCAAATGAACCATGGAAGATAACTAGAGGATGTGGCATATGAAACTGAAATCAGTACCGTGGGCTGATAGAATTACACCAAAATATCCATCAATAATTCACCTTTTATATTGGTATATTAGAGAGAATCATGAGTACCACTATCAATTAAACTTCCATATTTATATCTCAATCACCAATTGGACCTAATTGATAATAATGAAATGATATTGAGATTGGCTAAACTCATAGAACTTGAAGAAATCAAACATCAATCAATAAAATGCTTGGAAGTAAATCAGGCACAAACCAAGATGACTTTTGATGAAAAAGTAACTATAAAAAGCTTCAATAAAGGAGACATGGTCCTCAAGTGGGATGTAGAGTAAGAAAAACCAAGAAGGTACACTAAATTTGATGTAATATGAAGTGGTCCATTTATCATCACTCAATGCAAAGGAACCAATGCATTCCAGCTCTGCAAGCTTGATGGAGTAGAATTGTCAATCCCCGTTAATGGGATATACCTCAAAGCTTGCTTTTGAGGTAGGAGCTTGTTCCAAAAAAAATTAAATTTTGTAAATCATAAGGTTAGTTATGTTTTTTTAATAAGTTCTACATAGATCAGACTCATTAGGAGTTATTTCCTTAGGTTGTGTTGTTCTTCCCTATTTTGTTTGATTATTTTTCATATTTTGTTCATGTATAGGAAAATCCTAGTTTTTTCTTCCCTAGTTTAGAGTTTTGTCATAGACAATTTAAATCCATGCCCAATGTCTTATAAGGCTACTATGTTGAAAAATATTAGCAAGGAATCATCCTATAGAGGTTGCCAAAATGTTGATATTTTTGGCCCAAAAATATCATAACATCTCCAACCCTAAGGGAGACCCCCTTTGTTTTTTACAATAAAACCTTAAATCCTCCAAAATACACATCTTTCCCTTTACCTTGTGGAATCTAAAACTTTGGATGAAATTTGCACGTGTGTAAATTTCTTCATAGGTTTTGGATCCCACAAATCACCATACCTAAAAATTGCAAAATATGGAACTCACCATGCACTTTTCACATTTCATAATGTGTAAAATACATCGTAGGCTCCAAATCCCACCATACACTCATCCAACATAATCTCGAATTTAGCTTGTACTTTACATATTTTCATAATGTGCAAATTGCATGATGGGTTCTAGATACCCAAACCTATAAACCCCCCACATGGTGGAACCTAGAACCTTAGATGCACTTTACACATTTTATAACATGAAAAGTGCACTCCAAGTTCTATCTCCTACCAAATCCAGTCATCCCATCAATAGAGAGTGGACCTACTTCAAGTAGGTCCAACCTCTACCAACTCACCAAACCCTTCCCATAGAGTACAAAACCTAAAGTGCAAATTGTACATTTTTAATTTGAAAAGTGCACATCAAGTCTCACTTCCCTCTAAGCCAAGTATTCCTATGAAAATTGGACCTAATCCAAGTAGTTATAACCTCTACCACCAACCACTTAAGGTTGCATTAATTATAGGTTTCACTATTTAACTAGGTAAATTAGGGTTATTTTTTTTATCATTTGAAATTACTAAGTACTAGAGCTCTGATAATGACCCTCACCATACAATAAATATTCAATCCATGTGTTGATAAGTACATGCAAGTTCTAGCCACAACTACATCTCAACCTTCCATGCCATCCTCACTTGTTACATGGTACTTTCCTCATCTTTTTTCTACCATTATCTTTCATTTTAAAGCTTTTCCTAGTCATTTACATCTATTATGAGTTTTTAGATTGATATTCTCCTAAGGTTATTTGTTAGGAATTTATTTTAGAGTTATCATTTAAAGGTTAAAATCATGTGTTTAGGAAGTCTAGGGTAGTCCAAGGAAATCTAGGGTTTTCATTCCTGAAAGCTTCATCTCTAGGATTTTCCAAATCCTGCATACATCATTATCCAAGAAAAAACCCCTCATTTTACCCTCAAATACTTTGCAATCAAAATCTCAACTTTTCCAAAGATATCCAAATATTCCTGAGAATATACTTCATATTCAAAAACCATAGAATATTCCTTTAAAATATTCCCCATCACCACCACAAAAAGTGGACATGTCTCAAACACCTTCCACTTCCACTAGAGATCTGACATGCCTTAAGCACATTTTCAACCTCGATGACTTATAGTGTACCATAGAAATTGGACCTATCTCAATCACCTCCCACTTCCAAAAGAGAGTTCATAGCCCTCAAGTACCATAGACACTAGTCATGATTCCAACACCTCCAAGTTCCATCAGATAATACAAGTATTCTAGACACCTACAGATCCCACCAACTTTCACAATTAGTTTCTTGCAAGTGATAAATATAGTTTCCATGCCTCCCAAGGAAATGAAGTTCAAATCTAAGGGCCTTGTAGTGACTTCTTGTTTGGATTCCAATATGGAAAAAATTAAAGACACATATTTAGGTCACATTGACCTAAGAGATTTTTGGGCTAGGATAGGTGTAGATTTTAAAAGTGATTAGATCTAAAGTATCTATAACTTTAGTTTACCATAATTTGTAGCCTTTCCTCTATCTATTTAAATCCCTGAGTTGATCCTTACAATGGCCCAACATTATGACCCTGATAGAAGATAATTCTTTAGTGAGAAAGTGAAGTTTCTAGATCTTGACCCTGACTTCATTAACATAGTGTTTAAAATGAGAGTTATTTGTATATAACTCCTTATACATTTGCACAATTTTATGAGGATAAAAAGTATGAATTTCAAAAGATAATTAACAATAAATTTCTCAAGACTCCTAAGAATTCTTCAACCATATTTTTAAAGACTATGTATAGATTTGATTTCATAGAGGAGGTAGGAGATATTATAACACTATTGCACAGAGTCACTGGCAATCTTGATTCTAAGTGTTATTAGGACTAGATGTGCTAGTATATATTGATCATCAGAGAAAACAAACTATAGATACATTGGGCCCAATTAATAAGTGATTCCCTCCATAATTGGTTTATTGGGGTTTAAAAAATAAATATGTTTTAAATGAAATCATATGTTGTTTATATCTTGGCCAAAGGAAGATTATTACTAGGCCTTAATATAGTTCCTAAAGAAAGAACCAAAGTTTATAAATACTACCCTGATCTCACACTATAGGTTAGTATATATTAGTTCAGGAGAGTCAATGATTCCTTCATCTAGATCATCATTATCATGTTTGAACAAGATCTTGAGAAAACAAGATTCTCCCAAGAAACAAAAGATGAGATCACCTAATGGGGTTCCTTCTTCATACATTTACCCACCTACTCTTACATTAGGGCAACCAAATTTAGTGGTTATCCCTACACACTTCCCCAATATTTAAGTAATAAATGGGCATTGATGGAATTGGTTAGGAAAATTATGGATACACACAATATCATTTCCAAAAAACATAAGGTAGGGATATGTTTCCTTATTTATATTGGCCATTACTCATATCAATACCTCCTAAAGGCCAAAACTATAGAGGTAGAGATGTGCCAAGTAACACTGAGGACTCTAGAGTCTAGAACTTATTTTGATCCATACGATAAAGTCACTACTATACTAGAATTGGTAACATACAAACATGTGCCATATTATGAGGATATTTGGAAAGATTGTGATGATGAATAAATGGTCCAAATGAGAGACTATTCTAGGATATCCTTACAATAAATAAAATACTATGATCTAGCACTAGTACCTAATGACTTGGTGTATGAAAACTCTAGAGTAAACCCAATATATCTTACACAAATCATTACTAGACCTTTACCACTAGTGAGGTGATCAGTCCCAGTATCTTTCTCTCTATTTTATATAATAACCCTTGTGATCAATAGAATAATTAGTAAGATGAGAAGTAAGGGTGTGTTTATCACAAGGGAGACAATAGGGGTTAAGGAAAATCTCTTGAATATCAAAGCAAAAGGTATCAATCCTTTAGAGGAAGGCCCCAATGAATCATCAAAAGAACCTAACAAAGGAAATAAGAGGAATAAGACAAAGGCAAGAAAAGGAGATTCATGTACACAATGTGGAGCTATAGAGGAACCAATTAATCTTTCAGTAGAGGACATAGTAGTAGTGGCAAAAGGAACCATAGTTTCATATCCCATAGCCTTGAATCCTATTTTCACTACTCCCCCTTCTCCTACTCATAGTATACAAGAGGTTTCAACACCTCCACCAGCACTCTCCACTCTTCAATTCTTTTAGTTCCCCATTGTTCCATAAGTTTTAGCACCTCTACTTCTAGTGTCAACCCCTCTAGTTATCTCCACTTCACTTACCATTCTACCCACATCAATAAGCCAATTTCAATCAAGATAAATAAGTCAAGTGTACACTCAAGGTCCCCTTCCAATGGAAACTCAAGTTTCCACTCCACTTTCCCTTATTCCTACTTCACCTTCTCCATATAATCCACTCCCACTTTTTATTCCATTTAAAACTCCTTTCATCTCATCACCATTAATTTCCAGCACCACTCAACAATGTATTAACACAAAATTAGTCATCTTGACTACATTTCTATAGGCTACCCCAACCCCTAGGATAAGTACTATTTCCCCTTCATCAAAACCCACTATTTTCACATCACCAACCCTAAGTGGTCATACACACTTAATTTACACATTCAGTGCTTTGGTTTCCACCCTTCCACTGATTCCTAAATTCACAAATCTTGTGTCTGTACCATCCTCCACTCCCCCTATAGGCACAAATGCTTCCATTGCCTTCCCCCCCCCCCATTTCCACTCTTTTAACTATATCATTAATAGAGGTTGGATCGACCCAGATACTTGGTGAAAATATTGATTTTAAAATCACTAATGAGAGTGGATATTTATAGGTACCTCCTAAGAAACTAATGGCATCATATTCCCAAGATTATCCATTAGTCACATTATTAGCTAGTGTAGCTACATTAGTTGTAGATTCTTTGGTGATAGTGTCATATCAACAAAAGGCTACCCCTAGTTGGTTAGCATAATCAATGAGTAAGAAGCATAAAATAATGATTGATCTTGACACTTTGGACGTTGGCATGTTGAAATTCAAGAAGAAATAAAAACCCACTCCTAAGGCCCTCTCAAGGACATTCAATGATGATAAGGGTGAGAGATACATTGAAATTGTAGTTCCTTCACTAGACAAATCAAAAGAGGATCTTGTGTTAGAAGGTTATCAAGTTTCTCATATACACCTTGGTTATCAAATGAGAGAGGGACTCAAGCACAATGTGTAGACATGTATCAAATCTCTCTTCTAGATAATAGATCATGATAAAGCCACCAAAGATGAACTAAAAATAAAGGTAGATCAGTTGATTAAAGCATTGAACCAGTTCATAAAGCTCAGTGAAACATCACAACAATCATAGGTAGTATAGCTAATCAATCTAGATCAAGCTACAATTGATTATATATGAGATATTGCACACATGGGAAGGGATACAAAATAATGTCTTGAGCAACTGATTACTTAAGGAAATAGAGTTATTACATCCATGATGGAACATTATAGAGTCATCATGGAGAGAAAGGATATTTTGAAAGAACATATTAGTATAAAGGAGAGATTTAGACTTTGAATTTGTATTATCCCAAATTAACAACCATAAAAATCAATTGATATAAATACCCTCATTACTAAGAATATATTAAAGGATGATCCTGAGCATGAAGAAATACAAAGCGATGATCAATTTTGGATAAGAGTACTAATAGAGTCTGTGGAATGAGCCAATGAGGCTCATGATAAGGGTCCATTAAAATTACACTGAGACCAAGACTACCCTATTTGGGGCCTATTATAGTCAATAAAAATGTTTCCCTCTTTCATCCCATTCCAATTACATTGAGACCAAGACCACCCTCTTAGGGGCCATTCTAAGTGAGACCAAGATTGCCCTCTTTAGGCCCATTCTAAGTGAGACCAAGACCACCCTCTTTGGGGCCGTTCTAAATCAAGACCAAGACCACCCTCTTTGGGGCCGATCCTAATAAATATTAATACCACCTTTTTTGGGCTCATTTTAATTACATTGAGACCAAGTCCTCCCTATTTGGGGCCTAATCTAGGTGAGACCAAGATTGAGCTCTTTATGCCCATTCTAAATCAATACCAAGACTACCCTCTTTGGGCCCCATAATAATCAAGACCAAGA
Source organism: Torreya grandis (assembly GCA_037957365.1). Taxonomy (NCBI): domain Eukaryota; kingdom Viridiplantae; phylum Streptophyta; class Pinopsida; order Cupressales; family Taxaceae; genus Torreya; species Torreya grandis. The sequence goes on along the minus strand of JARHVA010003018.1, from coordinate 2,012,494 downwards.
CCACCATCGTTGGGAAAATTATAATTAAATTAAAACTAGTACAACCCTATTTGGGGCCCATTTTAATCAATACTAAGACTACCCTATTTGGTCCCATTCTAATTACATTGAGACCAAGACTGCCCTTTTTGAGGTTCATTCTAAGTTAGACCAAGTATGGCCTCTTTGGGGCCAATTTATTCAATCCAATTACCCTTACATGTATCCTTGGTTGGGGCATTAGTTTAATGTCAATCTGAGTCATGGTGTCTCATTATCCCAAACATGTTATAGCATCGCTAGTCTTTAATCAAGAAGTAAGGGAAAAACTATGTTAGTTTAACCTTTAAAATATGTCATTCAATGTTGATCATGAAAAAATCAACAATACCTCCTAAATGTGTCCTCTAGTGTAGACTAAGGACATGATCAATTCAATTGATAACAAACATTAACATCTTGTTATATTTTTGGAAATGGGTGCAAAACTTCTAGCTAAATTTCTAGTCAATAATTTATGTTATTTGATTAGAGCTCCTAAAGAGACACCAAAACAAAGCCAACATTGCAAACCTATTATGTCATTACCTCTCCAAGGTACCTTATCTATTAATAATATAAATGTTCCTAAATATGATAACTACTGGATTGAGGGATGTCATGATCCCCTTCAAAAATATGATCAGACATGTTCACTTCCAAAATAAGATCAAGATAGTCAAACCATTGTTGACATTTTAATCGAATCACCCATCTTTGACTAAATCCAAACCATTAATGGTCCACCTATCTTTGATGAGCCTATTTTTATGATCCTATTATTATTGAGTCATATCCCATTATTCAACCATTTCCAAACATTGCCCATTTTTGAAAATTCCTTCATCCTAAAACTTTATTTTTCAATTAAAAGGTGAATAAGGTACTTGTGGAAAACATAATTCAATCAACCCTCTTTATGGCTACCTTTACATTAGAATCAAGTTTTATTTTAGAACAAATATTAGAATTGGGTTCCATTCTATAATAAATATTAGATTGAGCATAAGAAATAGAATCAATGTCAACCTCAACATAATACCCAAATCCTCTTGATCCAAAATCAACTTTAGAATCAGAATATACTAGTAAGTGTTATGACATCAGCTACATGCTCCTTGTAGATCAGATTGAAATAATTTGTGATCTTTCCATGGTTTTTAAGAAAGATTCCTTCAACATCTACCCAAGTTCTCCTTTTATCCTCTACAAGGACTATGTTACCTTTTATCCTCCCATTTCCATAACACATCCTTTACCATTACCTAGGCTATCCATTATATTGGTGTACCACCTCCCAAAAATGTCTATTGGGACCGATATAATCACATCTTGTTGAAATGATTCCATGGTGACATTTCAGTGCTATAATCTATGGGGATCTAAGACAATAATCTGATAGAAGAAAAATATCCTAGTGAAACCTTGATTAAGGTGGTAGGGGACAATTAAAGTCTAAACTCAGCATCTTCTAGTGAAACCTTGTTTGAGGTGCTAGATGACAATAAGAATAAAAAATCATAATCCTTTAGTGAAAATTTTCTTAAATCACTAAGGGAAAATAAAAATAAATTATCAACATCCCATAGTGAAACATTATTTAAGGTGATATTAGACAATCCACATTAGAATAATCAAGAAGAATTTGTTAGTGAATATTTCTTCAAGGTGTTAATAACTGAGCCAATTAGTTCCTTATTTATTGATGAATAATTTATTAAAGTTAATATTAGCCCCACCACAAAACAAATCAAGTCAAATATGAAATCATAATTAATGTGTTATGAAAAATCTTCATTTGTACATCAACAATTATCCATTCCATACCCATATTACATTATCTAAACAAACAATTTAGCCCATGCCTACCCTTATTTACCCCTACTTACAACACTCTTTTTTCTAGAGGCAAAAACCAATAAAGATCATGATATTGGCCATCTCATTCATATCAATAGCAGGATTCAAAAAAAACTACCATTCTAAGTAAGTATTGGTTAGACAACAAAGGGTCCACATTATGCATCTCCTAATCCTATATTGAGTTGAGATGCTATCAAATCCAAAAAAATAAAAAATAAAAATCACTAAAAATACATATCAATTAAAATAAAAATAAAAACACTTTATTGTCTACAAGTACCTCGACACTTGGGGGAACACTATCTATATTATAGACCATTCTATTTGAGCCATCTTGGCCATTTCCATTCCATTCAATTCAGTTTAACCATTTAATCCTATTCAACCTAGTTTATCTTATTTTAATAATCAATATTCTTGATTTTACCTTGTTACAAAAGAGGAAGGTATGTTGAGACCTATTTTTAGAAACCTTTTGGCCTATTACCTATATGATACTTTAATGACTAGAAAAAATTGAATCCTATGTGACATGGTACTTGGAAACTCTTGGTCCTTTCCCTCATTTTCATTCTTTATCCTATACCATTTGATTCTATTCATGTATAATTACCATCCTTAACCTAATATTGACTAGTAGTATCTTTAAATGTATCTTGAACTACATTGACTTGAGGTCCATTTGGACAATGTAGGCAAGGTTTAGTTTTTGAGGTTAGATCAATCACCCCTATTCCATGATCTTTCTATTTTATATGAAACTTACTCCATGATCTTGCCATTTTATAAGCACCATAAACCATGCTCTCTTTATTTAATGAGAAAATTAAGACACACTCATCATTTTGTGAGATAAAACCATTCTGATTCTCATAATCCTCCATTGAGTTGAGATGCCAAAACCCAAAAAGATTCATAAAATTTAAAAAATCTTAAAAATCAAAATAGGCTTATAATATCCATGATAGATATAAAGATACAAAATAAAAAAACATTAATCTTATCTTATATTTAGTCAAAATCCTTAATCCAATATTTTCATACCCTAAACCAATTTTAGATGTGTACTTCCCGAATATCCCCTATTGGGGAAAAATAATTATTAGTTACAATCATTTTATCCACCTTAAAGTGTGTCCTTGTTTTTCATGTATCCTTTCTTAGGGGCACTCTCTAATTACCCATCTCGTTGAACCTTCACATGTGGATTTTGACTTGTTTAAATAACAAGATGTTTTTTATTGTTGTAATTTCAAGTCTGTGTGTGTATTTTCTTATTTTATTGTTTATTTGATTTAAATTTTGTTCCCTTGAGTCAATCCATTATGCCAACATGATCATCATTATGGTGTTTTATGTCTTGCAGTCATACAAGAGCCCATCCATTACCATACATCAACATTACCATCATGGTTTTTATCATTGGTGTATTGTTTTCAATTATCTTTTAGATCGTGGGATAGTCATTATGCACATTGTGATTTTCTCCTCATGGTGTTTTATATCATGGTGCATACCATTAATTTCTATATCAAAAATTAGGTTTTGGAGGTATAATCAATAATGTCCCAGTAAAGGATATCCTTGTATACTACCTAAAACATAATCACTAGAACATATCACTAAGTTATATGCTACTCATGACACATCTAAGCATATATATAAATTCATAATCATTTCATTTCTATTTTATCCTTATTTCCAAAAGAACTAAATCAGCCTGAGGTCATTATCGGCTATGTAGGTAACGTTAAATTATGTTTAGTTTATGAGGTTATATCAAGCACCCTTGTTTCATTCTTATTAACATCAATATTATTATAATCCAATCACATCATTATTAAATAATTATTGCTTAACATCTCTTTCATTATCTTTGAGCATTCTCATGTGCATGGTTTTTTGTGGCTTCTTCATTCTTTGATAATTCACTATACCATTATACCTATGTTTGCATCCACTCATCATTAATATGTGTAACAAGTTACCCCCTTGAGTTATGTTTACCAATAAATCAACCTTCCCTACTTGGGGAGACCATTTTAGGCCAATCAATGATCAAATCTACCCTGTTAAGGAAACTCATTGAATAAATGATCAATTTTTCCCTATTTGGGCACATTATTATGATCAACCAAGACCACCCTTTTTTGGGCCATTTCCATCATTTACTCTTTATTATAATTCCACTTATTTTGGGATGTATCCTTCCCACTTCCCCCCATCTTGGGGATAATTTATTTCTATTTTCCTTAATAATTAGAAATCAATGTATGAAAGCATTGGCTCATATGGATTAATCTCATACAAGGATTAATGATCTAATTTTATTCTTGTCCATTTTCTTCTTTTTGAGGGTCTATCCATCAATTTTATTTTTTAGCTACTCCCTCAAGGGGGAATCATGGGCATTCCCAAACATTGTTTAGGGCTTCTTTGTGGACTCATTTTCATTAAATTGAACAAGATTCAATAAAACTTGAACACATCATTCTTCAAGCATTATCAAATTTATTCTTAATGACTTTTTCATTATTTTAAAATATGTTATTATACCTATCATCTTGAAACACCTTATCAAATAGGGGGAAAATATATACACTTAAAATCACACACTTCATGTCAATTATAATTATTTATTTTATTAAAACTTTTAATCTTACCAAAATCAATTTTCCTCTAACAACTGATTAATTAAATTAATTTAATCCTAATTGATCTAGTATCAATTACCAAACACAAAGGAACTCAAGGTATTAAATATAAACCACCTAGGGGTGACCCTTTTGATATCCACTATGATTTTAATTTATCATCTAACATGGACAATGTTTATAGTGATGAAGAGTCCTATTATAGTATCTACGATAAATTTGGTGATACCAATTTATTTGAACCCAATACCATTTATAACATTACCTCTATGCCATATTATTCCCCTCTTTTCCTATATCATCCCCAATTATTCGATTGATACCAACATGATTCTTATATACCATTGAATGATTTTTAGAATGTTGAAGCAATATATGAATTTCTAGACCTTAGAGATAATTTTCCACTTGGTGATCATAAATAGGTATTTTTATTAAATTATACCCTAATAACTATTTTTAAGAGTAGGTGAATTTCCTTGGTCATATATAAAAAGAAAAATAAAATCAAACATTAAGGTCCCAAAGTGAAAATATCTTTGAAGCACTTTTCAACTAGGGAAAAAGTAAAGATAAAGATGAGTCCCAAGGTGAAAACCTATTTTAGCTACCATTGGATGGGTAAGTTCATAATAATTTATATGAATCCTAAGCAGAATATATTTCTAAAATTTCATGTCACTCAATAATTATTTCATAAGATCAATTTTTTTTTGATTAATTAGCTCAAGATTTCCCACAAGCCTTTGCCAAATGGCCTCTACCAAACCTTGGTGATTTAGATTCTTCCTACATGAGAAAACTCAATGAAATAGTCAAATCACCAGATGAAGATGAAGAATAATGTACCACTTTGTCAACTATTTTTTAATATGGTCCCATACTACTTGTAGAGGATATCATCGATGTTAATATTGGAACACCTTTCAATACTAAATGGATCAAACTTGGATCATCCCTCACTGAAGAGGAACATGAGATTTTTAATACACTATTTCAAGAATTTATTGATATTTTTATTTTTTTTATTAATATATTCCTACATTAGACACTAATTTAGTTGTACATCACCTTGTTGTACACCCTGATACAAAGCTAATCAAGTAAAAATTGAGAAAAATACACCCTCACATAGTTATACTTGTCAAGAAATAATTAGAGAAATTATTGGAGGTAGGGTGTATTAATCTTATATATTATTCATAATGGATATCAAAAATAGTCCCAGTCAACAAAAATCCATAAGGAATCTAATTATGTACCAATTTTAGAGATATCAATAAAGCATTCCCAAAGGATGCATTTCCTTTGCCCAACATTGATATTATTGTAGATTCCATGGTAGGGTACAAGATGTTATATATTTTGGATGGTATATCTAGATATAATTCAATTAAAATCACATTTGAAGACCAACATAAGATATCATTCACATCTCCATGGGGAATGTTTTGCTATCAAGTGATGCCATTTGGCCTTAAGAACATCAATGCCACATACCAATGTGCCATGACTGTCATTTTCTATGACATGATGCATGATATTATTAAAGACTATGTGGATGATATTTTTGGAAAATTCAAGCCCAAATCAATACATCTAAATTTATTACAAATAATCTTTTAACGTCTTTGTGAATACAAGGTAAGGCTTTACCCTAAAAGTGTGTCTTTGGTATTACTTTAGGCAAATTGTTAGGTTTCAATATCTCCAACTAAAGCATTAAAGTCTATCCAACCAAGGTTAAGGAAATTACATAAATTCATCCACCTTATAATCTCATGAAACTCTACATCTTTTAGGGAATGATCCAAACTATCAAGAGGTTTATATCTCAGCTGGAAGATAGATGTCATCCCTTCAATCATCTTCTGAAGAAAGGTACTTATTGACTATTTTGACCAAAATTCAAAATAGGTCAACCCATTATATTTAAAAACTGATATATGGATCTTATAGGGTGTACCATGGTCCTAGTGGGGTATTTAATATGTCATTATCCTTGGTCTTATTCAATTTTTAGTCCTTAGTCAGTCCTACATCATCTAGGGGTCATATTTGGGCCATTTAATAGACTTGTATAGTTTTCATAGAGATAAAAGTGTTCTAGAGTATAATTAAAAATCCCATGTGTCATTTGAGGTTAGAGATACTATTTCATAATTGACAAAATGCAAGTGCAAAGTCAGAACAAGAAAGTCAAGTAGTTAGAGACAATTTTTAGTTGAGTGTATGACCTATAAAATATATTTGGCATGTGGGAAGGATTTTAAAGTGACCCTTCAGGTCCCAAAAACTCAATTCCATACTTTATCAGCCTTTAATATAATAATTTTTTTTTTCTCCATCACTCTCCTTTGCATGCAAAAATGGTCAACTAGTTTTGGTTTAGTACGAACAATAAAAGATGAATTGCGTCAAATGATTTTAAGGGATGTTATTAATATTTTTCCCCTCCAATTTCATGGTAATATTTATAATATTGGTTGATTATTATATATGAACCATTTATTTTAATGTCTGGTAGTATTTTTGCATGCTCATTCCCATCACCTCAAGGTTTCTATTATGTTTAGATTGGTTCGTACAAACCAAGTGTGGGACATGTTATTATATAGTTTTATCACCATTATCTCATGGTTTACAAACTTTATTTCATGTTTGAAGGTGAATTGATGAGTAAATTTATCTTAGTTTTCTAGTTGAGAGCTCCATTGTTAGTCTGCATATGGTTTCTAGCTTCCATAGAGGCTTGTATCCCTATTTAACCTTCATAAAAATGGTAATACAATGTAAAATTTTGTGTTTTGATCTCTCACTACATTTTTATCGATCTCTTATTTTGGAGGTTTGGTCTCAAATACTAATATTGATGAAGAACATAATCACATATATACACAATTAGACTTCCTTGCAAACATTCACCTATATTTAGGTGAAAAAGAGTTTTGAGAAATCATGGTAATGGGATGAGTATTTTTAAATATGTTAAATACACTCCTAAGGTGTGAGAAGTAAGGTTTAACAAATCAAAGGTGAAAAAATTGGTTGTGAGAACTAGTTTGGTTCATATAGTCATACACCTTACCTTCACAGTCATGTATCTACATGTGCACCTATAGGAAGCTTCCACAGAGGCTGAGTAGAATTAAATGTAGGTGTTTGAATTTTATTTAACCTTCATCAATGTATATAAGCATTGAGGGTGTCATAGTAGTCATGGTGGAATCATAAAGTGGGAAAAAAACTTGAATCTTATGTTCACAAGTTGATAATGTTAATTTAGGGAAATGTTACCTTAACATTTCCAAAATAGGGATTCTACCTTTATTTTGATCCTTCCATAGTAAAGTATCTAAGGTATAGATAAGTTTGGTGGTTTTCATCATGTAACCCATGCATAGGGGTAGTGATTGGCCATGATAGGTTGGTTATTTGATCAAAATAACATAATATATAAAGTTATCCATTCTAAGAATTCTTTCACTATAGAATGCTAATATACTCTATAGTATTTTGAGTTCAAATGGCCTTACATCACCATGTAACACAATAGAATCAGCACTTATAAGCAAAGTGACTTGGTTTGGATAATAAATAATATATTGGCCTTGAAAATATCTTAGGCTATGGACTACAAGGTTTCATTTTACAAACACCACCTATAGGGGTCCTTTTGCTCTCAAAAGGGCCACCTACAGTCTAACTGTAGGCACCTACAGATTGATGATGAGAAACTAGAGGTTAAAAACCTTGTATACATATAAATTTTCCAAATTTGAAGTGATACAATGATATTATAAGGATATTGGAGTGTGAAATATGAGTTTTAAGGTTAATATCCACCTACAAGGGTCTTTATGGCCTAAGGATAGCCACCTACATCTTTCTATAGTATAGAGACCAACTAAAGCTAGTATGCTAGAAGGGTTAAAAAACAAGCCCTAATGGATGACATGAGGTTAGTTAAAAAAAATTAGAAATTATATCTATTTAGTGGGAAAATGAGCATGAGATATATGTTTTATCATATAAGACACCTGTAAGCATTTCCCTTTCCTAAGTAACACAGTTTGCCAACTAAGCTTAGGCAAGTAGAGACAAGTGCAAGTTGGAGGTTGGCAGAGGTTTTAGGATAAATGTATCATGATAAGAACACTATCATAATGGTGATGGCCATATCAAATGATTATTAAGATAAGGAAATATATAAAATAGGTTTTCAACCTCCAACCTATAGTCATGATTCAAAGTCTCTACACAGTGAATGTTATACAAAGTTTACCTTGGAGTTTGTAATGTTTAAAGGTGTTATGTGTATATTAAAGATATATAAATTTGTATATATGGTATTAAATACCTATTTGAGCCTTTAAAAACCTCATTTTGGTTGATCTAATAGGGTAAGTGCCCTTTATTCTATCTCAGATAGAAGGTACTCCTAGAGAGGCAAAACGACAAGCAGAGGTAGGTAAGTGATAAGGGGATGTGTTGAAAATGATTAAAACATTTAAATGATGTTATATAATGTTTTATAAGCATTAAAAAACATGTAAAATACCTCATATTCACCAAAAAACACTCATAGGTAGCTTTAAGTAATAAAGCACAGTTAGGCCTATTAGGCCTAGACTATGCCTAAAGCCTTATAGGGGTCTGACTTCACTTATAAGTAAATTTGAAACTTCAAATTAATTTTATGACCTTTATGGGATGATATAATAATATTTTTATATTTTGGTATACATAAGGAATCACATAAAGGCCTTTTTTTGACCTAAGAACAACTCAAGGGTACTCAAACTACTCTCTCAATCTTGATAGGTCAACTTAAGATGCTCACACCAGTATAGACACTATACATGACACTCCAAGGAGTTAGGATTTATTGAAGAGGGTCTCTAACATGATATTAGTTAATTTTTTCTAAGGTTTTAACTTCAAGATTTCATGAATAATCAATCCTTAACACTTTGAAATACTAAACCCTGCAAACCCTTATCAAAGACCCAATGAAGGAGATAACACTTGAGATACATGCAAAAGGAGTAGTTTTTCCTTAAAAGTTATTGGAAATTATTTATGAATATCTCAAGCTCCTCATTAGATTGGTTTTTACCCTACTTGCACATATAAGGTATACAACAAATTTATTGATAGATTTTGATTATTTTATAGTTACAAAAGAAGATGAATAGGTAAGATATATTTAGGAGGGTTAATTAGTAATTTTCATAACTTTCCATTTCCATTTATCATATAAAATTATCATGGAAACTCTTTTGTTAACTCATTCACTTTAGGTAGTCTCTGGTAGATAGTGAAAATGGAGAGTGGATACCAAGTAAAGAGATGAGAAGTCCAATTGGGGGGATTTTTAAAATCTAATTCATGAAATTTAAGGAAAGGTTACTCTTAATATATTTCATATCACCCATTACATGGATTTTATTGAGTATATAAAGACCATTTGGGTGAATAATGTGAAGATAAACCTATAAGGCTAGTTGCTGATTGTCGATGGTGAGAATAAGTGTCCAAAATAAGACCATGAGTTAGGGACACATATGATGATTATTGTGGCATGGCTATAAACCCTCGTTTATATTTCACATGTGTCATCTCTCCTTGGTCTGGTTTGGAGCAATAAAAATATGCCTCATGATGAAGGCAGTTTCAAGAAGATAACTAAAGAGACCCTATGCCTATTTTGGGGAGCTTGATTCTTATGATGGACACTAGTCCAAGAAGAAATTTCATGGTATGTTTAATACTTCATTCCCATAAAAATTTAAATTTATCTCTTAGCTTGACATTTAATTTTTATAACCTTTGAGCTTCATTATTCTCTCTCCTCTTACACATTTTATAAATGCAAGCCATTTTGCCTCTTGTATGGGAATTCCACACCTAATATGGAAAATTCTTGTTGGTTTAATATTGTACTTTGACTTTTAAATAGATATGAAATATGGTTTTGAGTTAATAAACTATATTTTCAAATTTCGTGAAGAGATGTATAGTGAACATTAAAGTGATTGATGTCCATCCTTAATTTCTCTCAATCCTTCCATGTTTGATGCAAGTTATTCCACTCTAGCAGGTCACATAAAGTGTTGTCAAGTGTATGGGTCTATTTTCAAGTTTAAAAGTATCATTAGTGTCTATAACTACTATATGGTTCACTTAACTCAATTATTTTTCATTCATATCACCTCCATGTTTCAAATAATAGTGTTAGAGTATTCTAGGACTTTGAAGCTAGTGTTATAGATCATGTCTCTTAGTGAAAATTATGATAACATACTGGAAATATTTTTGGTGTATCACCCCATTATAGTATTTTACTTTCATTTCTACCTAGTTCTAATTATTTTCATATAAATAATCAATTAGTGTAGGTGACAAGAATTTAAGGATCAATCTAGGGAACTAGCCCTTAGACCTAGATGTCTACCTCTACCATAGGCAACCCACAGGCCTAGAGGTATTCTAATGTTTCAAAAATCTTAGAGTAGGCTTGAAAAACCTCGTATGGGGTGTGATATTTGGTTACAATATTTCTATTATGCCTGATGGGACAAAGGTCCAAGAGAGTGGAAAGATTGTTATTGTGTCTTCTCTAATCAACTTTTAGAAGAAAGTAAGATGGCACCAATGGTGACTCTGAATGAAATCTTCTTGTTGTAAGTAGCCTAGGTATCTCTTATTAAAGGTTTTGATCAATTATTATATTTAATTTGAATCATGAGGCTAATATGGATGGATATGATGAGAACCTCTACTATGCACCTCCCTATCAACCATGTTATGATCCATGTCATACCCCTTAATAGCCTACCAAATTTTATATCATTCCTATGAGTCATGGCAACCTTATGGTCATCCTAGTCCTTTTCCATATGAACATCATGTTTTTGAGTAGCCTTATCAAGAAACATATCAATAAGTGCCCCATATCAACCCAAATATAACTCTTATCATGATGCATATCAACCTCAATATGACTCTTATTAGTATTATCATGAGAGATCAGATGACCACATTAATTATAAATCAAGATATTCCAATGCAATATGTGAATTCTTAAAATCTCAACTTAGGCACATAACTCAAAAAATTTAAGCTAATCACAATCCCTACTATTACCCTCCTCCTCCTCCATCAACCTCATCTCATATCAAATCCTTATTGGAACTCATGCCAAGATTACTAGATAGTGAAGAAATGATGAAAACATGGTATTATGAATTTGATGTGCTCTCTAACCATCTCATGGAATGGTTAAGAGGTTTTATTAAAATGTGGATAGATGTGTGGGAGGTGATTGAAGAAGAAACCCAATGGGATATCAATGGGTAGTTGTATTTAGCAAAAAAAATAATCTAATGCTCAATAAATATACTAAGAATGTGGGAAATTAAATAGCCCCAAGGAGGATATGACCAAGGTGAGATTCTTGTTGAAGAAGGTGTGTTTCATATTAACCAACCTAAAATATTATCTCCCTATGAGCTCACTCAATAATCCTTCATTCCCAAACCCATTATTAAACTCTACATCACACTTAATACTCCCTCTCCAATCCATAATCCTATCCATAACCCTCCCACCTCATCCATTCTTGAAAGAGAGCCCATATTATGGGAGGAAAATAAAGAAGAACAAGATTAGTTTATAGATGATCAAGAAGATGATTTAAAGTAATATGAATAATATATCACCATAGGTTCCCCCCTTGGGAACACAAGTGCAAATTCAATCTTCCTGAGTGGGCAAAAAGATTTTGAAGGTCATGTTCTACCCACAAAGAGTTTGGTCAAGACATGAAATAAGAAGTGTTTGAGAATGATTACATATCTCCTGATTTATTTGATGTCCTTGATGGAAAAGTAATTGAAGATGAAAATAATGAAGAGGAAGATGACCCATGGAAAATTTTGTATGCCATAAATAAAGAGTTTGAGTAGTTAAGTAAGTCTACTTTTACGCTTAAAAAGTGTGTATCTAATGAGTATGTTGATGAATATAACAAGTAGGTTGTTGAGTGTCTTATCAATCATGAAGTAGAATGTCTTGTTAATAATGAGGATGAGAATCAAGTCAATGTTAAAAAAAAATTGTAGTCATGAAAGAATAAAATGAGACCAAGGCAAAAGATGTTGTCCTTGTGCAGCCCAAACCTCAACCTAAAGTTAAACCATTTGAAGATGTGTTAGAGAAGAAGAAAGACAAGGTTAATTATCTCATACATTAATAACATCATGTACAAGAATAAATTAAAATTTGAAATAAAATTGGAGGTTTTATCTAAGGAGTTTCATGAGAATTTTGAGGTTAGTAGAGTGCAAAAGGAGTTCACCTCCATAAATGATCTATTTGTAGCTTACTTGATTTCATTGTGTATCATGCTAAGGAGATTGGAAAAATTCATGAAGGATTTGGAGATATAATTAATAAGGAACAAAATTAAATATTACTCCCTCACTCCATTTAATTGAATAATAAAGGTTTCAAGCTTCCCATTTGACCTAGGAGGAAGAGATTTATTCAGGCTCATTTGTGTTTAGGTCAGTTTGTTTGAGTTTGTTGTGTCTTTCATAAGTGTTCTTGAAAACACAAGTGAGTTTTATTATTATATATTTTTTTTAATTTAAAAGGCATTTCAATTTCTAATCTATTTATATGTTATTTCATAGCCCAATGGATTGGAGTAGGCTACTGGTCTTTCGTATAGCTAGCTTGGCACCCTTATGAAGTCACCAAGAATGTTGACTATTTTAACCACAAGTTAAAATAGGTCAACCCCCTATATTTAAAAAATGATATATGGTCATTATATGTTTTAATAATGTGTACCATTTTCCTAGTGAGGTCATTTAATATGTGAATAGCTTTGGTTATACTCAATTTTTAGTCCTTAGTCTTATGTCATCTAGGGGTCATATTTGGGCCATTTAATAGAATTTTATGGTTTTAATAGATAAAAAATATTTATATAGTTTAATTAATCATCCCATATTTTATTTTAGGTCATATATACTATTTCATAACTGAAAAAATTCAAGTGCAAAGTTAGAACAAGAAAATTATGCAGTTAGAGGCAATTTTCAATTGAGTGTATGGCTTGTACAGTAGCTTTGGAATGTGGGAAGGATTATAGAGTGAAACTTAAGGTATAATAAACTAAATTAATTTATTTATAATCCTTTAAGATAAAAAAAAATCATAAAACCATTATGCTTCTCCATCACTCTCATTTGCATGCAAAAATGGTCAACTGGTTTTGGTTTAGTATGAACAACCAGAGATGAATTGGGTCAAACTATTATAAGGGATGTTAGTATTATTTGTAAAATAAAAATTAATGTAAATATTTCCAATATTTTCTTATCATCCTTTATGAACCATTTCTTATAAGGTCTATTATTATTTTCTACATGCTCATTCCCATCACCTTAAGGTTTCTCTTCCATTTGGATTGGTTCATATAAACCAAGTGTGGTACATGTTAATATAGAGTTTTATCACCCTTATCTCATGTTTTATATCCTTTATTTCATTTTTTAAATTTAATTAATGAGAAAATCTATCTCAATTTACTAGTTGAGAGCTCCATTTCTAGTCTGTGGATGGTTTCTAGCTTCCACATAGGCTTATATCCCTATTTGACCTTCATAAAAATGGTAATGAAAGGTAAAATGTTTTTTTATATCTCATTTCATAGTGATAAACCTATTATTATATATTTTTGGTCTCAAATACTAATATTGATGAATAAAATTTTCACATACATACACAATCTAACTTCCCTATAGACATTCACTTAGAATTAGGTGAAAAGGAGTTTTGAGTAATCATGGTGATGGGATGATGAGTTTTAAAGATGTTAAATACAATCCAAAGGTGTGATAAATAAGGTTGAACCATTAAAAGATGAAAAAATTGGTTTTTATAAGTAGTTTGGTTTAATAGTCATACACCTTACCTTCACAATCCCGTATCTACATGGGCACCTATAGGAAGCTTCCACAGAGGCTGAGTAAAATTGAATGTAGGTGTTTGAAATTTTTTTGAACCTTAATTAAGGTCTAGAAGCATTGATGTGGTAATATTAATCTTTTTGGAGTCATAAAGTGGAAAAAAAAAATTAATTTTATGTCTACAAGTTGATAAAGTTACTTTAGGGACATGTTACCGTAACATTTCCAAAATAGGGATTCTACATTTGTTTTGATCTTTCCATAGTAAAGTATGTGAGGTCTAGAAAATTTGGTGGTTTTCATCATATATCATAGGCATAGGGGTATTTATTTGACATGATAGGTTGGTTTTTTGATCAAAATAAGGTAATATAGAAAGGCATCCATTCTAAGCATTCTCTCACTATAGAATGCCAGTATACTCTATAATATTTTGAGTTCAAATAGACTTACATCACCATGTGACACAATGGAAGAACAATATGAAATAAGAGTGACTTGGTTTGGATAATAAATAACCTAATGGCCTTGAAACAATCTTAGAATATGGACCAAAAAAATTATTTTCTAAACATCACCTACAGAGGTCCCTTTGTTCTCAAAAGGGCCACCTATTATAAGTACTTGCATATTGATGATGAAAAATAAGAGGTTGAAAAACCTATAAAAATAGATTTTTGCCTATGTTTAAGTGATCCAATGATATTATAAGGATATTATAGCGTGTAATATGAGGTTAAAGGGTTGAAATTCACCTACAGGGGTCTCTATGGCTTAAGGATATCCACCTACAACTTGCTACAATGGAGAGACCAACTCAAGCTAGTATGTTAGAAAGGTTTGAACACAATCCTTAATGCATTACATGAGGTGAGTTAAAAAAATTTGGAAATGAACTTGGTGAATTTAAGGGGAACCTAAACATCAGATACATGTTTTACCATGGAAGACACCTACAGGCATTTCCCTTTCTTAAGTAACACAGTCTACCAACTAGGCTTAGGCAAGTAGAGAAAATTGCAAGTTGGAGGTTGTCATAAGTTGTATGATAAAATAGTAATGTTTATAACAATATAATATTAGTGATTACCATATCACATGATGCTTAGGATAAGGAAATAGAGAAAAGAGGTTTTCAACCTCCAACCTATAGTCATGACTTAAGTCTCTGCATAGTCACTATTATACAAAGTCTGACTTGGAGTTTGTAATGTTTGAATGTGGTGGGGGTATGTTACATATTTGAAAATTTTTATAGATGGTCCTCAAGACCTATTTTATTCTCTCAATACCTCATTTTTGATGATCAAATAGGGGAATTACCCTTTATTCTATCTTAGATAGAGGGAACTCTCAGAGAGGCAAAACTACAGACAGAGGTTGGTAAGTGATAAGGGGATGTGTTGAAAATGATTGGAACATTTAAATAAGGTTTTATAATTTTATTTTAGAATGAACCAACATTGAAAATACCTTATAGTCATAAAAAACCACTTAAAGGTGGTTATGAGCAACAAAGCACAGTCAGGCCTATTAGGCCTCGACCAAGCCTAAAGCCCTATAGCGGTCTGAGTTCAATTATAAGGAAATTTGAACCTTAAAATGAATTTTATGACCTTTAAGGGGTGATATAAGTCTAATTTTATGTTTTGTTCTATATAAGGAATCACTAAAAGGTCATTTTTTAGCCTAAGAACACATCAGGGGTACTCAAATTGGTCTCTCAAGATCAATAGGTCAACTTAAGACACTCACACTAGTATGGAAACTATGCATGAGACTCCAAGGAGTTATGATTTATTGAAGATGTTCCCTAACATGATATTAGTTAAATTTTTTTGAGGTTTTAATGTTAGGATTTCATGAATAATACTTAATAGTTTGAAACACTATAAACCCTCCTAACCCCTTGTCAAAGACCTGATGAAGGAGTAGCACTTGATATGAATGAATAAAGATTAGTTTTTCCTATAAAATTATTGTAACTTATGGATAAATCTCTCATGATCCTTCCCATCAGATTTGTTTGTACCTTATAGAGACATGGTGTGGAGCATAGTTTCTTGATAGATTTTGATTACTTTTTAAGTGAAGAAGAAGATGAATAGGTGAGATATATTGGGGAGGTTCAATTTAAACTTTCCCTAACTCTCCATGTAAATTTACCATAGAAAATTATCATGGAAAAGCTTTTTATAACTCTTTCACTTTAGGTAGTCTGTGGAAGATAATGAAAATGGAGAGTGGATACCAAGTGAAGAGATGAGAAGTCCAATTGGGGGTCCTTTTAAGGTCTTATTAATGAAATTAAAGGTAAGTTAAATCTTGATATATGTCATATCACCCATTAAATGGATTTTATTGAGTAATTAAATACCATTTGGGTGATAAATCTGAAGATAGACCTATAAGGCTAGTGATGGTGACTACAAATGGTGAGAAAAAGTGTCCAAAATAAGGCCATGAGTTAGTGAAACATATGATGATTGTTATGGTGTGATTATAACCCCTCCTTGATAGTTTACATGTTTAATTTATCCCTAGTTTGGTTTTGATCAATCAAAATATGCCTCATGATGAAATTAGTTTCAAGAAGATAGCTAAAGAGACCCTATGTATGTTTTAGGGTACTTGATGATTATGATGGACACTTATCCAATAATAAATTTATTGGTATATTTAATAGTTAATTATCCTATAAATTTAAATGTCTCTCTCAACTTGACATTTTTTTATTTTGACCTTTAAGATTCATTCTTCTCTCTCCTCTCACACATTCTATAAATACAAGCCTTTTTGGCTCTTATATGGGAATTCCACACCTGGTTTGGAAAATCCCTACTAGTTTGATATTGTACTTTTCCTTTGAAATATATATTCAATATAGTTTTGATTTCATAAACTATCTTTTCAAAGTGTGTGAAGAGATGTATACTGAATAGTCAAGTGATTGATGTCCATCCTTGTTTTCTCTCAAACTTCCCGTGTTTGATACAAGTTTTTCCACTCTAGTAGGTCACATGAAGCATTTTAAATTGTATGGGTCTATTTAAAGTGTAAAATTAGCCTTAGTGTCTTCAAATTATCTTTGGTTCACTTACCTTGATTAGTTTTCATGCATATCACCTCCATGTTTGAAACACTAATGTTTGAGTATTATAGGACATTGAAGCTAGTGTTGTAGGTCATGTCTCTTAGTGAAAGAGTATGATAGCATAGTGGAGATATTTTTGGTGTATTTCCCCATTATATTATATTACTTTAATGTTTAATTCTAACCCTTTTCATATAAGTAATTATTTATTATAGGTGATAAGCACTTAAGGATCAATCTAGGGAGCTAGCCCTTAAACCTAGAGGTCTACCTATACCATTGGAAACCCAAAGGCGTAGAGGTATTCAAATGTATCCAAAATATTATATTAATCTTTAAAAACATATTCTATGGTGTGATATTTGGTGGAAACAGTACCATTTTTTCATGGAATGTCGAATATCAATATGGATTTGAACAATTAAAGGAATATCTAGCTAATCCACCTATTATATCTCCACCTACACTTGGAAATTCATTGCTTCTATTCATGTCAGCAACTCATTGTGCCTTGGGGGAACTCATGGTACATCATAATGATCAATGGAAATAAAGAGATATATGTTATTTTATCCACATATTGGTTGCATATGAATATAACTAAAAATCAATTTAAAAGTCCTGCTTAGCCATGATATTTTTAGCCCAAACATTGTGATATTATATGCTCATCAACAAGACCATTTCCATTACCAAAGTGGACCCACTCAAATACCTACTTTCTAAGGATGCTTTGATTAGTCATATGGCTAAGTGAATCATGTTTTTGAGTGAATTCAAAATTGAATATGTACATTAAAATTTTATTAAGGGGAAAATACTTGTAGATGAACATGCCAAAGTACCCTTGTCAAATACTATGCTACTTATTTTGAATTTTATTAATGAGTCAATCCTGACTCTAGGTGATATTTATTTTGAGCCTCAACATTGTTCACTTTATTTTATGGTTCCTACACTTGTCATAGATCAGTATCTAATATTTTATTCATAACATCACAACGGGATCTCATTCCCAAAACATTTCACATTGGTTTTTATTGTACTAATAATATAATAGAGTATGAAGCACTCATTTTAGGGCTTCATCTAGCAATATAGTGGAATTTCAATATATTACATGTTTATGGAGACTCTCAACTAATTATTAACCAAGTGATTGAGCAATAATAAACCAAAGATGATAAGTTCATTCATTACAAGAATATGGTGGTCCATATTAAATAAATATTTCAACACATTCAATTTGAACAAATTCTAAGAGCTAGTAATAGAACTATTTATGTAATGGAAATAATTGGCTCACTAATAGTAATAGCAGATCATGATATAGATTACCAGTTACTTATTAAATATATATTAAGGCTAACTTACAAAAAAAAAATCTAAAATGGTATGTGATTTCATTGATCCTAGCTTACCATGGTACTCTAATATATAAGCCTACCTTCATGATCATATTATTCCTTCTAACCTTTCCCATAATAAATAAAAATCCTTCATTTATACCACTTCTCATTATACCATTCTCACTACCACATTCTATTCTAGATGATATGATATAACTCTACTTTGATGTTTAACATAGATAGAGTCCATATTAGTGCTTAAAGAAGTACATGAAGGGATTTCTGGGTCCCATATTGGTGGAATGGTCCTTACTAAGAAACACCTACGTATAAGATATTATTGGCCCATTATGAAGGTTGATGCATGTGCTTATGTAAAAAAAAGTGTGTGTCTTGTCAAAAGCATGTTGATCTCATTCATGATCCAAACCATACATTTTAGTGACTCACTATGCCATGGCCATTTTACACATGGGGACTTGATATTGTAAGGAAAATCAATCCTATTTCTTCTAAAATCCATAAAAGTATCCTCGATGTAAATAAATATTTTACTCAGTGGGTTGAATCCATTCATACTCAATTATATAACCATGAAGTAGATTTCAAAATTCATCCTAAACCATCTCATTTTATTCTTCAGCATTCCCTCTGACCTCATTTCCAATAATAAAAACTCCTTTAAAAATAAGGATGTAAAAGCCCTTTGTGCCAAATACCATATCACAAAACACTTTTCCACTACCTATTTTCCTCAAAGTAATGGCCAAGCTGAAGCATCTAATAAAACATTAATCCAAAACCTTTAAAATAATTTTATTTATTTTGATCATGATTGGCATTTACAATTATTTATACCCTCTAATCCTACCAAAACAATACCTGAACCCCAATAGGATCCACACCATATTCTATTTTCTATGGCACTAAAGTTATTCTCCATAATGAAATAGAGTTGTTTTCTTAGTGCATTTTATTGAAGGATATAATTAATGAAGAGGAATACAAAGTCTCTTAGTTATAGGAATTAGACCTACTTGATGAAAAATGGTTAGATACTTTGAACAATCTGCAAGCCTATCATAATAGGTTGTGTTGAAGCTACAACAAGTGTATAAAATAAAGAGAATTTGAACTTCATGTCCTAGTCCTAAAATAAAACCAAAATAATACCAATTCCACCTATGAAAATAATGGAAAGTTTTAGCCTAATTGGTAGGGCTCATTTATCATCACAACTAACTATGGATCTGAATCATATAGATTGGCTACACCAGATGGAAAAAATCTAGAAGAGATAATGAATATTATGCATATCAAGCATCTTTACACTTGATTTACTTGAACATTATCGATGTGGATCCCTTATTGTGGGTATAACCCAAAAATCACCTTCTCTACATCCAATTTCCCATTGAATAAGTCCATCTTGATCTTATTAACTCATCATATTACCATTCTTGATCTTGATTTTGGTTTAACATTATAAAAGATGATTTTAGATGCCAAAATTTATAGAAAATTTTAAGCATTATTTTCATATTTGGTCACCATTAGTACATCCAAGATATACAGTAACTCACAGTAGCTTATGCATGATTTTCGTATATGATGGTCTTTAAATACATCTTTTAGATCTCACTAAAATATTGAAACATTTTTTATGTTCATATGTCATTCATATTTTCAACCCTATTATTGATTCATAGTATCCTATGCTAGGGTTTATCTACATTTACCTAAGGTATAATTTGATAATTTAGGTAATGCTTAGTTTTTGAGATCATCTTGGTCACCCCTTTCCATGCTATTATCATTCTATGAGTAACCTAAGCCATACTCTCACCACTTTGTGAGCACCCTAACCCACACTCTCATCATTTTATGAGTAACCTAAGACATGCTCTCACCATTTTGAGAGATAAAATCATTTTACTTCTCATAATCCTCCATTGAGTTGAGATGCCAAAAACTCAAAGCATTTAAAATTTCAAAAAGGCTTACAATCTCTATGAGAAATATAAATCCACAAATTCTAAAAACATGTGTCTTGTTGTAGATCTAGTCAAAATCCTTAAAAATACCTAATCCAACCCTTTTAGGTTCTAAATAATTTTTGTGATGTATCCTTCCCAAATATGCCCTACTAGGGAAAATTAATTATTGGTTCTAATCATTTCAACTACCTTAAGGCATGTCCTTCCCTTTCATGTATCCTTTCTTTGGGGCACCCTCCAATTACCAATGTCATTGATCATTCACACATGGATTTTGACTTGGTTAAACAAGTTTTTTTTTTTTTTGTAATTATAAATTTTAAAGTTTGTGTGTGTGTTTTGTTGTTTTTTTGTTTGATTACTTTATTGTTGTTGTCTCCACTCAATCCATTGTTCCATCGGGTTCATCATTATGGTGCTTCTTATCTCATAATTATACTTGAGTCCATTCATTTTCATACATCAACATTACCATCATGGTATTTATCATTGGTGTATCATTGTAAATTATATTTTAGATTTGGGGCCAACCTTTATGTACATTATGGTCCATTCATCATGGTGTTTTATATCATGGTTCATACAATTAAGTGCTACATAAAAAATCAATTTCTATAGGTCTAATCACCAATGTCGTAGAAAAGGATCTCCTTATCTACTACCTAAAACATAATCATTGGACTATATGACTAAGTTATATGCTAATGATGACACATCTAAGCATATATAAAAAGTCATAATCATTTCATTTCCATTTTTCCAAATTTCTAGGAGAAATACATCATCCTAAGGTCCCTATGGAATATGTAGGCAACTCTTAATTATGTTTAGTTTATGAGGTCAATTCGGCCACCCTTTTTTCATTCTTAGTAAAATGTATACTATTCCAATCCAATCACATCATTTTTTAAATAATTATTCTTTATCATATGTTTAATTATCTTTAAGGATTATCATGTGCCTAGCTTTTTGTGTCTTCTTCATTCTTTGATAAGTCATTATACCATTTCATCTATTTTCATTCCTGCTCATCATTAATATATGTAATAGGTTACACCCTTAAATTATGCTTTCTAATCAATCAACCTATCATACTAGGGTAAACCATTTTAGACTAATCAATGATCAAATCTACCCCTACTAGGTAAACTCATTCAGTCAATGAATAAATCTCTCATGCTAGGGCACATTATTTTTATCAACCAAGACCACCCTTTTTTGGGTCAATTCCATCATTTACTTTTTCTTCTAATTCCAAGCCCACAACTTTCACCTTGTTTGTTGAAAGTGAAAGTGTGTTTCTTTTTTTGGGATGTATCATTCCCACTTTCCCCTATCTTAGGGATAATTTATTTATATTTTCATTAACCATTAGAAATTAACATGTGCAATCATTTGATCATAAGGATTAATCTCATCCATGTGTTAATGATCTACTTTTCTTCTTGTCTATTTTCTAATTTTTTAGGGTCTATCCATTGATCTTATTTTTAGGCCTCTCCTTCAAGGGGACATCATGGTAATTCCAAAACATTATTTGGGGATTCCTTTTGGACTAATTTTCAATAAATTAACAATATTAAGTGAATACATCATTATTCAATCATTATCTAATTTCTACTTAACTATTTTTTTAGTATTTTAAAAGATGTTATTGTGCCTAGTGTCTAGCAATGCCTTCTTAATATGGATAAAAATGTAGACACTTAAATGTCAATTATAATTATGTCTTCTATTAACACTTTAAATCTTAACAAAATAAATTTTACTCTAATAATTAACTAAGTGCCTAATTAATTAAAATAATTGACTCCTAATGGAAAATTCCATGGATTTGGAAATTATCTATTTTCTAAATAAAAAATTAGAATATTGCCTCACCTAAGGTGAAATCATCATATCAAGTTTGTAGATAAGAGATATTATAATATATTACACCCTTTTTAAAAACTCTTTATATTAAAAACCTCTTACACACAAAGGGGTCATGATTTTAATCTCTTACATTTTTATGACATATTCCATATCTTTTCTTCTACACTCCATATTTTTCATTTATGAGAATGGAGGACTAATCTTGGACCCTTGCTCTTCATCTTCAGATGGATAGTCCATGATAATTTTCCAAATATATAAATGAAATGGTCTACAAACTCTTTCACAATGGTAAACTAAGGTAGTGAATATCTACCAAATATCAAGGCCATCATTCAACCATTCTCATACCAATCCAAAATCAACAACAATGTGTGTGATTGAAAATCTTAATTTTCATTTATATATCAAACTTTATCCTTTCATTTTTTATTCTATTATCCATTAAAGTCCTATATTACACAATTAGACCATTTATCCCATGCCTACCCTTATTTACTCCTCCTTGAAACACTTTTTTTCTATAGGCTAAAAAGACATCTTGTCTAGAGGTTTGAAGGAAGTAGAATAAAAACGAACAAATATCATGATAGTAGACATCTCATTCATATAAATAGTAGGATTTATAAAAAGCTACCATTATAATTAGGTATTGGTTAGACAAAAAAGGGTCCAAATTATGTATCTTTTAATCCTCCATTCACTTGAGATGTTATCAAATCCAAAAAAAAACAAAATTCATCACTAAAAATACAAAGCAAAAAGAAATATAATTTGTTGTCTACAAGTACCTTGATACTTAGGGGAAACCCTATCTATATTATAGACCATTCTATTTGAGCCATCTAAGACATTTCAATTTTATGCCAGCCAATCTAATTGATCAATTTAATCTTATTCAACCCTATCCATATTATTGTAACCATCAGTCTTCCTATCTTTACCTTGTCATGAAAGTGGAAGTTATATTGAGACTTATTTTGGGAAACCTTTTGGCATATTAATTGCATGATAATTTGATGAAAAGATAAATTTTGATCCTACATGACATGCTATTTATAAAATCCTAGTCCTTTCCATCATTTTCATTCATTATCCTATACCATTTGATTCTATTCATGTGCAATTCCTATCCTCGACCTAGTATTGACTAGTAATATCTTTCACTATAGGTTGATGTATATTGACCTCAGGACCATTTGGACTATGTAGTGCTCAATTTTATAGATCATCTAAATCACCCCTTTTCCATGCTCTTTCCATTTTTTAATTAACCTAAGCCATACTCTCATCACTTTATGAGCACCCTAAGACATGATCTCTCTCTTTTATGAGTAACCTAAGACACACTCTCACCATTTTACAAGCTTAAACCATTCTAATTCTCATAATACTCCATTGAGATAAGATTTAAAAACCCAAAAAAAATTAAAACATTATAAAAATCCTAAAAATTAAAACAATATTATAATATCCATGAGAGATAGAAATATGCAAAATACAAAAATATTTATCTTGTCTTAGATCTAGTCAAAATCCTTAATCCAATCCTTTCAAGCAATAAACCATTATTGGGATGTGTCCTTCCAAAATATTCCCTATTGGGGAAATCTCATTATTGGTTCTAATAATTTTAGATACCTTGAGGTGTGTCCTTATTTTACATGTATCCTTGATTGGGGGAACCCTCCAACTACTAGTTTCATTGAGATTTCATGCATGGATTTTTACTTGGTTAAACAACAAGATGATTTTTATTGATTTAATTTAAAGTTTATGTGTGTGTGTGCGTGTTTTATTATTTGATTTAATTGTTGTTTCCTGAATTTATTCAATTGTTCCAACAGGGTAATTATTATGGTTCAATATGTCTCATAATCATAATGGATTACATCCATTGGCATACATCAACATTACCATCATGGTTTTTATCATTGGTGCATTGTTATCAATTATATTTTTTATTAGGGGACATTACTTATGCACATTTTGGTTTGATCATCATGGTGTTTTATTTATATCATGGTACATAACATTAGTTTCTACACAAAAAATCAGGTGTTGGAGGTCTAATCAATAATGTCATGGTAAAGGATGTCCTTGTCTACTACCTACAAAAAAAATCACTAGACCACATGACTAGGTTATATACTACTCATGACACATATGAGAATATAAAAAAATTCACAATAATTTCATTTCCATTTTCTCTTGATTACTAGAAGAACTACATCAGCCTAAGGTCCTTATGGACTATGTAGGTAGTGTTCAGTTACATTTAGTTTATGAGGTTAGCTTGGACACCCTTGTTTCATTATTATTAAGATACATATTCTTAAAATCCAATAAAATAATTCTTAAATCATTATTCTTTATCATCTCTTTCATTATCTTTGAGCATTCTTGTGTGAATGGTTTTTTGTGGCTTCTTCATTCTTTAATAATTAATTATACAATTGCACCTATGTTTGCTCTCATTCATAATTAATTTATGTAATAGGTTACCTCCTTTAGTTATACTTACCAGTCAATCAACCTAACCTATTATATTAAACCATTTGACTAATTAATGATCAAATCTACCTTATAGGATCACATTATTGTATCAATGAAGCCCCTCCTTTTTGGGGTCATTTCCATCATTTACTCTTTCTTATAATTCCAAGCTTGCAACTATCACCCTATTTGGGGAAGTCAAAGTGTGCCACTTCTTTTGGGATGTATCCTTCCCACTTCCCCCCATAATTGGGCCACTTTATTTCTATTTTACCATTGGAAATAAACATGTGCAAGCATTATCTCATATGGATTAAACTCATATGTGGGTTACTAATCTACTTTTATTATTGTTAATTTTTTTATTATTGAGGGCATATCCATCAATCTTATTTTTCATATAATCCCTCAAATGGGAATCATGGAAATTCCCAAACATTATTTAGGGATTCCTTGTGGACTCATTTTCAATAAATTGAACAAGATTCAACAAAACATAAACACATAATTCTTTAATAATTATCATATTTATTATTAATGACTTTTTAATTCCTTGAAAATATGTTATTGTGCCTACTATCATGTAACACCTTCTCAAATAGGGTAAAAATGTATCCACTTAATATCATACATGATTATAATTATATCTTCTATTAACACTCTCAAGCTTACAAAAATAATTTTTCCTCTAACGGTTAATTAATTAACCTAATATACTTCTAATTGATAAAATATAAATTTACAAACACAAAGGAACTTGAGGTATTAGATAGAAACCACCTGGGAATGACCCCTTATATCTCAATTTTGATTCTAATTTATCATCTAACATGGACAATGTTGGCAATGCTAAAGAGTCGTATTATAGTATCTATGATGAGTTGGCTGATAACAATTTGTTTAAACCTAATACCATATTTACCATTATTTTTATGCCATATTATTCCCCTCTTTTCCTCTGTCATTCCTAATTAATCAGCTAATACCAATAAGAATCTTATATACCATTGGATGATTTTCAAAATGATGAGGCAATCTATGAATTTATGGGCCTTAGAGATAATTTTCCAGTTGGTAATCAAAATAGGGATTTGCTATTACATTGGACCATTCTACCTATTTTGGAGAGTATGTGAACTTCCTTGGTCATAAAAAAATAAAAATAAAATCAAAAATTTATGTCCCAAAGTGAAAAAATCTTTGAGGAACTTTTCAACAAGGGAAAAAATAAAGATAAAGATGAATCCCATGGTGAAAACCTATTTTAGATGCCATTGGATGGTGAAGCTCACCTTATTTCAAATGAAACCTAGGCCTCCTATAGTTTTATAATTTCAAGGCACTCATGAATCGATTTAAAGGATCAAAAATTATTTGATTAATTAGCTCAAAATTTCCCATAAGTCTTTGTTAAATGGCCTTTGACAAACCTTGGTGATTTAGATTCTTCCTACATGAATGAACTCAATGAGCCATTCAAACCAATAGACAAAGATGAAAAATAATTTACCCCTTTGTCAAATATTTAAGAAGATGGTTTCACACTACTTATGGAGGATATCATCAAATTTAATATTGGAACACATATCGATCTCAAATGGATCAAACTTGAAGTGTCCCTTATTGAAGAGGAACATGAGCTTATTTCTACCCTCATTTAGGAGTTTTTTGGTATTTTTGTTTGGTGCTATTCATATATGCCTATATTAGACCTTGATTTAGTTTTACATCACATTGTTAAACACCATGATACTAAGCCAATCAATAGTAAATTTAAAAAAATGCACCCTCACATAGTTGTACATGTCAGGAAATAATTAGAGCAATTATTAGAGGTAGGGTGTATTAATCCTTTATATTATTTGGGGTGGATATAAAACATAGTCCTATCAAAAAAATAGCCATAAGGAATCTAATTATGTGTCTATTTTATAGATATAAATAAATCATTCTTAAAGGATGACTTTCCTTTTCCCAACATTGATATGATTGTATATTCCATGGTAGAGTACAAGATGTTATTATTATGGACGGATTATTTGGATATAATTATATTAAAATCACATCTGAATACCAACATAAGATATCATTCACCTCTCTATGGGGAAGTTTTTTCTATCAAATTATGCCATTCAACCTTAAGAATGTCAATGCCACATACCAATATTCCATAACTATCAATTTCTATGACATGATGCATGATATTTTTGAAGAATACTTGGATGATATTTTGGGAACATCCAAGACTATAGTAGGACATATATATTTATTACAAATAATATTTGAAAGGATTTGTGAATACAAGGTAAGGCTTAACCCTAAAAATTGCATCCTTGGCATTACTTCAAGAAAATTACTAGGTATCATTGTCTCCCATTGAGGCATTGAAGTTGATCCAACCAAAGTTAAGGACATTACATAAATTCTTCCCACTTTATAATCTCAAATAACTCTATATCTTGTAGGGAAAGATCCAATCTATCAGGAGGTTTATTTCTCAATTAGCAAACAAATGCCATCCCTTCACTCATATTCTAGAAAAAGGTACCATTTTCTCATGGAATGTTGATTTTCAATAGGGATTTGAACAATTAAAATAATATCTATCCAATATGCCTATTCTACCTCTATCTACACCTAAAAATTCATTACTTCTATACATCTTAACAACTGATTATGCCTTGGGAGTATTCATGTCACAACATAATTATCAAGGAAAAGAAAGAGACATAAACTATGTGAGACACACATTGGTTGAATATGAACATAATTATAACTTACTTTAAAATTCTTATTTATCCATAATATTTATAACCCAAAAGTTGTGACATTATATGCTCAACAACAAGACCAGTGTCATTGCCAAAGTGGACCCACTCAAATACCTACTTTCCAAGGTAGCTTTGATTGGTCATATGGCCAAGTGGATCATGGTATTAATTAAATTCAAAATTTAATGTGTACGTAAAAATGTCATTAAGGAGTAGACATTTTCAAATCAACTTACCAAAGTACACTTGTTAGATACCACACTACTTATTTTCAATTTTATTGATGCGTCCATCTTGACTCTAGGTGATAATTATTATGAGCCTCAACATTGTACCCTTTATTTTGATGGTCCTTACACTTATAACAGATTGGGAGCTGGTATTATATTAAAAATATCACAAGGGGATCTCATTCCCAAATCATTTCACATTGGTTTATCTTATACTAATGATATAATAGAGTATGAAAAACTCATTATAGGGCTTCATCTAGTAGTAAAATGGAATATAAATAATTACATGTTCGTGGAGAATCTCAACTAATTATTAATTAGGTGAAAGAGAAATACCATAACAAAGATGACAATCATATTCCTTACAATAATATGGTGGACAATCTTAAATAGACCTTTGAATAAATTCAATTTGAACATATTTCAAGAGCCATCAATAAAACCATTGATGCAATGGAAAAAATTGGTTCACTAATAGCAATTGCAGATCATGCCATAGATTACCAATTCCTTATTGAACATATATTAATATGAAATGGTATTTGATATTGTTGGTCCCAACTCACAATTGTATTATGATATGCATTCCATTCTTCCTAGTCATATTATTCCTTCTAACATTTCTTATAACAAACAAGAAGCCTTCGTTAATACCACTTCTCATTATTCCATTCTCATTTCCACACTCTATCATAGAGGATATATATAAATATAATTTGATGTTTAGTTTTGGTAGAGTCCAAATAATCACTTTAAAAAGTAATCAAAGGGCTTTTTGGGGCCCAAACTGGTGGAGTGGTACTTGCCAATAAACTCCTATGTATAGGATATTATTACCCCACTATGGAGGCTGATGCATGTGCTTGTGTAAAAATGTGTGTGGCTTGTCAAAATAATGTTAATCTCATTCATGATTTATCCTGCACATTACAATGACTCATTATGGCATGGCCATTTTCCACATGGGGTCTCAATCTTGTAGGGAAAATTAATCCTATTTCTAATGTCCATAAACATATCCTCACTGCAACCAAATATTTTCTAAGTGAGTTAAATCCATTTAAACTCACTTAACCACAAATTATATTTCAAAATTCATCCTAAACCATCTCATTTTTTCTTTAACATTCCCTCTGACCCCATTTCCAATAATGATAACTCCTTTAAAAATAAGGACATCAAAGCCCTCTGTGCTAAATACCATATCACATAAAAATTTTCCACTCCCTATTTTGCTCAAAGTAATGGACAAGATGAATAATATAAAAAAACCTTAATCCAAATATTTAAAATCCTATTAATGATTTTAATCATGATTAGAATCTATAATTACTTATTCTCTCTGGGCTTACCAAACCAATACCTAAACCCCAATAAGAACCACACCATATTTACTTGTTTATGACACTAAATCTATTCTCATATTGAGATTAATGTCTTCCTTGTGCATTTGATTAAAGAATATCATTGATGAGGAGGAATCTATAGTCTCTCAACTATAGGAATTATACCTACTTGATGAAAAATGTGTAGTCTATTTTAACAATCTCTAGGCCTATCATAATAGTTTATGTTGAAGTTACAATAAGTGTAGCAAACACAAATAATTTAAACTTTGTGTACTAGTCCTAAAATAAAACCAAAAAATACCAATTCCACCCATATAAAGAAGGGAAATTTTGAGCCTAATTGGCAAGGCCTATTCATCATCATAGCTAACTGTGGATCTAGATCATATAGATTGGCTACACTAGATGGTGAACAATTAGAAGAACTCAAGAATGTTATGCATATCAAGTGTTTTTACACTCTATTTTATTTAAAATTGTCTATGAATACCCTTACTTTGGGGTATAATCTAAAAATCACCTTCCCTTCATTCCATTTCTAATTAAATTAGTCCATTTTGATCCTATTCACTTATCTTATTACCATTCTTGATCTTGATTCTAGTTTATCTGTAGAATAGATGATTTTAGATTCTAGAATTCAAATAAAGTTTCAAGAAAATTATTCAAATTTGGTAACCAATAATATATGCAAGATAGGATGTATCTCAAAATACCTTACACATGATTTTTCTATATGATAGTCTTTAAATTCATCTTTTAGCTCTCACTAAAATCTTGTACAATTTGTTTTGTTCATATGCCATTTATATTTTCAACCTTGTTATTGATTAATAGTATTGTATTATAGAGATGAAATAAATTGACCTAAGGTATATTTTGATAATGTAGGTAGTGATTAGTTTCTAACATTATTTTGGTCACCCCTTTTCCATGTTTTCATCATTTTTCAAGTAACCTAAGCCAAACTGTCACCATTTTGTGAACACCTTAAGCCACTCTCTCACTATTTTGTGAGAAAACTAATCCACTATCTTTCCCTTTTGAGAGATAAAACCATTTTACTTCTCATAATCCTCAATTGAGTTGAGATGCCAAAACCCAAAAACATTTAAAATATTCAAAAATTATAAAACTCAAAACAGGTTCACAATCTTTATGAGAAATATAAATCCACAAAATCCGAAAACATGTGTCATGTCTTAGATCTAGTTAGAATCCTTAAAAATACTTAATCCAATAATTTTAGGACCTAAACCATTTTTTGGATTTTTTCTTCCCAAATATGCCCTACTTAGGAAAATTCATTATTGGTTCCAATCATTTTAGCTACCTTGAGGTGTGTCCCTCTTTTGCATGTATCCTTGCTTTAGGGCACCCTCTAACTACCATTATTATTGATACTTCACATGTGTATTTTAAATTGGTTAAATAAAAAGATTCATTTTGTTTCTTTTATTTTCAAGTTTAGGTGTGTGTTTTCTTGTTTGATTACTTTTATTGTTGTTTCCTTGACTCGGTATATTATGCCAATAGGTACAATGTGCAATCATACTTGAGTCCATCCATTTTCATACATCAACATTAGCATCATGGATTTTATCATTTATGTGTTATTGTTAATTGTATTTTGGATTAGGAGTCAGTACTTATGCACATTTTGATCTACTCATCATGGTGTTTTATATCATGGTTCATACCATTAGGTGCTACATCAAAAATCAAGTGTTATAGGTCTAATCATCAATGTCATAAAAAAGGACCTCCTTGTCTACTACCTAAAACATAATAAATGGAACACATAACTAAGTTATATGTTACTCATGACACATCTAAGCATATACAGAAAGTCATAATCATTTCATTTCAATTTTCTCCCAATTTATGGGAGAACTACATTGGCCTAAGGTCTATATGGAATATGTAGTTAATGCTTAGTTACATTTAGATTCTAAGGTTAACTTAACCACCCTTATTTCATTATTATTAACATTCATATTATTCCAATCCAATAAAATCATTCTTCAATCATTATTCTTCATGATCTCTTTCATTATATTTGAGCATTCTCATGTGCCTAGTTTTTTTGGCTTCTTCATTATTTGATTAGTCACTATACCATTGCACCTATGTTTTCATCCACTCATCATTATTCTACATAATAGGTTACACCCTTGAGTTATGCTTTCCAATCAATAAACATACCGTACTATGGAAAACCATTTTAAATGGATTAATGATCAAATCTACCCTATAGGGGCAACTTATTGAATCAATGATCAAACCCACCATGCTGGGGACATTTATTATGATAAACCAAGACCAACATTTTTGGGGCTACTTTCATCATTTAATATGTCTTATAATTCCAAGCCCATAGTTTCACCCTATTTAGGGTAAGTCAAAGTGTGCTACTTTTTTATAGATGTAGCCTTCCCAATTTTCCCCATCTTAGGGCTAATTTATTTCTATTTTCATTAACCATTAGAAATCAATGTGTGCAATCATTGGCTCATATGGATTAATCTCATCCATGTGTTAATGATATTTTTTTTACTTGTCCATTTTATTATTTTTTAAGTTATATACACCAATATTATTTTTTATCCACTCCATTAAGGGGTCATCATGGGCATTCCAAAATATTGATTAGGGATTCCTTGTGGACTCATTTTCAATAAATTGAATAAGATTCAACAAAATGTGAACACATAATTCTTTAGGCATTATAAAATTTCTTCTTAATTTTTTTTTCATTATTTGAAAAGATATTATTGTGCATAGTGTATCTCAACTCCTTCTCAATATGGGTAAAAATGTAGACACTTAAAATCGGATAATTCATGTTGATTATAATTGTGTCTTGTATTAACACTTTCAACCTTACTAAAATAATAATAAATTAATTACCTAATTAATTAACCTAATATAATCATAATGTAAAATTTCATGTATTTGGAAATTATCTATTTTCTAAATTCAAAATTAGAATATTTCCTTACCCAAGTTGACATCATCATACCAAGTGTGTAAGTAAGAGCTATTACAAGATCTTACACCCATCTTACACACTCTTCCTCTTACACCCCTCTTACACACACAAAGAAGTCATGATTTGAATCTCTTAAAATTCTATTTTATATTCCATCCCTTTTATTCCACATTCCATCTTTCTAATTAATGAGAATGGAGGACTAATCTTGGACTCTTAATCTTCATCTCAAGATGGATAATCCAAAATAATTTTACAAATATATAAATGAAAGGGTGTACATACTCTTTCACAATGGTTAACTAAGGTAGTGAATATCTACCAAATATCAATGCCATCATTCAACCATTCTCATTCCAATCCAAGATAAAGACTAAGTGCAAACAATAATAAGTGTTTCTCACATGTATAATCAAGCACTGCAAAGACTTCTATATCTAAAAGATAAGCTCAACATCTTTAGACCAATTTTCAATTAAATCTTCAAGGGAGGTATAGATGTTGTTTTTATCTTTCAAATTACATTTATTATTTTATTTCCACATAGGTCAACCTAGGTATTATGCTTTAGAAATTATGTCTTCAAGTTTTTTTTTTTTTTTTTAATTCATTAACAATTAACTAAACTCTCTTGGATTCATGATCTACATAATAATTATGTAGATCAAGAATTTAAGAGAGGTGAGACAATTATTAGTAAAAAAATTAAAGACATAACTTCTCAATCTTAATCCATTGATTAAGATATGGGGAAATTAAGCAAAAAATAAAATATTGGAGGATAAATACAAAATTTATTTCTATCTTAAATATTTGTTTGAAAACCAGTCAAAAGAGGTTGAGCTCAGATTGTAGATGTAAAAGTCTTTGTCAATGTTTGATTATTCATTTGGTAAGCACTTATCCTTGTCTACAATTGTTCTTTGGCTTGGATTGGCATGAAAATGGTTTAATAATGGACTCAAGATTTGGTAGAGATTATCTATCTTAGTTGACCATTGTGAAAGAGTGTGTAGACCCTCTCATTTATAGATTTGGAAAATGATTATGGATCACCCATCTTGAGATGAAGATCAAGGGTCTAAAATTAGTCTTCCAATATCATAAATGATAAATATGGAGTGTGGAAGAAAATGGATGGAGTATGTCATATAAATGTAATATACTCAAATCATGAACCCTTTATATATGTAAGAGGGGTATAAGAGGATGAGAATGCAAGAGCTTGTAAGAGATCTTACTTGAAAACTTGATATGATGATGCCACATTGGGTGAGGTGGTTTTCCAATTTTGAGTTTATAAAATGGATAGTTTCCAAATCCATGTAATTTTCCATTAGAAGAATGATTAGACTTGATTAAGTAGAATTAATCAATAATTATAAGAATGTTTTACTTTTGAATTTTATATATATATATATATATATATATATATATATATATATATATATATATATATATATCAAGTATTCACATAATTATCCTGTGAATAAATCTGAAAAGGGGTAATTTAATTCAAGATGCATTTGGTGAGATAAATGATGTAATATGATGCACTGCCCCAATCAAGAATGTATCATTTTAATTTTTAGTTAACATGATAGTTATGTGTGTAAATTATGTTAAATAATGATTTTTTATTGAATTTACATATGATTTAAAAAATTGGTTCTTGATTGCAGTTTAGACATAGAAGTGGTTAAAATGAAGTGTCTACATTTTTTCCCAGTTTGAGAAGGTCACTAGGCATAATAACATATTTTCAAAGAAGGAAAAATACATTAATAAAAAACTTGATAATGCTTTAATAATGATGTATTCACTATTTTATTTTTATTTTTAAATTTTATGAGTTGGTTAACTTAGATTGATTCCCCAAAGGGTACTTGATTATCCCTAGATTCCTCCTTGAAGGGATAGGTAGGGAAGCAGTTGAAACATATAGGTCCTCAAATAAGAGAGGAAGAAGTAATAATGGTATAAATATGTAGGAATGAAAATATAAGAAAGGATAGATAATGGAGTTGGCCCCAAAAATGGAAGTCATAGATGATCATAATATTGTGCCCCAGTAGTGTAGATTTAGCATTGGTTCAAGGATCTACCCTAGTAGGGATAATTTGATCATTGATCGATCTAAATGTGTTGCCCCAGTAGGGTGTATTTTTAATTTGATAAATGATGATTAGGAAATTGATTAATTGTTTGGGGTATAGTAGACAATGAGAGATTTGGCTGCAATATTGTTGATTATACTTTCAACACTTGATTTTTGATGTAAAACTGAATGGTAAACACCATGATAACTAGGTTATAATATGAATAAGGAATGATCCCCAATATATATATATATATATATATATATATATATATATATATATATATATATATATATATATATATATATATATATATATATGAAAATAATTCACCAATGATAAAAATCATGATTATAATGATTTTAAATTCTAATGGATAGACTCAAGTACAATTTCATGATTAAAAACACCATGATGATGACCTTACAGACATAATAAACTAAATTGAAGTGACAATAAAAAATGAAAATAAATAAGGAAGAAAATAATTAAAAAACACATACTAAAAATAAAATAAATATAAATTATTTTATTTACTAATAGAAAAATAAAATAAATGCACCAAAAATAATCAAACACAATAATTATTGACAAACACACCAACACACCATAAAATAAGCATTCAGTGAATTGTTTGTGTGTGTGAATGTAAGGTATTAATCTTGGAAATTTTTAATTTATTATTTAGAGGATAAAGGATAGGATAAAATAATAACATAAACAAAATGGGAAAATTTAAGAAAAATGAAGGGTGACTGAGCTAATTGCAAATGCCCCTTGTAAGTGGATGTTGCCTACATAGTCATATAGACTTTAGGTTAAATGTAAATCTCCTAGGGATGTGGAATAGAATAAAAATGATGACAAGTAATAAATTTGATTTATATAATAAAAATAGGAAAATATACTCTTGAAAAATGGTGAGATAATTTTTATATAAATTAAAAAAAAAAAGGAATGGCAATAAGATTGGCCAAGTTGACCTGAGATGGCCCATGCATACAAATGTTGCATACATAGTCTTTGTGGACCTCAGGGCAATGTATTTATCCCATAAATGGGTGTGTATATGGAGGAATGATAATGATAAATATAAATTATTATGGTTGTATAAGGGGTTCCCACCTAATAAATATGGTAAACTACACCATCCAGAATGGAGCCAAAGGCCATTATGGAATAGGATGACAAAGAAAGCAAAGATTCTTAATTTTAATATTTCTCATGGAGATTGTAAGCCATTTTTGTAAATTCATTTATTTTTAGGTTGATTTGGTATTTTAAATAATTTAGGTCTTTTTAAACTACTTTGAATTTTTTTGGGTTTTTGACATCTCAACTCAATGGAGGATTAAGAGATGCATAATGTTTTAACTCACAAAATGGTGAGAGCGTGGCTTAGGTTGCTCATAAAATGGTAAGAGAACTTTTCAAAATTCTAAAAACATGGTGATAATTTGACTTAAATTACTCTCAAAATTAAAAGAGTGTGGAAAATAGGGTGATCAAACTAACCTCAGAAATTGAGCACTACCTACATAGTCCAAATAGACCTTAGGTCAATGTAGTTCAAACTAGCAGAAGATATTATGAATCATCAACAAGGTTAAAAATAGGAATGAGACATGAACAAAACAAATGGTAAATGATTTAATAATATCAAAAAGATACATTTTAAATACCATCATACAATAAAACCATGTGTAAACTACTCTGAGATATTGCCTATCTTGGATGTTTGATGGTGACCAAATTAGAACAATATGCTTAAAATTTTCTTTGAATGGTTGATGTTTGATGCATAATTCATAATTATAATTGGTTATTCTAGCTATTCACCATCTATTTTATACAATATATATGATTCATATCCATAGTTAACTATGATGATGAATGGGCCTATCCAATTAGGCTCAAACTTTCCCTTATTTTTATGGGTGGCATTGGTATTCTTTTGGTTTTATTATAGGACTAGGTCACCAAGTTCAAAGTCTTTGAACTTAATTTTTTTTTTAAGCTTTGGTGAAACTTATTATGATAGGCCTAGATATTTTTCAAATAAGATACCTATTTTCCACAATTAGGTCTAGTTATTGTAGTTGAGAGACTCTATATTCCTCCTCATCAATTATATCATTCAATGAAATGTGCAAGTCAAATATATATTGATAGAGAGAATAAATCCAATGTCATAAATAATGGAATATTGTGTGTCTCTTTTTGGGGTTTAAGTATTGGTCTATAATGGACTTAAACATAATTTTGAAGAAAAAAGAGAGAATTAGCTTGTTTAAAAGGCTAATTCTAGTAACTAGAAGAAGGTAAATGGTCTAGAAGAGCTTGTGGGATATGTCAAAGCCTTCAGGTCACACCAAGAATGCTATTATGTAGATCAAAAATCCAAGAAACATTATCCAATTATTAGTAAAAAAATTTAAAATAACTTAAAAACATACCTTCTAAAACCCAATCCTTAGGTTGAGCTATGGGGAAATTAAACAAAAATTACAATATTGGAAGATAAAAACAATATTTATAGATCCCTTGAATATTTGTTTGAAAAAAATATAAATAGGTTGAAGTTAACTTTTAGATGTATAAGTCTTTGTCAATGATTTATTACACATGTCGGAAGTACCTCTTCTTTTCTACACTTGGTCTTTTGTTTGGCTTGGAATGAGAATGGTTGAATGATAGCCTTTAAAATTATTATAGATTCAATACCTTATCTAACCACTGTGAAAGAGTGTGTAGACCATTTCATTTATAGATTTGGAAAATTATTATGGAATATCCAAGTTGAGATGAATACCAAGAGTCCAATATTAGTCCTCCATTATCATAAATGAGAAAGATGGAGTGTGGAAGACAAGGGATGGAATATGTCATAGAATTTTAAGAGATTCAAATAATGACCCCTTTGTTTGGGTAAGATATATGTAAGAGGAAGAGTGAGCAAGAGGGGTGTAATTTCTTGTAAGAGATCTTACTTGCACACTTGGTATGATGTTATCACCTTGGGTGAGGCAATATTCTAATTTTGAATTTAGAAAATAGATAATTTACAAATACATGGAATTTTACATTTGAGGAATGATTATACTTGATTAAGTGGGATTAATCAATAATTAGAAAAATGGTGGATATTTTCAATGTTTCTATTTATCAATCAAATATTCACTTCATTATCATGTGAAGACACTTGTAAAGGGGTGATTTAATTCAAGATGCACTCAATAAGATAAATGATGCAATATGATACATTACCCTAATTGAGAATGTATCATTGTAATTTTGGGTTTAAACAATAGTCTTACATGTAAATCAGGTTAAATAGTTATTTCTAATCAAATTTGCATGTGATTGTGGAAAGTCATTCTTGATTGTAGTTTAGACACAAAATTGGTTAAAATAAAGTATCTACAATTGTAACATCCCCATAAAAAATTTGGTGTATGAATGATTCTTTTTTAGGATAAAATGGCCAAATGTTTTAATGTTTACTATTATATATTATTTGATCCCAACATCATGGACTTTCATATAATTGTCTAAATATTTGCTCAAGTCTAACTAGGCCTTTATCATGATTTATTTCGATTAAGAGTGACTAAGTCTTTATAATAGCTCATTATAAAGACTTCATTAGTATTTGATTTTAGGCTAAATTGAAGAAATATTTAGGTCTTTTGAGTGTTAATTATTGGGGCCCTTTACAACCTTAGTTTATTATAAATCCTTGGCTCAATTCAAGTTGCTCAGACCTTTTTTGGTCTAGTTTTAAAATATTCATGTTTGGCCTCTAGATCATTTTTTTAGACTCAATGTAGGTGTATGTTAGTTTAGGCCATGTTTTAAAACAACTTAATTAGTGACCATAAATATTTTATTTTGTATGGGTTCCATTCTTTAAGCATTTTTCCGTAGTCAATTTTCATATTTTTTGTATAAAACCTATTAAATTTTTATTTAATGTGTGTTTTTGCCTTAACATTTTTTTAAGTTTTTACTTCTTAATACCCTATTTGAATTATATTATGCCATATGGAATGATACCATTCACTTGAGAGATTAGTTACTTTGAATTTGACTTGGGTTTTTGTTGAAAATCACTAGTTCCTAGGTTTTTCAGGGTCTTAAAATCATGCCATGTGGTGTGATCATGAGAACCCAAGGACTTAGTTGGATGGTGATAAATTCAAAAGCCCCTAGGATCCCAAGGTCTCATTATTATTCCACATGGAATCATCACAGGGACTCAAGATCCTAGGTAATGTGTATTGTAATCAGAATCTTAGAAGCCTTGAGTCACCCTAATCATACCATATGGCATGACCATGGTGGATTGGGCTAGTGGGGAGTCAAATATCTAATACATTCCCCTAGGCCATTAGGCCTAAGATGGTGCCATGTAGCACCATATTGGGATCCCAAGAATTGAGGGTGTTTGGTGATCAACAATCAGGAATTGAGGAATAAGAATCAATGATCAAGAATGATAGAAGGCTAAGGTGGGGAGAATCCAACAACAAGCAAGGGATAAGAAGAAAGAGATTGATTGGTAAGGAAGAGACAAAATTTTATTTGGATGATGAATGGGACTAGGAAGTTACAAATTGATTATAAGTGGTATAGTGAGGGAGCTTGTTGAGGAGGTGACACATATAACCTAATGACATCTATGAGAGGCATAGGAATTAATATTAATGACATGTTAAGCTGTCAAGGTAATCAAGATCTAATAAATACTGTGTCATCTAACTAAGAGAGGAATTGAATGTAGAGGCTGAAATTTTAAACATATAGTTGATATAATTTAATTCTAAAGGGATTGATAACATACATATTGGCATGGTAAACATAGTAGACTCAAACAAGGACACAAAAGACAAGAATTTAGTCATAAATGAGGTGTGTTTACACTGCAAGAGCATGGATTGAGATATATTTTTAGAGATCACAACCAATCCCAACCATATTCCCCAATCACCATTGAATGTGATTGTAACTTACCCATTAGTTGGTGAAATTGAATTTAAAAATCCACGGACTTTTACGTCTATATAATGTCATACCAGAAATGTAATAGAGGCTAGATCTTTGTAAATTGTTAGAGAGACATAGAGAACTAGACACGTTCTTTTTATGATTCTTTATAGCTTTTTATATTAGTTTTGCTTCTCTACTTTTTTTCAGTTTTGATCTTGTAAAGGTGAAATTTGTGGTTGAATGATTATTTGGGCCTTAAAATTTGTTAATCAAAAGTAAAATCTTGATATTTGAAGACTTTTGAGACTATGTGGTCATTTTATACACACTTTATATAGTGGTTATGCTTTTTCCTTTCACAATAAACCTCCCTAAACTATTTCACTATCTTTAGTTAGATTTGTGCTAGGTTTGGATCAACTAAAGATTAGTTTGATATAGCTTATTCAATCATCCACCTCAGATTAATTTTTATGAAAATAGGCTTTATTTTATCTCTTTATCCTTACTATTTTATATTTTCTTTGTAACCAGGTTAGTCTAGGAGCAAAACAACCTAAAAATACATGATCTATCTTATTTGATGAGTCTTTCCCATTAATGCTAAAGAAATGTTATATGTTAAGGTAAGGGAATTTTTTTATCACCTATTTATGCATTTTTTAATGAATGTATGTTATAAATATATTTAAAAATTAGGTTCATAGTTATTTTGGACATCTCATGAGCTACATTTCATTAGAGGCAAAGTGTGAATAAATTTTATGCAGGTCTAATTATTAAAGCCTTTATAGGAAAGGCCACTAAAAACCTATAATCTCATGTAGAGGTTATTAAATTTTGGTCTAAATTTAAATTTTAGTTTTTAAAAAAGGCCCCTTGTTAGGAATGATCCACATCAACCAACTTTGTAAATACCAACATACCAAGACCTGGTACATTTAGACCTTGGGGAGGCATTTTCGTCATGATATATTCTTCCTTTCAAGAGAAGAAGGGCTTGTGATTTAACTTTTGGGAACATTGGAGTCTTATTTCTAATTTAAGTTAAGGGTCTAGATTAATAAATTAGTAAACAATATTGTAATAATTACAGTCCTAATTTGTATAATTTATGTGTCTTTTGAAACTTTCTAGAAATAACAATAATTAAGGAGAAATACAACTTAGCTTAAAATTAGACTGAAATAGTTGAGATAGAGATTGAAACTAGCTGTGTAGGATTGGGATGGTATCACAAATTAGAATCTATATTTAATTTGGTGAAAGGATAGGAGCACAAAAAATAGGACACTTCAAGGCCTGACACTTTAGTCCACTCCTACCTTTATTATCCAAACTAGTCATAGAGATCTGAACTTTATGGGTTTTGTTAATTGTTATTATATGAGCTTGACTATGAAATCTTAAGTTTTTAATGTCAATATATATCCTTGTAGAGCTGATTTAATCTTCAAAACCCTATACCTTTATTGTGCTTGAATAAAACTTGAGAAAGAGGGGGGTTAGTGTGTGTAAGATTCACTAAACGTGTAATCCACACTCCTTGTGTGGGCATGTTTCATACATACCAACACTCCAAAGAGGGATCAAGAAATATAAAGTTCTCCCACCTAATGTAATTTATACAATAGTGTGATGCAAATGCAAGAATTCCAAATTGAGCATGCTTGAGGTGGTTAGGGACTAATATGAGAGTTTGAATATGTTTGCAGCTATGTTGGATGACTTTATATAGAGAATAGGTAAATTTGAATTAGTAGATTTCTTGAATTATTTCTTGATTTGTAAGATTTATCACCCCCTTTGTAAATGACCTTTGGATGGAATTTTATAGGGAACTATTGGTCATGGGTTAGATGTATTCATGTTAGGCTAACTTGATGATGGATAGGAATCAGATTAAAATGGTCATTTGGGATCAAAATGAAATTGGATAAGATCACCAAAAATGAGACACCCTAGGGTCTAGTGCTATAGTTAAGCTATGACATTCCTATCCTATAGGCTTGGGACCTAAGGTATATAATTGGCCTAGGAAATAGAGTTTGGTTGAGCTAGAATGATCACTTAGAAGGCTATAGATGACTAGGAATAAGCAAAAAAGTACCTAGGATGGTCATAAGAGCATGAAAAGACGAACTATGGCTAGGATTTCATAAACCACACTCAAACTACAAATTTGAATATTATATATGACTACAATTCCCCCCTTTAT
This sequence comes from Torreya grandis, assembly GCA_037957365.1. NCBI lineage: Eukaryota > Viridiplantae > Streptophyta > Pinopsida > Cupressales > Taxaceae > Torreya > Torreya grandis. Next base: position 1,970,514 of record JARHVA010003018.1, on the reverse strand, counting down.
TTTAGTGATGCAACAAAGTGAAATACCAAGAAAAAGGAAAAATTAGAAAGTGTAATTAAACTTACTTGCAAAGGTAAAGCCCATGGAGATGTGTGATGATGAATAATGTTGGGTATGTGATGGGTATGTGTGATATCAAGAGTAATATCAAAAATGGATTTGAGTTTTCAATTCCTCAAGAGTGGCTCAAAAATGCAAAGGTTTGCCCTTTGGCTCCATCATCACTCACTAAGATAATCTATGTGATCTTGAATGTGTTGATCAATGTTTGGATTTTATGTCCAATCCCTCTAAGTAGGTGGCTCAAGAATATAAAGGATAACTAGTCCTTTGGCTCCATCATTGCCGACTAAGTGAAGATATAAACTAATATCAATATGGAAGTGTGTCATATGAGATGGATCTTAAATCCATGAATTATCTAAAATATGTTAATGTGGTATGGATAACTGAATGTGTATTGGAAACTATGCCAATATTTTCCACTTTGAGAGGTGGAGATTAGGCTTGTATAAAAGCCACTCCAAAACTAGGAACTAGGCGTATATGGAAGATACTCAAGAGTGATGCTAACCACCTATAGATAGAATAAGGCATGAAACTATTGAAAATACATAGGTTATTCAATGAACTATAATAAAAATAAGGTAAATGTGCCATTCACATTGCCCCCAATCATTGATGTCTGAAACATGGATTCTAATCTAGAAGTTTTACCAACTACCTAATTTGAAAATAGAAATGAGAGCCATCATGACATACATGATGCTCCCTATATCTAGATCCTATGATAAAAAATAAATTGAAACTACTAAATCTAATTTAAATTATAGATGAAAAAATGATAATAAAATTTACCTTTCTATTTGTTTTTGTAAAATTTGGGTTTTTTACTAGTTGGTTAGGATCACTAAAGTTAGGGTACCTTAGTGTCTAGCACTATAGTCTAAGTCTGGTGATCTTGTCCTTTACTATTTTTGATGACTATTATGTTTTCATCACTATTTTCCTAGTCTATTCTACTTGGTTTGGGTTTGGGTTATTATTCTAAGTGTTTTGAAACTAATCTTTTTGATTGGTAGAGGCTCTGATCTCTATGACAAAACCCCTATTTGTTTCCCCCTCTTTTGAGGGTAGTATGAATACCATACAATGACTCCCCTAAGAATACATATCCCTACAATTGTGTTATGCTTCAAAAATACATGATATAACAATGATAATCAAAAAGATGTCTCAATATATAACATAGTTTGTATTGGAGACTATTAGATCAACAGGGGTATGCGTAGATAGATGTAACAATGTAATAACATGTGTAGCATACTGACTTAAAATTATAAATGTTATTTTTTAGTTTTCAAAGATGGATGGAGCATGATGCCCATCATGGTATCGAAGAAATCAAGATAATTCATGATGAGGATCATGGCATTGAAAATAATGGAGAAGCAAACAAATAAGAAAACATGCATGAAAAGAAGCAAGAAGTATACAAGAGTGGCCAAGGGGCCAAGCAAACAAGGGACATGGGCACATGTCACTCAAACCAAAAAACAAACCTACAATTCATGTTCAAATTCCCAAATACACATATAATTAAAAATAAGCAAGTTGGCATGAGGGCCATAAACACATACAGGAGTACATGTAAAGGGCATTGGAAAATGTCCTAAGACACACACAAGAGAGAAAATAGGAACTAAGAAATGTAATCACATCTACATACTCAAATAAATAAAGGAAGGCATGTAAAATCTAGAAATAAAATCGCATCTAACTAATGAAAGAAATAAGTGAAAGTATATAAGACATGTAGTATAAGACTAGGTAGATGCTAAGAAATACACAACTGCTATATGCTAGTGAGTGTCGATACAGTAATTTTCATAAGCTATTAAGTAATGTATATCAAAATGAGAACTAGAGTGTGTGGTATATAAATGACATAACTTGGATAGTGCATTCATGTCGAAGATTCCCCTAGAGGATAGATGTGTCAATGTATGTCTCAAATGTAAGAGTAGGATTCCCCCTCAATGGGTAGAGTGAATCAATCAAGGATCTGGGTGTCATTGCACACACTTAAAGAAGATAAAGTGAAGTATGGTAATGTAGATAAATTGACAAATAATAGAATAGAATAGCAAAATGTAAGTCTAGCATGGTAGTAGAAATGTATAGCATGGATGATGCATACAATTGAAATTTTTTTTGGTATTTTTGAGCTATTTGAATATTTTTAGATTTTTAAATATTATATCATTTTCATATTTTAAAATGAGCTATGTACAATAAATCACAAGGAAATTATGTACAAGTAATTGAAAATAAGCTATTTATATGTAACTAATAAGAAATGATACTAACCAATGAGTCTCAAGAGAGACTCCCTATCATTGTGTTATGTATCAAGGAGAGGGATCATGCATGATCAAGAAGCATGATAGAAGGGATGAGACTATGACTCTAAAAGCTATGTATGCTGTAAATTCTCTAAAATATCTATAATGGAAACTGACTGTGGGGTTCCCTTGTAACTCTAAGAAGTGGATGCAATGGTGAGGCTCTTAGGGACCCATTTGGTAGTAGAATAAGCTCTCTAAACATGTGCTCTATGTGTAGAGGCATGGAAACTCAATGATACTACCTTGGGTGTAAACATTATAGCTAAAAACTATTTATAGTCCTAAAACTATCATTGATGTAGTGGTTTCTCTAAAAGAGGCCTCCATAGAAGTGTATGAACTATCTATGTTAGTAAGGGAGGCCTTGACTATGTCTAAATCTCAATTGGAAGAAGAACTGTAACTAGTAGAGGAGCTGGAATTAGTGAATGTAGAATAAGAGATGGCTCTGAAGTGGGGAGTGGTCACTCATATGAAACTCCACCAACTGTAACAACTTGATTAGCACGAATGAACTTTAAGCATCTATGACCTATATAAGGTACTACTCAAAGTTTGTGTATCCATGGTTGACCAAGCAATATATCGAAGACTTCAACACTGGGAATAATAGTGAATGGTGTGATCATATGTGTTGGGCTAAATTATAGAGGAAGTATAATCTCACCCAATGAACTTTGTATGTGCCCACTGAATCCATTGATAAATGTGTTTGTCGAAGTGATATCCTACTTTAAATATCCTAAATGCTGAAGTAATTTCATAGTGCACATGTTCACATTAGATCCATTATTTATGAGAACATTATAAATGGGACGATGATCAATGTAGGCTCTGATAGATAGTGCATGGTAATCTAAATCATCCTTAATTATCTCTTACTCTATGAAAGAGATAAAAGGTCTAGCTATAACTCTAGTATAATACACACCAATCATGTTTCTCAAAGGGTGTGACTCCACTAAAGGTGCTTGATATGTAGATGGTGGAGGATATGCATGGTGAACACCTGATGTGTCTCATATCTCTTGTTTAAAATGTTATGGAAATGGATTTTAGAAAATTTTCAAAGCCTTATCATGTGTTTGCTTTTCTTGAAGAGGCTCAACTAGAGTTCTAATATCAATAAGGTTTCCATCTATCAAATCTTGTATCTTATATTTCAAACTAATGCATCTATTTTTTGTATGGCTTGGTACCCTATAAAAATTACAAAATGCATTATGATCATATCCCCATGGAAGATGCCTTGTTGGATCAAGTTCTTGAATAGGAGGTAGAGATATGATATTACATTCCAAAATCTATTTTAAAATTATAGTTGGAGATATTGGTATATTGGTACAGACTCATCAAGGAGGTGTTAATAAAACCACTCACTGAGGGGGCTCTAAAGCTACATTAACTATAGGTTGATTTTGAATTTTATTATCATTAACCTTTAATTTGTATGGGTCTTTATTGTTACTCTTGTTTATTATTTTTGATATGCTTGTGTACTTGAGTTTGCCCATTGAAATGAGTTTGACTTCCCTTTCCTTTAGTGTATGACATACTCAATGAAGGAAGAGAACCTTTTGAACATTATTGACTCATCAAAATATGGAAGAAGACTCTATTTTAAGAGATATTTTAATTACTAATTAGCCATGGGGATATTCATTTTATCCAAGATATTCTTATATCTAAGAACATAATCTGTAAGATGCTCATTTGACTTTAGTTTCTATTTTGAAACTTGGGCATAAGAAACCTTGTAAACCTATGTTAATGTTGAAGTGATCTAGGAACATGTTAGCTAAAGGATTGAATATGTTGACCACTTAATTCATTAGAATATAAAACCATTGTAAAGCATAATCCTTTAAACTCCATGGAAATAACTTTGTTAGTAACTAGTCATTTGGCATATAATCCAAGCATGCTACATGAAAATCTCTCAAGTGTGTCTCTTGATCACCCTTGCCATCATATAGAGTGAGCTTGGGTTAAACAAAAAAAGTGGCAAGGGTGTAGAAGAAATATGGCATGCCAATGGTGTATGAAGTAGAGCAAAAGAATCCAAATCCTATGTTGGTCTATAGGCACCTTGCTCAAGATGAAACACCTTAGATTGAAGATATTTTATCTCTTTCATAAGGGCAGATATATCAGGAGACAAAGATTTACTAGTTATAAATGGTGGTGCCTCATAATAAGGTTGGGATGCTATAGGGAGTTTCTAAGACATATTTGCCCCCGTAGTGTCATTTAGAACTGGTTACTCTAAATGAATGAAAGATTCAACTTTCTTAGCATTTTTAATTTCCATGATAGATTGTAAGATAAGGGTATGATCTTAGGGCTATTCCTTGAGTCTTTCTATAAAACTTTGTAGAATCAAATATTTGTTGAGGACAACTTCATTATCAATAATAAGTGGAAGTGGATCAATAATCTAATGTGGTGGGTCATGAACATTAGTGTTTGTATCATCATTTTTATTATCATATTGTTCATTATCAAAATTATCTTCATGGAAATTATTGTAATATAGATGTGTAGGATCTACAACAGGAAGCTGAGCTAGTTGTTTATCCATATTATATGAACAAATTGAAGGAATATGAGTTGAATTCAATAAGGTTGCCACTAACTCTTGCACTTTGTCTCAAAGGAAGAGATTTAAGGAGCTTAGATGGAATAAGGAAAACAACTTGAATAATGAAAGAGAAGATTAAATAAATATAATCTAAATAATGAACTAGAATATGCATAAAAAGGATATGAAGCTCACAAACATGTAAGGAGATACCTCAAAATCATGGGACCTAGTATATGTAACTAGGGTTTGAAAAAAATGTTTTTTAAAAATTATTATGGTAAATTTAAAAATTTAATGTAAAATTTTGATTTAATTATTTAGGAAAAAAAATACACATGTAAGGTGATATCTCAAGATGTAGAGAGACCTAGTATATGCAACTAGGGTTTAAGAGAAAATGATTTTTAAAATTTACTATAGAAAATTTAAAAAATTTAAATGTGAAATTATGATTTATATATGCATGAAAAATTATAAAAATATTTTTCAAATTATCAATAAATTTTCCCTAGGGTTTCTAGAGTTTTTATGCGCAAACGAAGTAAGTCAAGTTCACAAAATGATTTAGATTTTTTCAGAATATTAGAGTCTTATTAATAATTTAAGACAAGGGTCTAGATTAATAAATCATTAAATAATATTTCAATAATTTTAGTCTTCATTCGTATAGTTTATGTGTCTTTGAACCTTTCTAAAAATAGTAATAATTAAGGAGAATACAAATTAGCCTAAAAATGGACAGAGATGGTTGAGACAAAGGTTGAAACTAGATATGAAAGGCTAGGATAGTGTCAAAAATTAGAATATAGCTTTCATTTGGTGAAAGGACACAAGCACTAAAAATAAGACACTTTGATGTCTGATGTTGTTGTCCACTCCTACTATTGTTGTCCAAATTAGTCATAGAGATCTGAGCTTTCTAAGTTTTATTCTCTATCCCTGTATGAGTTTACTTTTGAAGTTTTAAGTGACAAATTTTGATAGAGATCCTTATAGAATTGATTTAATCTTAAAAACCCTTGACCTTCATTGTGCTTGAATCAAACTTGAGAAAAAGGGGGGTTAGTGTGTGTAAGATGCATTGAACGTGTGATCCACACCTCTTATGTGGGCATGTTGCCTACATACCAATACTCCAAAGAGGGATCAAGACATATGTAGTTATCCCACCTAATATGCTTTGAAATATAGTGTGATTCAAATGCAAGAAAGACAAATTAAGAGTGCTTAAGGTGGCTAAGGATTGGTATGAGAGTTTGAATATTTTTTCAACTGTGTTGGGTGACTATATACAGAGAATAGGGGAATTTGTCTTAGTATTTTTCTTGTATTCTTTCTTGATTTGTAATATATATCACCTCCTTTGTAGATGAATTTTGGATGGATTTTTATAGGGAACTATTGGTCATGGATTAGATGTATTCACACTGGGCTAACATGATGAAGGATATGAATTAGATGAAAATGGTCATTTGGGCTCAAAATGTAATTGGATAGGAGTGCCAAAAATGGGACACCTTAGGGTCTGGAACTATAGTCTAGGTATAGATCTCCTATTCTATAGCTCAGGACATGAGGGGATAGAATTGGCCTAGGAAATAGATTCTAGCTGAGCTAGAATGATTATTTGGAAGGCTATGCATGACTGAGAATAAATAAAAAGGTAGTTAGGAGGGTCATAAGAGCATACAAATAGGAGTTATGGATAGGTTGTCACAAACCACACTCATACTACCAATTTGAACATTTTATATGACTAAAGCTTGAAAACCCCTCCATATTGTTGATGTGATAAAAAATGATCAACATATTTGGTGTTAGAGTGAGGGTCATGAACCATGAGTTAAGCTTATAACAAAATTCTGAACAAAGACATTTTTAAAATATTTTATTTCATTGATGTAAATTGTATCCAAAGATGAAAATTATAAGTATAATCATAGAACACAAAATAAAGAGATTAAAAATAAAGATAAAAGGATAAGTCCATTTAGTTGATTGGTAATTCCTCAATAGTTATGAATACACCTTTTATCAATCCATTTTTTATCCCCCAACCTTTACCAATGGCCAATTTCATGTCCTAGCTTGGGCAAGGAGGATATTTCCCTATGGCTATCCTAGGATTAACTCATGATTTTACCAAAAAATTAAAAAAGAAATCTTAAATTTATTGTTATGGGATTCAAAATAGTATAGGAACATTTTCAAGCCTTTAAGGACATACTCATCATAATGCAAGTTCAACATGACGATGTTGATTACATGTTTTTTCTTTATTATTTAAGATAAAATATGTATATACACCTTGTTCCTAGGGTTAACCCAAGCATTGATTATTTCTTAGGATAAGTTGTAAACTATATTTATGAACCATTGTAGGCTCCACATTGACCCTATTATCTTGTATCACAATTTTTCTATTTCAAGGAGGGATCACAACAAGCTAACGATCATGTTCAATGATTGATTTTATAAGGTATACCAAAGAATAAAATCACCTTATATATTATTAGATTGTCTTGTAATCCTAACATTTTTGAGGGTTCTTGATCCATTGACTTCAATATTTTGAGAAGAACCTTATTTACACTTACCACTCTATCTCTAGCCTATAATGAAGCAATGAATATAGATCACTAAACCATTCCAAAATGGTTTATTATGTAAGGTATATCATCATTAGGATAACCAAGGACTTATAATAATATCCCTATGTTGAATCAATCCATTATGCAAAACACCCTAATCATGAATTCCATCCCAGGTGCTATGTATGGTAGCCCTATCCTATTGTATGATCCAACTATGATGAACTAAATTCATAGTGGTGTGACTTATATGCCTCCCAATAATTTAATTCCCCAATCAAATAATCAACATGTGATCCCAATGGCATACAATAACATTGTCTCCACATCAAGTACTAGTGGATATGTTGCATCTAGTAGAACTCAACATGAAGTTTCATCCTATTTGAATCCCTAAACACCTACTATCAATGTTGATAACCATGATACTGATGCTACCCATGCATTATTGAACACAAGTTCACATGTGACTAATCTAAAACCTCAATATGCAAACCAATTTAACACTAGCATAGACCTAAAAGTAGGCAATTTGAGAAAAATGGTCCAAATACTATCCAATTATGTGGTCAATTAATGAAGACAAGGAACTAATAATGTAAATAACCCACCTCATGCCATGAATTAAACTTTCTATAGGTCTAATAGACAATGAATTCCTAGCATAATAATGAAAACTTTCATATTCCTCTTGATAGTGGCAACCAAAATAATAGTCATGGTTCCAATTTTATAAACTTAGCTGACTTGGCCCTAAAATCTTGGTGTAGATTTCATAACACAACTGACCTCATAGAGATAAACTATGTTGAATTTATAGTCACTTATAACATATTCCAAAAGGACATGGACAATATATAAATTGTTCCTTCTTGTAATGAGAGTCATAACCAATATGAAGGGAAGATGGGCATAACTTTTGTATAAAAAACATATAAATTTCCTTTTGAGGATTTCAACAAACACAAAGACAACCTTGATGATATCCATGATTTTAGGTAGTTTTAAAGACATAAGAATTACCAACTAGGGAGAAAATTAACTAACCTATTTACCACCTCTAATCCTCTAAGAAACACTCAGTTTCCACTAGATGTGAATTAAAATAATAATCCTCCCCTTCCTAAAGGATCTTCCACTTCTTATCAGCCTAAGAATTATGATGCATATACCCCACCTAGAAAATAATAAGAGTAAATCAAATTTACCTATGATAATGTAGAAGATCTTAAAAATACTAAAGCTAATATAATTATATTTGACCTACTTCAAATTTATAATCAAAGGGAGTTGTTTCCTAAAGAGTTTTTTGATAATAAAGGGAAAGAATCTAACAAAACTCATGAGGCTCATATTACCCTATATAAATAAAAATAAAGACCACTTCTTATTCTAATATTCAGAATATTTGGAAAAAATTACATAATAACTTGGTTGATTTAGGTTCATATGGGAACATCATGCCTTATGTTATTTTCCAATAGTTTGACCTTACACCTACATATTCAAATTGAAAGGTTGTCTAATTCAATAAAATAGAGGTGAAAGTGGTGGGGGAATTGAATCATATACAAATAAAATTGATCTAGATCTGACTTAAAAATTCATTTATATCTAAGTGGTGGTTATCCCAAATTCTTATGGAATGTTTCTAGGCTGAGATTGGTTAAGAACATTAAATGGTTACATGAAAATTGACTTTAGTCACATGTGGCTATAATGGTATGTCTGCCTAACTAGATTAGAATTGATCAAAAACTAAATATGCCACATATAATCATTGGGTATAACAAAATAAACAATATCCTCTATGAAGAATCAGAGATTAGATTTTACTCACTTGATAAAGAAGTAAACACACAATAACCTGTCTATAAACATGCTTAGTTTACAATAGAATGTAGATTTAGAGGAATTAGAATAGTTAGATGAAGAGGGTTTAATTTTTGTCTAAAAAGGATCTAATTTAAAGATGAAATGCTAGCATGTGAACACTGGGAGCTTGATGATATAAATAGGAATGAAGAGTCTATGAGCTCTTCCCAAGATGATACAACCATAATGGATAGTTCCACCTCAGCTTATCCCATAGAAGAATTTACCATAACATCTTCATCATCTGAAAGACTTAGTGTGTAATCAATGTCAAATAAATCCATGAAAATGTATTTCCTAAATTTGAATAAAATATTTGGTTCAATCTCTTTTGATGGTGAAATTATAAATATGAACACACTTAGGCCTATCCTTGATAATGATGATCTGGTTGAGAGACCCTCACTAATTGAGAAACAAAGCATAAGATTCTTAAATAATGGAAATATATTTTCCATTGGTTGTCCATTGGTTTCCCTTATTTTGTAAAGCTAAAATGTGAATCCATCATTGATGTTAAAATAGAGTGATTATGCACCAAATCTCAAGTAAACACAAAGAGAATTTGATAAAATATTTGTATGAATGTAATAATTACAGATCTAGAAGAGATTTAATGAGAAAAGAATAATATATAATGAGCCCAGATCAATAAACATAACATAGGTATTTAACCTATAAAAACCTCAAAGACGTAAAAAAAACCTAGAAAAGTGATATTCAATATTGAGAAACAATAATAACCCCAATACATCAAATCTTTTTCATCTCACTCAAATAAATTCTTCACAAGTTTGTCTCAGACAAGTATTTTCCACATGCAAGAATACTTGAATATTTTTGTGTTTGAGATATTTTACAATAGGGGTAAAACCTTATTTATTGTCAGGATCTTACAGTACAATTGATTACTTTTGTATAAGAAACTAAACATGGAATTAAACTAGAAGTAATAAGTAACTAGAAATCAGAAACAACAAATAATAGGAGATACAAGAAACAACCAATCTTGTAATAAACTCTTTCAGAAGGAAATACAATGAAGAAATATCTCTCTTCTCACACCTCGTAGATGTACAGTAATTCTCATTCAAGAGTTCTCTCTCTCTCTCTCAATCAATTACAAACAACTCAATTACTGAATTGTCCTTGTAGATCTTTTTGATCTTGCACCTTGCATATCTAATTAATCTTACACACCCACAGATCTTCTTGATCTTGCACCTTGTAGATCTAATTGATCTTGCTCACCCCTAATTACAATACTACCCCATGGGTTTCTTAAATAGAATTGAGAATCAGACAATAATTAGAAAAATAGACTCAAGACTAATTTTAGTCTTTACATGTAAACTAGTTGTTCTCCTAAAATTAGAAACGTTGTCTAATTTTGGAAACACAAAGAATTCCAATGTCGGTCTGAAGATGACTGATGCTGACTGACCCCTAACCAATGTTGGTTGGTTCTGATTGATGTTGATCGATGCTGGTCGACCCCTAACCGATGTCAGTTGGTTCTAACCGATTTTGCCAATGTTGGTTACTATGTAGCTCATTGGTGAAGCTTTTAGCTCCACAACTCAACAATCTCCCACTTGGAGATAAATAGCTGCACTTGTGCCTGTACACAAACATCCTCTAGCTTGTTTCTCTGGCTTGTTTCTCCCTCTTCAAGTTCAATCTTGAAGACCAACAAAAGTTGAATGAAGATTCAACTTCTCCTTTGTTAATAGCTTTGTTAACATATCAGTAGGGTTCTTATCTGTATAGATCTTTTTCAGCTTCAACTGTCCATCCTCTAATACCTATCTAATGAAGTGGTACCTAAGCTGTATATGTTTGGTTCTTGAATGAAATTCTGAATTCTTTGCCAAATGAATTGCACTTTGACTATCACTATACAATTTGCAATTTGAAACTCTTCCATGAACTGAGCCATCCAAATCATTTCTTTGCTAGCCTCTATGACTACAATGTATTCTACATCTATAGTAGACAAGGCAACAACCTTCTGCAACTTTGAAATCCAACTAACCACCGTTCCACCAACAGTGAACACATATCCTATGGTGCTTCTCCTACCATCCAAGTCACCTGCCATATCCGAATCTACATACTCATGTAGAGAAGTGTTTGACCCTCCATAGCATAAAGGCCTATTGCTGGTCCCTCTCAAATATCTAAGAATCCACTGAACTGCTTTCCAGTGTTCCTTTCTTGGATTGGCCATAAACTTGCTGATAACTCCCACTGCTTGGGCAATATCAGGTCTAGTACATACCATTGCATACATCAAGCTCCCAACTATTGAAGCATATGGAACTCTACTCATGTACTTAACCTCATCATGTGATTTAGGACACTATTCTTTGTTTAACTTAAAGTGTCCAGCCATAGGTGTGCTTACCGGTTTTGCATCCTGCATATTGAACCTCTCCAACACCAACCTGGCCTTATGTCTCATTTTTTCCATTCTCTCCTTCCTTTACCCTATAAACCCATTTGTTTTTTAGTGCTTTCTTTTTTTCTGGAAACTCAACCAAATCCCATGTATGGTTCTCTTCCAAGAATTCAATTTCCTCATTCATGCCATGTTCCCACTATTTCCTAGATTCTACCTGCATTGCCTCATCAAAACTTTCTGGTTCTCCACCATCAGTGAGCAACGAGTAGTATAAAGAAGGGGAATAATGAATTGGAGGCTTACTTACCCTTTCAGACCTCCTTATGGGCATTTGAGACTCATACACAGCTTGCTATCCACCCAAACTTCCTTTTGATAGTGACCGATCTTGATCATCGCTGATCAATGTCGGTCTACACCCAACCGATGTTGATTCCACCTGATCGACATCAGTTTCCACCTGACCGACATTGGTCTCTGTGTTTTTTTGTTGGTGATGATTTTTACCTGCAAGCTCATTTTGGATCATAACCTCTTCCAAATCAAGATTGCCCTGCTCAGAATTATTCAGCCTCTTGAGCTGATCACTGTACATCACCTTCTCATTAAAAACCAAGGCTTTCCATTTCTTAAAAGTGTCAAAAACATCAGATTTCCTATTTATGCAATAAACCCATACCTTTTTTGTAGAATCATCAATGAAAGAAACATAATATTGTGATCCTCCAATAAAATCTACATGAGCTGGTCCCCACACATCTGTGTGAACAAGCTCCAACTTGTGCTTCTTCTTTGTTGACCCAGTTTTGAGAAACCTCACTTTCTTTTGTTTCCCAAAAATACAATGCTCATAGAAATCTAGAGCTATGCTTTTCAAATCTGAAAGCTTACCTTTTGACTTAAGAACACCCATTCCCTTCTCACTCATGTGACCAAGCCTACAATGCCACAACTTTGCATCTACATCTGAAGTAAATAAAATAGAAGGATAATAATTAGTAATACAAGTAGATAGATAAAGTGTACCTACTCTCTTACCTCTTGATAATACAAGTGCACCCTTGGAAACTTTCCAAAATTTAGCTGTGAGAGTTACTGTGCAACCCTCATCACCCAAATTTCATGCAAAAATCAGATTCCTCTTCAGGATGGGTACATGCATGACATCCTTCAACACCCATGTGTTGCCATTCTACAATTTCAGCTACAATTTTCCTTTGCCAACAATTTGACAAGGCTCTTCATCCCCTAAATAAACTTTTCCAAAATCTCCATGGACATAATCATTGAAAAATTCTCTATTTGGGGTTGCATGGAAAGAGGCACTAGAATCTAAAACCCATGATTCTACTTTATTATCCAAAGAAAGTGTAAGAGCATCCTATCCAACAATACCTGCAACTTCTGCTTTTTTATTACCTTCATGTTGATCTTCTTTGTTATCCTTCAACTGACAATCTTTCTTTGCATGCCCTTTCTTTCCATAATTCTAGTAGGTTATACTTCCATTTCTGGATTTGGATCTACTTCCCATCTTTGACCTTGATTTCCCTTGCTTGCCCTTATCTCTTTGCCATCCCCTGCTTTCAACACTTAAAGCATTACCTAATGTTTCTCCTATGCTTTTCCTGTGAATTTCTTCATTCAAGATTACACTAACAACATCATCAACTTTCAAGATATTTCAAGCAGATGCAGTATTACTAACTGCCATTACCAAACTATGCCAACTTTCAAGTAAAGATCATAAGATTAAGAGAGACTTAATTTCATCATCAAAAACTATTTTGACCAAATTTAACTGATTTACAATTGTATGGAAATCATTAAGATCACTATATACAGATCCACCTTCTTGCATTTGCAAATTAAATAATTGCTTCATAAGATATACTTTATTCGAAGCTGAGGGTTTTTCATATAAATTTGCCAAAGTATCCATTAACTCTACCGTTGTCTTTGCCTGTGATAAGTTGAAAACCACAGAAGATGCCAGGCTCAACCTTATAGATCCAAGAACCTTTCTATCAAGAACATTCCATTCTTCATCTTTCATATCTGTGGGCTTACTTGAAACCCCACCCAATGGTAAATATAGATCTTTCTGATACAGATAATCTTCAATTTGCATCCTCCATAATTGATAATTCTTGCCATTGAATTTCTCCATTCTTAGTTTACTTTCTTCTGCCATTGCTTTACTCCCACTCAATTAGAAACCCCTGTGAGTGAATTCTGTAATTAACAAACACTAACACGCTCTGGAACCTATGTTCTAATACCAATTGTTATTATATACACATAGCTCTGATACCACTTGTTAGGATCTTACAGTATAATTGATTACTTTTGTATAAGCAACTAAACATAGAATTAAACCAGAAGTAATAAGTAACTAGAAATCAGAAACAACAAATAATAGGAGATACAAGAAACAACCAATCTTGTGTTAAACTCTTCCAGAAGGAAATACAATGAAGAAATCTCTCTCTTCTCACACCTCGTAGATGTATAGTAATTTTCCTTTAAGATTTCTCTCTCTCTCTCTCTCAATCAATTACAAACAACTCAATTACTGAATTGTCCTTACAGATCTTCTTGATCTTGCACCTTGCAGATCTAATTGATCTTACACACCCACAGATCTTCTTGATCTTGCACCTTGCAGATCTAATTGATCTTGCTCACCCCTAATTAAAATACTACCCCATGGGTTTCTTAAATAGAATTAAGAAGCAAACAATAATTAGAAAAATAGACTCAAGACTAATTTTAGTCTTTACATGCAAACTAGCTATTCTCCTAAAATTATAAACACTATCTAATTCTAGAAACACATAGAAGTCTGATGTCAGTTTGAAGATGATTGATTCCAGCTGACCCCTAACCGATGTCGATTGGTTCTGACCGATGCTGACTGATGCTAGTCGACCCCTAACCGATGTTGGTTGGTTTTGATCGATTCTACCGATGTCGGTTACTATGTAGCTCATTGGTGAAGCTTTTAGCTTCAAAACTCAACATTTATAATGATTCATGAGGGGATGTGACCATTGTAAAAAAATGGGTCATTCCACCTTGATAAATCCAATTAATAAACATTTGATAAATATTAAATAACTATAATAAGATTATTTATTTTCCCAAAGTTTACACCTTGAATAAATAAATAATATATTATTATCTATTTAATTACTTACCAATGTAAGGCAAGGGTTAATAATAACGACTTAGACATTAATTTTTCTAACACTCTTCCTTAATGCTAAGTGGGGATAAAAGCCATAGTCACCATAAAATAATTATACTATGTGCAAAATTTGAAGGATTTAAAAACCTTCATCATGCCAAAGGTCACATTTTGAAACAAAAGGAATTATAATCCATAAACTACTCAAAAATAAATTTAGGCTAGCATGATTGTGAGATTACATCTCACTATTTCTCATGAATAATCACTAAGCATATTTGGAGCCTTTTATAACATAAGGACCTCCAATACAAATTATTATTTTAAATTTATTAGGGTACACAAGTAAAACTTCCACACAAAGTTTTTACAATGCTATACAAATGATAAGAAGTATAAAGAAGACGAAGAAGAAGAAGAAGAAACACATGGCCATTAAGAAGTGGCATTGCCATGTACACTCCCCTCAATGACAACTCTAAGAGGCCTAACATTACACAAAATTGATAAAACTTGGTAGCACCAAGTGGTTTTGTGAATATATCTACCACTTGTTCATTTGTAAGACAAAACTATAGATTAATATCACCATTGAGGATTTTCTCTCAGATAAAATGCACATGAACTTCAATATGTTTAGTTATTTGGTGTTATACTAGATTTTTTGCTAGAGCTATACAACTTTGGTTATCACAATGAAAGATGGTACTCTAAGAAACATCCAAATGAAGTTCTCCCAATAACCTTGATAGCCACATGGCTTCTTTAGTAGCTTCTATAGCACTTATGTACTCAGATTTTGTAGAAGAGAGAGAGACAATAGGTTACTTCTTACTGCTCAAAATGATAACACCTGCACCAAACTTAAACACATATCTAGAAGTAGATTTGTGATCTAAATTATCACCAATATGGTCAGCATCATAATAACCATATAATTTAGCATTATTAATGGAAGAATAAAATAAATCATAATTAATATTTTCTTTGATATAATGAAGGATACATTTAGCTAATTTCTAATGATCCAAATATGTATCTTGCATAAATAAAGAAGAAACACTAACAACATATGAAATATCTAGCCTAGTAATGGTTAGATAAATCAAACTTCTAATAAGATATCTATACAAAGTAGGGTTAGCCTTTTCACATGTAGGTTTAGGATCCTATTGAAGTTTTTAAATATTATTATTAATGATGTTTCCTATATACCTAAGTTTAAAAAGAATTTGTTATTTTGTTCTCAACTTACTAATGATAATTTCATTTTAACTTTGCTTAAAGATAGTTGGTCTATTAAAAATCAATCTGAATCATTGATCTAGGTGGATCTCTCCATTTGTGAAAAAATAAAAGTTTCCAAATTATGATTAAAAATGATTTCATAGTGTAGAGATCTTTGAGAGCTTTCTGACACTTTTTGCGGTTTGCAAAATGGACACTGTATGCAAAAGTTATAGGCCACTGAAGTTTTGGTTCGATAGGTAAAAATTTAGTGTCGACAAGTGACGTGGCATTATTTACATGCAACAAGTAGACTAATGGGAGGTTGACACATGGCATGATTAAGTTCAAATATAAGCTCATTGACCAATCCATGTGGCAATCAAGGTGGTGAATCTCCTAGCATGGCATGGCATGACACGCTTTCCAAGGAAAGACTTAGCCTGAGCCTGAGTCAAGGGAGTCTTAGGTGGCTGAAGCTACATGCCAAGTGGGCGGTCAAAGACCTTTTCAAACTCTTCCCTTCCCTAAGTGCACAGCATGTGGATGAACCCACGTTGGAAAATAGCGATCAAAGGCTATTTTAAGCCTTACTTAACTACTCAACCCACACATGTGGGACAAAAACAAAGTTGAAGCGCCCAAGGAGGAGGCCGATGCGCCAAAAGAGGAGGAGAGAAATTCAAATTCATGAAAGGCACCTAGAAAGGTGGTTGGAAAATTTTGAACCCCTAACCTTGTGGCAAAAAGTTAGGAGACTTAGCCACTATGCCACAGGCTTGCAACTGATTATAAAAGCATGAATTTGTATTTGTTTTAAACAAGTTTTGGATTGTGTTTTTTATTTTAAAGGCTGAGACTTTGTAAAAGCTTTAGGAAAGCTTAGATAATGGATTTTTATCCATTTTATGGCCATGATACTCAGTCTTGATAGTCTTTTTATCTAATTTACATAGTGGAAGAGTATTTTTAAGCCCATAGAGGAGATTTGTAGGACTTTTAGAGCAACTTTGCAGGTGTGAAGACTCACGGAATTTGAAGGTGCCGGGCTTGATTATCAGTCACAATGAAGGTGAATTTTGTATTGAGAGATCAACTTATAGGAAAGTTGTTTATTATTTTCAGGTTGTTGAAATGCCCTTAATGGAAACGGTCCATTCCTTTGGAGAACCCGGAGATGTAGGCATCATTTGTTGAGCTGAACTCCATTATCACATTTCGTGTTTCTTGGTAATTTGTCATTTTGATGCATGATTTTGGTTTAGTTTGTTGATTTGGTTTAATTAGTAAATGAACTCATGCAAGTAATTTTCATTATGACAATTATAACACAATGTTATTAAAAATCTAAATCAATAATCGAAAACATTTTATGCCAAAACATTTTGCAAGTTCTTTTGAGTTTTTTGAGAATTTGTATCAATTTTGAGAAATCAGTATTCATATTTTGAACTTCACTTTGAGTTGAATTAGTGGAGTTTATGGATCAAGTTGGTATCAGAGTAGTTGATCAATGGGATTTAATAGTTGGTTGTTATATTTCTTCTATTTCAGCATTTGTTTTGATTTTTGTGATTTGACAGGTGCAATGGGCAAGTTGTCAAACAAATCCAAGCTTGATGAGCTTGAAGCATATAACCAACAAATCCAAGAAGAGAATGCTTTCCTGAGAGCAATATTTTACTCCTTGGATGAGGAGATTGCCTATTTGAAAATGGAGTTACGAGCCAAGGATGAGCTTGTCGAAAAACTATAGAATGGTGGACAAGTGAAGGATTTTCCTTCCATTGTAGATGCAAGCACTATGATAGAAGAAAACATTGTAAGTGCATGTAAGTCATCGATTGATTTTCCTTCCCATGAAGAATCTAGTAATAATGATTTTGGTAAATTTGAACAATATACAAAAGGAATAGGTTCAAAATTACTTGTTAAAATGGGATTTAATGGAAAAGGCCTAGGAAAAGATGGCCAAGGTGATACTAACCCCATTTAGGTAGAGAATAAGCCTAATCATGTTGGGTTAGGATATAGATCTGTTATTCAGAATGAAACAAGTGAATGCTCTGAGAAAGTAGAAGCAAGGTGTGTTATGGAGAATTGTAAATCCTCTTGGATGGAAGGTAAAACACATTCTTTTCGCCACACTTGTAATCATGATGATTCTAATTCTACTAGACAACATAAATATTCCAATGTTCCTTTTGATTATGGTACACAAAATTTGTGGCATGTTTATCCATTTTTGTGGATTGTCTAATCATTGTGTAGCCAAATTTTGGAAATGTAAATCTTTTTTAGGAAAGATTTTGAAAGACTATTCTCCTAGATAGAGTTCTAAGAGTAGCAATCAGAATATGTTTTCCAATAGAGTGGACAAAATGTTTTGTACTCGTTGTAACAAAAGGGGACATCGGGTTGAAAAGTGTTGGAGACTTCAACCATCAGACCATCCTAGAAATGGTAAGATTAAGATGGTCTATAAACCTATCAATAAGATAATTAATGAAATTAAATCAACCCATACAAATGTTACTAAATCCACTAAAGAAATCTCATCAACTAATCAAGACAATTTGATTAAGAGGGTTGGTAAACAATTTTTGACATTCATGTTGTCATGATTAGTGGATGCATTCATGTTGCAAAGAAATTTTGGAATCTATGTTGTATGCATAAAGGGCATTCACCATGATTTTAATGTTGATATGGTTTATTGGAGTGGCCCTTAGAGAACAACCAAGGGACAGGTTAAACATACTTGGAATATTTTCTCATGTTTGAGATTTTGAAACTTCATTTTTAAACCTTGACAACAGTATATGCAGTTTATATGGACATGAGCAGTATGTCTATTTTGAGAAATTTGCATTGTATTTTATGTGTTGTCTTTTATATTGTGCAAGTAGAGGATTATAAGACCCTTTATGGGCACCGTTTGTAATTGTAATAATTATACAAACTATTTGTATCCATGCATGATATTTGCACATTCTATAAGACCCTTATTAATTTTTGGGTATTTTATTGTAACTAAAAATTGTGGTTACAAATAGCATGTAAAATTATTACACTTATAAATTGGTTTGCAATTGCACTCGGTGAACAATTTGCAGTGATTAGTAGATGCACCATTTTTGAGATGTGACATTTGAGCAAGCAGTGTGTATCTATCCACAATGTAGCAATGGGTAGATATTTGTTTTTCACTGACATTTCAAGGATTCAATTTGAAATTTGAATCATTACTATGATATGTTGTAGTGATGTTTTCCCAGAAGCATTTTTAATGGAGACCACGCTTTTGGGGTCCAAAAGCACTTAATGGGGAGGTTTGATCCAGGTGGATCTCTCCATTTGTGAAAAAATAAAAGTTTCAATATTCTAATAAAAATTATTTCAAAATGTAGAGCTCGTCGAGATATTTCTGATGCTTTTTGCAGTTTGCAAAATGGACACCGTATGCAAAAGTTATAGGCCGCTAAAGTTTTGGTTCAACAGGGAAAAATTTGGTATCGACAAGTGACGTGGCATTATTTACATGAAACAAGTGAACCAATGGGAGGTTGACACATGGCATGATTAAGTTAAAAGATAAGCTCATTGACCGAGCCATGTGGCAAGCAAGGTGGTGAATCTCGTGGCATGGCGCGCTCTCCAAGGAAAGACTCAGCCTGAGCCTGAGTCAAGAGAGTCTTAGGTGGCCGAAGCTACATGCCAAGTGGGTGGCCAAAGACCTTTTCAAACTCTTCCCTTCCCCAAGTGCATAGCATGTGGATGAACCCACATTGGAAAATGGTGGTCAAAGGCTATTTTATGCCTTACTTAACTGCTCAACCCACACATGTGGGATAAAAACAAAGTTGAAGCGCCCAAGGAGGAGGCCGATGCGCCAAACAAGGAGGAGATAAATTCAAATTCATGCAAGGCACCTAGAAAGGTGGGCATCTAGTTTTGAACCCCTAACCTTGTGGAAAAAAGTTAGGAGACTTAGCCACTACGCCACAGGCTTGTAACTGATTATAAAAACACGAATATGTATTTGTTTTAAATAGGTTGTGTATTTTGTTTTTTATTTTAAAGACTGAGACTTTGTAAAAGCTTAGATAATGGATTTTTATCCATTTTCCGGTCATGATACTTAGTCTTGATACTCTTTTTATCTAATTTACATAGTGGAAGAGTATTTTTAAGCCCCTAGAGGAGATTTTTAGGACTTTTGGAGCAACTTTGCAGGTGTGAAGACTCATGGAGTTCAAAGGTGCCGGGCTTGATTATTAGTCATGGTGAAGGTGAATTTTGTATTGAGAGATCAACTTGCAAGAAAGTTGTTTATTGTTTCCAAATTGTTGAAATTCCCTTAATGGAAATGGTCCACTCTTTTGGAGAACCAAGAGATGTAGGCATCATTTGTTTAGCCAAACTCCGTTATCACATTTTGTGTTTCTTGGTAATTTGTCATTTTGATGCATGATTTTGTTTCAATTTGCTGATTTGGTTTAATTAGTAAATGAACTCATGCAAGTAATTTTCATTATGACAATTATAACACAACGTTATTAAAAAAGTGGTTCAATAACTAAAAACGTTTTATGCCAAAACATTTTGCAAGCTCTTTTGAGTTTTTCGAGAATTTGTATCAATTTTGAGAAATCAGTATTCATATTTTTAACTTCACTTTGAGTTGAATCAATGGAGTTTACGGATCAATCATTGATTTTTGAAGGTATTCAAAAGAATAGTTTATATATCTTCTCTCCTTCTTCTGCATGTTTAATTTCATCACATAAAAAGAATGAATCTCAATTATGGACTAAAATATTAGGACATGTTAATTTAGAATTTTACATGATATGTCTACAAAAAATATTTTTGTTGGACTTTTTTCTATCCCCTCTCATCATGAAACTTGTGAGGGTTGTTTACGTGGTAAACAACATACTAACCCCTTTCACAATAATCATGATGTGAATTCCTCACATCCTTTAGAATTAATTTATAGTGATATTGTATGTATTTTGGAAGTTACTTATCTTAATGGTTCATTATATATTGTTACATTTATTTATGATTACACTAAATTGATCTAGTCTTATTTTATTAAAAAAAATTGATATTTTTTCTAAGTTTAAAGAATTTAAAGTTTATGTTAAAAATGTATCTAATTTGACTATTAAGAGATTAAGAACTGATAATAGTGGTGAATATATTAGTAAATAATTTGATTCTTTTTGTATTAGTTTTGGTATTTAAAAGTAACTAACAACTCCCTATTCCCCTCAGCAAATTGGTATTACTAAAAGGAAAAACTGCACCATCATAGAAATGGTTGGAATAATGTTGTAATCTACAAATATTCCTAAGTTCTTATGGCCCGAAGCCATGAACACTGATATTCATATTATAAATAGAGTCCCTAAAAATCTTTACATATTTCTACCCCTTTAGAAATGTGGACTAAGAAGAAACCTAGTGTGGCTCATCTTAGGATCTTTGGCAGTCCTACTTCTATCTTTGTCCTTAAAGTTAAAAGGAAGAAACTTGACCCCACTTCTTATTCTTTCATTTCTGTAGTATATGGAGGTAAGACTAAAGGCTTAAGAATTTATGATCCCTTTAAACATTAGATAATTAAGAATAGGAATGTTCTTATTCTTGAAAAATTCTTTTGTGAGCCCTTTATGGATCCTCCTCTATGTTCTTTTGTTGATGAACTTCTCTCATGTTTCTCCTTGTGATAAAACAAAAATCCTTGAGGATGTTGATCTAGTTTTGGATAACTTAGAGTCTGAGAAACCCCTTGAGTTTCATGATTAATCTAAAATATCTAAATGGGAGAATCCCTAATTCAATCTTCTAATGTTGATAACCTTAATAAATTAACTAGAAATCAATATTCTTATCATGCATTAATGACAATGTATGAATGTGAACCTCAATCTTTTGAGGAAGCCACTCAAAATGATAGATGGAATATTGCTTGCAATCTGAATATAATGCCTTAATTACAAATTAGACTTAGGACCTTGAACTTCCTCTACCTAAAAGACATATTGTCAGTTGTAGGTGGTTGTATAAGATGAAATATAATTCAATTGGTAAAATTGACAAGTTTAAAGTGATATTAGTTGCTCACGAGTTTACTAAAAACCCCAAGATTGACTATGTTTAAACCTTTGATCCTATAGTAAAAATGAGTATTGTTAGACTTCTTATTACTATTGCAGTCCAAAATGGTTGGGTTATACACCAAATAGATGTCAAGAATGTATTTTTAAATGGTGATTTAGAATAAGAAATCTATATGACTCAGCCTAAAAGTTTTTTAGATCCTAATAAAGAACATTATGTATGCAACTTAAAAAATCTTTGTATGGCTTAAAACAAGCTCCTTGAGCTTGGTATTCTAAAATTACTTCTTTTTGCAAAGAATTGGGGTTTTCCAACTGCTATTTAGATAATGATCTCTTTGTTAAAATTGAAAATAGTCATTTTATTCTAATTGTATTATATGTTGATGATTTATTGATTCCTGGCAATCTAACTAGTTTAATTCATAAATATAAGGATAAACTAAGTCAAATGTTTGAAATTATTGATTTAGGCATTTTACATCATTTTTTAGCAATGGCTATATTTCAGGATAAAAATTCAATTATTGTATCACAATCTTAGTATGCACATAATCTTCTTATTAAGTTTAACATGATTGACTGTAAATCTACCACTGATCCTATTGAAGTTAGTATTAAACTTGATCCTAAACCTGCATGTGAAAAGGATAACCCTACTCTATATATATAGTTTATTGAAAGTTTGATTTATCTAACCATTACTAGGCTAGATATTTCATATGATGTTAGTTTTACTTCTAGATTTATGTAAGATCCATATTTGGATCATTGCAAATTAGCTAAATGTATCCTTCATTATATCAAAGGAACTATTAATTATGGTTTATTTTATTCTTCCATTGATAATTCTAAATTATAGGGTTATTATGATGCTAACCATGTTGGTGATACTTTAGATCATAAATCTACTTCTGGATATGAGTTTAAGTTTGGTGTAGGTATTATCACTTGGAGTAGCAAGAAGCAACCTATTGTCTCTCTTTGTTCTATAGAAGTTGAGTATAGAAGTGCTATGGAAGTTGCTAAAGAAGCCATATGGCTATGAAGGTTATTGGGAGAAATTCATTTGGATGTTTCTTAGAGTACCATCCTTCATTATGATAACCAAATTTGTCTATCTTTGGTGAAAAATCTAGTACAACACCAAAGAACGAGACATATTGAATTTAATTTGGATTTTATTTGAGATAAAGTCCTCAATGGTGATATTAATATTTAGTTTTATCCTTTGGATGAATAAGTGAAAAATATCTTCACAAAACCACTTGGTGCTACCAAGTTTTATCAGTTTTATGTAATGCTAGGCCTCTTAGAGTTGCCATTGAGGGGGGATGTACA
Organism: Torreya grandis; assembly: GCA_037957365.1. Taxonomy (NCBI): domain Eukaryota; kingdom Viridiplantae; phylum Streptophyta; class Pinopsida; order Cupressales; family Taxaceae; genus Torreya; species Torreya grandis. Next base: position 1,946,763 of record JARHVA010003018.1, on the reverse strand, counting down.
TGAAAATTCCACTATTAATGGCCATGTGTTTCTTATTCTTATATATACTTATTCTCATTTGTATAGCATTGTAAAAACTTCATGTGGAATTTTTACTTGTGTACCCCAATACATTTAAAATTATAATTTGTATTGAGCCCAGATCATTAAACATAACATAGGTATTTACCTTGGGAAAACTTCAAAGAGGTAAAAAACTTAGTAAAGTGATATTAAGTATTGAGAAATAATAACCCTAATACATCAAATCTTCTTCATCTCACTTCATAGATAAATTCTTCACAACTTTGTCTCAGACAAGTATTTGCCACACATAAGAATAATTGAATATTTTTGTGTTTGAGATATTTTACAATAGGGGTAAAACCCTATTTATAATGATCCGTGAGGGGATGTGACCATTTTAAAAATAATGGATCTATTCACCCTGATAAATCTAATTAATAAACATTTGGTAAATATTAAATAACTATAATAAGATTATTTATTTTCTCAAAGTTTACACCTCAAGTAAATAAATAATATATTATTATTTATTTAATTAATTACCAATGTAATCCAAGGGTTAATAATAACCACTTAGACATTAATTTTTCTAATAGAAGTTAACATTGTAATAACATTTTCCTAGCATGGACCACCAACATGCATGGTAGAGTCTAATTTATGGACATTAAAATTTGATGGTTACACATACAAAAGTGGCTATGGTGTTAGGGTATAATTAATCAATCTAAAATATAAATATTACATGGATATAGATTAGCCATAATTTGATTGTACTAATAATGTGGCTGAGTATGAGGTATTGGTCCATGGCATTTAGTTTGCCCTAGGAAATAAAGTGAAGAACATCAGAGTGTTGAGTGACTCATAGTTAGTAATTAAACAAGTGAGGAGCCTCTATTCATGAAATGATAATCACTTATCAAGTACTAAAACTTATCTAGGACCAAATATAATATTATAATGCTTTTGGCATTCAGACTCTACCAAGCTAAAAGAAATACATAGTTGATGAACTAGCTACTACTGTAAGCACTTTGGATCCCATTTCCAATTAAATAATGAGAGGATTATCAATATATATTGTCTCTACCCCATCATTCCTAGATAAAATTATGCATTTCCAAGTCATTAATGATGAACAACACATATTATACTTTATCACTAACACTAAGGTATTCATCAATCATATAATTGACTAAGACAATTGAGTAGACTTTGAACTAGATAAGGATGGGACTATGAATCTAAAGACAAACAACATACCCAAGGGAATGGTCCCACTTTAAAGTTTATTCAACATGGATTATTCAAGGAAAAGGATAAATTAACCCCTATTAATGGCATGCTACATGATGATTAAATTTTGGGAGATGCAAGTGATCTAAAAAATGTGCTTATAGGCATAGCCAATACCACAAAAGATAAGTAGGAAATCACAAAATATCTCAAATAAAAGAGATATTTTCTTGGAGTTATGAAGATCTAAATGTCTTCAATAATTTTATCTTGACACATACTATCGTGTTAAAGCATGTAGTCAAACCCTTTAAGGATAGACAAAGGCTTGTCAATCCATTATTGGAGTCACTAATTTTCAAAGAAGCATAGAAATTAATTTCAACAAGGATCATTTTCTAGTGAGACACTCTACATGGGTCTCAAACTTGGTGCCAGTGAGGAAAAAGAGTGGGAGATCAAGCTATGTGTGTATTTTCATAATTTGAACAAGGAATCTTAAAAATAAAACTACCCCTTACACTCATTAAATGAATCTCTATAAATCATGAATGGAGTTAAAATTATGTCTTTCTTGGATGGGTGTTTTGGGTATAACTAAGTATTGGTCAACTATGATAACCAGATAAAGACAACATTCAAAACTATGTGGGGCACCTTTACATACAAGAGAATATAGTTTCACTTGATTAATGTGGGTGTTACCTTTTAAATGGGGATGGACATCATGTTCATAGACCTTATGGTCAATTGTATATTTTTTTACATGGACAATCTAATAGTATTCTCCAAGCTAAGGGAAAATCATGTAAAAGATTTGAGAAAAGTGTTACAATGGTGTAGAGGCCATGGGATCTCCTTGAATCCAAAGAAATATATGTTTGGAGTCACTGAGGAGAATATTTTAACCCATGTCATTTCAGAATGGGGTATATCAATAAACCCTAAGGGATTACAAGTTATTCTAAAAATGCCATTGCCTAACATGAAAAGGAGTTGAAGTCATTTTTTGGCAAGATTAACTTCATGAGGAATTTCATCTCCAAATTTGTAGAGATAGTTATACTTATGAATAAAATTCTCAATAAAGATGATAAAATTAAATGGATAAGTGAAGTGTAGGAAACTTTCACATTAACCAAAAAGGTAATTATGCACACACTAGTGTTGATGAGCCCTAATTACATGCAACCTTTTTATATTTGCTCCCTCATTTTACAGCATTTGATTGTTGTTATTTTGACATAAAAACAAGGAGATGGAAATGAGTGACCTATTTCATTTATGATATCCACATTGAGAAATGAAAAATTGAGATACACTATGATGGATAAGTAGTCCTTTACATTGATCAAGGTTGTCAACAAATTTTGGCATTACATACTATGCAATAAAATCTTTGTTGTTGTGCCTTACTTGACAATGAAGTAAATGTTAATAAAAAATGAGTTGGGTGAGTTAAGAGGTAATTGGATGACCATCTTTAAAGATTTTAACATAAGAAATTATTGAAAATTGTGAGGATAGGGGTTGAAAAAAATGATGGTTGAATTAGATCCACAAATCACTTACCATCATTACACTACTAAAGAAATTACCAATGATGATTGGTATAAGGAAGTAGTTCATTACCTACTAGATAATGATTTTCCTTGACATTTTAATTCCACACATAAGAGAGGGTTACACATGAATAAAAAACACTTTATGATAAAATTAGGGGTACTATACAAAAATAAATATGAAGGTGTCTATTGGAGGTGTCTTAATATGAAAAAAGTACCTGATGTACTTAGTGACCTCCATGTAAAACATGGGATTGGGCATGAATTAAGGAATTGTAATGCCCACAAAATATTTAGATATATATACTACTGGCCACACCTTTTTAAATATGTGCATGCACATGTCTAGAGCTTCCATATTTGTCAAGTTGTTACACATAAGGAGCACACTTTAGCAATGCCTATGCTACCAATGATTGAAGCTTGATTTTTTGTAAAGTGGGGAGTAAAGTTATTTAGGGAAATAAATGTAAGTTTACCTTTGATACACAATTTAATTCTTACTACAACTGAACACTACACTCTTTGGGTATAGGATCAACCATTCACTAATTGTATAGCTAAAATAGTGATTCAATTTTTGGAGGAGCACATTGCCATAAGGTTTTGTATGCCTTACATGTTACTATGTGATAATGGACCTATATGATCCTCTTTGTAACTCTTATAATGAGCATAAAATCATTAAGTAACCCTAAAATTATCCTCTAATAATTATCTTCAAGGGAATTGAGTAGCTAAATATGTAAACAAGAATTTCATAAGCATAATTAAAAGGATATTGGAAAACAATCCTAGAATTGGCGTAATGAGTTGAAATTTGCATTATGGAAGGATATGACCATAACTAAATATGATCAAGGTAATTCTCCCTATCACCTATTTTATGTCCAATACCTTTTTTTCCTAGTCAACCAAAGGATCTATACATTTTTGTTTATGAAGGATTACTTGGAAGTAAATGATCTGATAGAGGATCACCTCTTAAATCTCATGAACTTAGATGAAAAATGTGGTGTATCCTTGTTGTATTTTAGTAGTAATCAAGAGTTTGTCAAATGTTAGTTTGAAAAATGATACAAACAAAAATCATTTAAGATCTTTGGCCTTGTCCTTATGTGGGATAAATCTCATGAAGAAAAGGGGAAACATATAAAATTTGATGTCTTATGGTTGGGTCCCTATTAGACCTATAAAACTCTAGGTGAGAATGATTTCCACCTAAGGTGTATAATTGGTGAGGATTTTCCATTTACTATTGATGGATGATTGTTTAAACATTATTTTTAGACTTGATTAGCTTAGAAAACAATATAAATAATTTTTATTTTGCTTTGTTGTGTTGTTTTCTTTCCATTCCCTTATTTTAGAGTAGGTTTGTTGTGTTTATTTTCTACTTGTTTTGTTATTTTTTTCTTCTTAGTTCAACCTTTTTGCATCTCTTTTTGAGTTGAACTTGTTGTTTTGACCTGAGGGTTTCCCTACTTGATAAAATAATAGTGAGTGGGCTACTTGTTTGTGAATAAAACTAATGGTGTTCCTATGCATAAAAAATGTTTGAAATCTTGTTCAATCAGTTGCATGAATTGTTCCATTTTCCTTATATGGTTAGAATGTTTAAGGCCAATGATTTGAAATAAAGCATATGAATTTAGAAAGGCTTATTTTCTTATTTCAAAGATCATCAAATTCACATAATAGAAAATATGAAATGTGAGACAACTCTAAATTTTATTATTTTATTTTAATTGATTGTGCACTTGATGATTATCACTCCACCCATGGCTTGGTCCCCAACCCTATATGGATAAAAAAAGCAAAATATCCTTTTAAAATAAAAGTACAAAATGAAATTTTTTGAAAACCCCTCAAAAAGGTGATCTTGGCAACCTCCACCATGGAATTTTTGGCTTAGTTGGAAATGGAACAAGGCTTAGGAAGGGATAAGAGGTATCTATATTAGGGTTATAAATGCCCAACTATCATAAAATCAATGTCCATGACATTTTCTGCTTAGCTAAATTGCAAAATCCTTTCTCCATTTAGTAGTGCCCATTATTTAAACAAATCTGATTTATTATGTGTGGTTAGAAAATAACAACACATAAACCCACACATCGATGGTATTTAGGTAAAATTGTTGTTTAGTATGTCATGTGTTAGAGCATAATTATATGCCTTCATGTTTTAAATTTTATTTGGAAGATTGCTTGTAGTTAATACATGTGTTTGAATGAAAACTAGAGATTATGAATTCTTGAGATAATAAAGAGTATCTCCTAGGAGTTACCATTTCTTGTTCCTTACATAACACATCCCAATTTTAGTCTAAAATTAGGGACCCTTTTTTCTTGGGAGTCTAGTCCTTTTTATTTGGAGTGTTTGGTGGTTTGGGGGTCTGATTTAACTATCTTTTGATACAAGTTCTAGGTGTAAATGAATCAAAATTTGAATGTAATTTAGTCATTAACCAAGTTTCGAAAATGAGTCCTTATCACAAGAGCTTGGTATTGAATTTTCATCTAATACTTTTTTGTTTTGAATGTTTACATGTGCACAAGTTAAATTTTTGGGTTACATTAAAATTCTTTTTTGAATTTTTTTGAGAAATACCTTTTGGAACATCGACTATGATTTTTAGGCCAATTATCTAACCTTTGCAAGATTAAAACATTCCCCTTAGTAATTTGGTGCATGAATTCTTCTTTTTAGGATAAAATGACTAATTTTTTTAATTATTCCTCTTATAGATTAGTTGATTCCAACATCATGGAGTTTCATATAATTGTTTAAATGTTTACTTAGTCTTATTGGGCCTTTCTCATGATTTATTTGAATTAAAAGTGACCCATTTTTTATAATAGTTAATTATAAAGAATCAGTTAGTATTCAATTTTAGGTTAAATTTATGAAAGATTTAGGTCTTTTGAGTGTCAATTTCTGGCCCTATTTGCAATCTCAATTTATTAAAAATTCTTGGCTCAATTCAATTTTATTAGACCTTTTTTGGTTTGGTTGTAAAATGTTCACATTTTGCCTCTAAATTATTTATATGGGCATAATTTAGGTATATTTTGGATTAGGTCGTGTATCAAAATGATTTAATCAGTGATTGTAAATCTCTAGTTTGGTCTAGTTTCCTTCTTTCTACATTTTTCCTTAGTCAATTTTTGTGTTTTTATGGTTAACTTATTAAATTTTTGTTTAATGTGTGTTTTTAACTTGAAATTTTTTAGGTATTTCCTTATTTATCCCTTAGTCAAATGAAATCATGCCATATGGCACAATCCTATTCACCTAAGATCTCAACTAGTTTAAACTTGAATTGGGTTTTTATTGAAAATCATTAGGTTCTTGGGGTCTCAAAATCATGCCATGTGGCATGATTATAAGGACCTAGAGAATCAACTAGGTAGAAATAAGTTCAAAATCCTCTAGGATCCTAAGGTCCTATGATTATGACACATATAATCATTGTGGGGAGTCAAGAGCCTAGGCTATGTGTGATATAATAGAGAAATGTAAAGCCTTGAGTCACTATGATTATGCCCTATGGCACAATCAAAGAGACATAGGATGATGGGGAATCAAACATCCAATAAATTCACCTCAGGCCTTGAAGGCCTTAGATGGTATCATATGGTGCCATCCTAAGAGCCTAATACCTAAGGGATGTTGGTTGTTAATAGTTGAGAACCAAGGGAAAATAATTAATAACCGAGAGTAAAGGAAGGCTGAGGTGGGCTAGATCCAATGGTGAGGAAGGGATGAGTAGAAAGAAAAGGATGGTTGAGGAATATATAAAAGGTCACATGGATAATAAAGGGTGCCGTTAAGTGATGGATTAGTTCCAAGTGGAAAAGTGAGGGAGCTAACTAAGGAGGTAACATGTATAACCTAGTGACATCTATAATAGTTTCAAGATTTAAGATTGATGGCCCTTATAGATGTTGAGGTAGTCAAGAGCCAAGAAATATTGTGCCATTTACTTGAGAGAGGAATTGAACATAGAGGATATAATTTTCAACATATAATTTATATAATTTAATGCTAAAGTAACTAGTAACATACATTTTGGCCTGTAAAATGCAGTAGACTCAAGAAAGGATGCAAAAGGCAATAATTTAGTCTTAAAAGAGGCATGTTTTACACTATAAGATCATGGCTTAAGAGACTATTAGAGATCACAACCAAACCTAACCACACTCCTCAATCACTATTGAATGGCTTGTAACTACCCCATTAGTGGGTGAATTTTTATTTAAAAATCCATGGACGTGTATGTCTATATAAGGTTATACCATCGATGTAATAGAGGTTGGATCTTTGTGAATTGTAAGAGAGACATCAAGAAACAAGTACTTTATTTTTTATTATTTTATACAACTTTATAGATTAGTTTTGCCTCTCTACTTTTTTTCATTTTTTCTATTTTAAAGAAATTAATAGTTGAATGATTGTATGGGACCTAAAATTTGTTGATCAAAATGAAAATCTTGATATTTGAAGATTTTTTAGACTATGTGGTCATTCCCTATGTATGTTGTATGTTGGTTATGATTTTTACTCGCAAAATCAACCTCCTCAAACTATTTCACCATCTTTAGTTTGAGTTTTGTTAGGTCTGGCTCAACTAAATATTGGTTTAACATAGCTTATTCAATCATCCACCTCATTATTTTCATAACATCAGGATTTATTTTATCTCTTTATCCCTATTATTTTGTATTTTATTTGTAATTGGGTTAGAAATCAATCTAAAAATGCATTATTTTTCTTGTTTGTTTAGTATCTCCCATCATTGCTAAAGCAATGTTATATGTTAAGGTAAGGGAATTTATTTATCACACATTTATGCTTTATTAGATAAATTTATGTGATAAATATATTTATAAATCAGCGCCTTAGTTATTATGGACATCTCATGAGATATATTTCATTATAAAAAAAGTGTGAAGTAAGTTTATGCAGGTCTACCTATTAAAGCCTTTATAGGAGAGGCCACTAAAAACCTAAAATCTCATACAAAGGTTATTAATTTTTTATCTAAGCTTCAATTTTAGTTTGTAAAATAGGCCTCGTATTAGTAATGGTCCACATCATCCAACTTAGTAAAGACTAACCTACCAAGACTTGGTACATTTAGACCATGGGGAAGCATTTTATTCACTATATCTTCTTCCTTTTAAGAGATGAAGAGATTAGGAACCCCTCCTTATTATTGATATTCTAAAACACTGATAAAAAACTAATGTGATAGATATAGATATGAATTATAACATGATACTATAAATATCCTAGATCTATAAGATGAAGGTGATACATTTTACCTTATTCTAAGAGATCATATTCTTTCATCTAGGGAATGTTTTCATTACTAAAGGGAATATTAATCCCTTTGATTCCCTTAAATCCATCCTCAATAAGAAATAGGGGGTTCATATTGACTATCGCCCTACTATAAATGGTGTGGTGAATCCCTCACCTTCATCTAAAGATAAGAAACCCATAATAACCATGATGATCTTGAAGTCAAGTTCTAAAATCCCACAAACCCATCCCAATGTGAACTTAGAGTAAAAGGGAGCTAAGACAATGGAAAATGTGAGTGAGGATACCCCTATAAAAATGTCATTCATATCAAAAAATTAAATGACTAAAATTATAAGCATTTTATAAAAGTATGAGCCTATTTAACTCCAATTTGACACTTATAGGGTTAAAACTTATAATCTTCACAAACCTCTTAGATTAGAAGCTCTCAACTCAACTACTGAAGTCATAATGTTAGCATGGTATAATTATTAGGGCATGAGGATAATCCCCTAAAATAACTTAATAATCGACCTCCTCAATGATGTCAATTAATGACTCATCATGCAAGGGAAAAATTTAGTTTAGATTTTAGACTATATAACAAAACCATTTGCCCTTTGCCTTCCCTACCAATGCCTAAGGAAGGATCTCACAATTTGAATCTAAGCACTATAAAAATAAACATTTGTTCTAGTGGGGACCTCAAAATTCTCAATATTGTATATTCTCTCTCCCTTGGAGAAGTATAATACTATAAATAACTTATTTTCAAGTTCTCTCAAAAAATTTCTTTCCCCAGTTAGAATAAAATAGAAAATGACAAACTAATATACCTTATGAAAAATACTATGAGTATCATAAAAATTTAAAAAAACATCCCATATAAGTATGAGACCTTGTCCTAAGTCTTGAATAAAAAATAGATAAGAAAAAGGGAGAAGGTCATAAGTTAATACCCAATTGGTTTTGTCTGTATTTGGTGACTGGGGATTTTAACAATGTGGCCTATTAGTTGTGCACCTTAAATGAAAAGGAGTTTTTTGAATATATTAAATATTTAAATCACAAAAAATTAACATATATTCATTTAATTTCACATATCCCTCTTGACATAATAAATAAAAACTCCATTTTTCATGTGTTGTTTTATATTTCAACTATTTTTATTTAGTGATTGTTTAGCTCTGAGTTCACATGACAAGTAATTTCAAAATGCACCATATCATCTTATATCATTATTATTCCTCTTATAAAAATCTATCAAAATCATCATGATATAGAGTCTTATCTTATTTATTACGAGCATTGTACACCTCTTTCCCCTATACTTTCTTGAGAACTTAGGAATTCTAGCCTACAACATAGTAAAAAACCTACTCATGACATAATACCCTTTTCATAGTTATCTCCAAGAAAACACACTAGCATGCTCAATCCAGGAAATCTTAATCACATATCTTGGTCCTCAATGGTGATCCCTTGCATCTTACTAGTTACATAAGGAGAACATTTAGACATAATATCATTCCTAAAAGAGAGATAAAGATATATATATATATATATATATATATATATATATATATATATATATATATATATATATAGAAGAAATACACTAATACAAACTCAAACTTATGTAAATAAAATAAAAATTAACATCTTTCCTTTTATAATCCTTGGTTTTAAGCCCTCACATCATGCTAGTTATGTAGAGTTATCGTTAGGGGAAGATGTGCTTACTCTCCTAAATTTAGCCTTTGATGATGATCCCATTTGTCTTACCAGTTATATGTGACTAAGTGTAGCTGGTCACAAAATCAAAACAAGAGAAAATTCAATTATAAAAGTGACTAATAAGTAATAAAAACCCATATCGTTCTTTCTTATATGTTTATAAGAAAATTAGAATCTTATCTCTCTTACTAATTTTGTCATGGTTGTCCATCTCTAGACAAAGTGAAAATTAGTGTTATTCAAGATAAATAAGAAGTAAAATTTATTGGTAGTTATATGATTTTTTTATGATTTTTGGGTCATAATGGCATGCCATAAGGATAAGGATAAGGAGAAATTTAAGGATAATAAGAAAGAGAAGGGGCTATAACAAGCACAAGGGAAGGAAATAGTTATGTAGGTGGGGGTAGGGAAACAAACAAGTTTTAAATATTTAGGATTGGGAGGGAAAGTAGTAGGAAAATATGGAAAGAAAGATTAGAAAAGGGTGTTCTATGTTGTGATTGAGGAAGATAGGGATTGTGGGATGAAGAATCTAAGTATAGAAAATTAAGGGCCAGTTGGAAAGGAAAGTTGGTAGGTAACCAAGTTCATAATTTAGATAATTATTCTAAAATTATCAAATCCTCTATTTTAATTAGAAAATAAATCTAAGTAGATATGAAGGAAAAACCTCAATATATTACTTTAAATGAAGTGTAATATTTATTGGAAGTTTATTTGAATAAGAATTTGTAAGAGTTGGGGGAAGGAGTGAAGATTAGTGAAGCTAGGGTTTTGAAGTGGGTCTCAGGCTCTTTTACAACCAAAATTAACCAATAGATGGATTGTGACCTAATTTTTAAATGCACAAGAAATGTCCTATGATTAAGGCAATTGAGATTTGGATCAAGGATCATTGGGGTTCCACTATCTCGATAATTTTTCTTCCTAAAGGGTTTTTTATAGTTATTTTTCATTCTAAAGAAGAAATAGAAAATGTTTTTGAAAATAATTCCTAGTCTTTTAATGGTGTGGGTTTGTGGCTTCAAAAATGGAGCCCTAATTTTGATCCATTAAGGGCTAAAAAATTAATTGATCTGATTTGGATAAGATTTTATGACTTACCTTTAGAATATTAGAGTGAATATTTTTCATCATCCATGGGAGGTCTAGAGGGCCTTGTGTTGGAAATGGATGAATATTCACTAAAAGGTGGAAGGAAAGCTTATGCTCAAGTTAGAATTGTGATGGATTTGGATCGAGACATTTAGAAACATATTTTTATCAAGATAGAGGGAAGGATTTGGCACCAAAGGATAGATGTAAAAAGAATCCCCTTTAGATGTTATAAATGCCATCATCCAAGTCAAATATAGAAATTTTACAATAAGGATAAAAGCTCTCTTCATACCAAATTAGTTTAGATGGCATCTCAATGGAGACCTAAAAAGATAAAAAGGGTGTAGAATCATGGTAAGAATGCAATTGGGTATAAAAATGACCAGGGAAAAGTTGTTGAGGATGAATGGAAGTTACAATCATAGAAAATAGGTGAAATAGAAGAGTTTATTGTAAAATTACAATCAATGGATGTCATCTCTCTAGCTTCAATGATTAAGAATTATGAGTTTATTGAAAAATAATCACATATATTAGATTTTTGGTTCTTAAAAATAAATAAAACTCTCTTCTTATAAATAGTAAGGAACATTTAGGGGAAGAAGATAAGGAGGTTATGATTTTAGAAGTGGAATTGATAGGCTCAGAAGAAGAGTTGGAAGAAGATTTAGAAGGGGAGCTTAATTCTAAATAAGTTATCTCTATTTCCTAAACTTAGTGTAGATTTTCTCATCCTAATTGGAGGCCTAAAAAAATATGGGAAGACCAAAGAAGATATTATAGTAGGTGAGATTCTATTAGGTAAATAGGTAGCTCTAGAAGTATTTATGGATGCTACAAGGTTGGGGGTGGAATTCCCTCCATTGGAATCATGAAAGTAATTTCTTGGAATTTTAGGGGTTTTAATTCCCCTAAAAAAATAATATTGCTAAATAATCTTCTCAGTGTGGACAAATTAGATGTTTTGATGTTACAAGAAACAAGGTTAGATGTGGGGGAAGTGGAAGGCTTATTGAGCATGACTTGGTAGCAAAGGCAAGGTGCCTTTGTAGAAGTAATAGGAGCATTAGGAGGCTTGGATTTTGTTTGGTCACCCTTTACAACTAAAGTGGAGTTAGTTGACTAAGGGAAAATTTGGCAATTATGCATAATTTTTGGTTTTCTTTTTGATTTATAGTTCCTAATTTTGAATGTTTATGGATCTTAGGGGGGCTATTTAAAAATTCTATTTTTTTCTAATATTTCTAATATTTTTAACAAGTTTTAGATAAAAAGGTTGTTTTAGGGGGAGATTTTAATGCTATTTTGAATTACAAATATAAAAAAGGAGGAATGTTCTTTGGTTCTCAAATTGTCAAGATTTTTTATTATTTGTTATAAAGAATAATTTGGAAGATGTGGAAATAAAATTAGGTTGGTTTTCTTGTAATAATAGGAGGCTTGGGTATAAAAATATTTTAGAGAGATTGGATAGATTTTTAATTTCTTCTCTGTAGAATCAGAGAAAAAGTAAATTGGATTGTTGGGTTTTGTCTTATGGGGGTTCAGACCATTATCCTATTTCTTTGAAAATAAAATTTGATTGCCCCCTAAAATATATGATTTTAAGTTTGAATTAATGTGGCTAAGAGATCCCTCTCTATTCAATATTGTTCAGCACTAGTGGAATCAATGTCTATTATCGCTAGGTTCTCAAATGTATTAGATGTGTAAAAGGTTGCATTTTGTAAAAGGTAAACTCAAGATTTGGAATGTAGAACACTTTAATAATATATTTCATGAAAAAATAAGGATCGAAAGTGATATTCATAGCTTGAATGGGAAAATATTTAAATGGGGAATGGATTCTCAATCTTATGATCTTGAAAAATCCTTGATAAAGGATTATGAATAAATGTTGTGTAGAGAAGAATTTTTTTGGAAACATAAATCTAGGGAAAATTAGATCAAATATGGAGATAGAAACTCATCTTTTTTTTATCTTTTAGTTAAAATAAGAAGAAAGATCATTAGGTTCATTGGTATTCTATCCAAGCAAGGGTTTTATTGGAAAAATTGAAGGAAATTAAATCTAAATCTACTTAATTATTTCAAAATTTGTTAAATGGAGAAGATTTTTTGGATGGGGAATCTTAGAATTTATTTTTAACCTTGATTCTTGCTTTGATGTCTCAAGCTATGAATGATAAGATTATGTCTCCCTTCTTGCTAGATGAGGTTAAGAATGTGGTTTTCTCTATGGTAAATGATAAAGATCCAGGTCTAGATGGATTCCCAACAACTTTTTCCAATCCTTGTAGGAATTTGTGGGAGAAGATGTGTGGTAGATGGTGGAATAATCCAAATTAAAGAGGAAGATAGCTCCAAATTTGAATGTGATGTTTTTATCTCTGTTTCCCAAAGGGAAAAATCAAGACTCATTCAATGATTATAAACCAGTGGATTTATGTAATATGGTTTATAAGATCATCTCTAAGGCTATTGATTTTAGACTAAAACCAATACTGAAAAAGTTATTTTCTAAAGAACAAGCTGGGTTTGTGCCTAGTATAAGTATTCAATAAGGGATAATCATGGAACATAAAATTATTCATTCTCTTTTGCATAAATATCAAAAAGGTATAATAGTTAAGTTGGACATAGTTAAAGCCTATGATAGGGTAAACTAGACATTCTTGTTTAAATTCTTGGAGAAGTTTAGTTTTGTCAAGGAATGGTGTGATTGGGTTTTTAGTTGTGTCTCGAGTCCCAAATTTTCAATGCTGGTAAATGGTAAACCATTAAGTTTTTTTTCTATTTATAGAGGTTTAATGCAAGGGGGTACCCTATCCCCTTTTATTTTTATCTTGATGGATGAAGCTCTAGGAAGAGTGGTAAGAGGGGCTAAGGTGAGTGGTAGGCTGAAAGGTGCAACATAAGTTTGTAGATGACACTTTCCTCTTTGGGAAGGTAGAGGTTGAGGAATTTATGGATTTAAAGAGAGTTTTGAAAAAATATGAAGAAAATTCTAGTCAGAGAGTGAATGAAGGGAAGTTTGAATCAAGAATAAAATAATTTGGGAGAGATTTTAGGTTTTAAGATTGGTAAGTTCCTTAGAAAATATTTATGGGTTCCTTTATTCAAAGGAACGAGTAAATTTGATATGTGGAGTAAATTTATAGAAATATTTAAATCCTGCCTTAGTTCTTGGAAAGGTATATGGCTTTCTCTGGTTGGCAAAATCATGTTGATTAAAGCAGTTCTTAGTGCTCTTCCAACATATTGTTTTTCCATTTTTAGACCTCTAAATCAAGTTATTAAAACATTGAATAAGATTCTGAAATATTATATTTGGCAAGGATCTAGAGAGGATAAGAAAATTCCTTTGATGAAATGAGAAAAGGTGTGTAAAAGGAAACAAAGAGGTGGAGTAGGTATTAAAGATATTCAATTGTAGAATTTATCCCTAGGGGCCAAATTGGTTTGGAAGATGTTAATTGATCTAAAAGGATATGATGTAGACTTCTTAGGGAAAAATATCCTTGTTCTAAGGTTTTGGAGAGCATTATTTCAATAGTAAATCCCCCTAGAGGTTATCATGTTTGGAATTTCTTGTTGAAATGTAAACCATTAATTTTCATCATGTTTCTTAGATAATTAATAATGGGAAGAAAGTAAACTTTTGGTAGGATTCTTGGAATGGGCATCACCCTATAGTAGAAAATTTTGAAGGAAAAAATACCAAAATTTTATTGAAAAATATTTTGGGATCCAAGGTGGTGGATTACTTAGATCTTGGCTCTAGTGAGTCAAGAGTAGTCTATAGATGGAAAAATCTATCAAATATTTTAATTTCTGAGGCCAAAGCTAAGGCATTAAAATATAATTTATTGCTTAGGAAAACCTTTATCAATAATAAATAAGATCAACTTCATTGGATTGGAGCTAAAACTGGTATTTATTTAGTAAAATTAGGCTATTAAATGGCTAAAGTAGTGGATTTTTCTTTGGCATGGGCAAATTTCCTTTGCTAGGGTAAGGAAGGTCTTCAAAAATAGGGGCCTTTGTATGGTTGGTAGTTCATATTAACATTGTCACACATGATCATCTAAATAAAATGGGGTTTATTGTGACATCAATATGTTGTTTGTGTAAGGTTGAGGAAGAAACTATGGATCATCTATAGTTTAAATGTTGCTTTTTCAATTGGTGATAGATCTAGCTATGTAATAAATTAAATTGGGCATGGGATTGTCCCCATAATATTTTTTGGGCATTTTCCTAATAGTTGATGGGAGATGTGAAGCATTCACTTTATAGCTTGTGGAGATGTAGTCCAACTATTATTATTTGGACAATTTGGAAAGAAAGGAATGCTTGTATCTTTGAGGATAGAGAACGTCTATTGAATGTAGTTTTAAGAGAAATAGAGTTATCTATATCTGAAGTGGTGTCATCTCAATTTTAGAGGAAGAAATATTTTTTGACTCAATGGGATATGCAGATATTTGCAAAATATAAAAATATTAATCTTCCCCACATTAAAGAGTCAATTGTAGATAACAAGAATAAGAGGAAAAGAAATGAATCAATATGTTCTCCTCCTCAACCAAGGTGGTTTAAGATAAAATTTGATAGGGATTGTAGAGGAATCCAAAAGCTTCAAGGGATGGATGTGTAATCAAAGATTGTATCATCTCCTTAATAAGAGTTATGTCCTTGAAACTATTTGATGGAACTAACAATGAAGTGGAAGTTAAAGTGCTTATTACAAGTATTGAGATGGCTTTGGATTACAGTTTTTCCTTTTTGGAAATTGAAGGGGATTCTCAGGTGGTTATTCAAGCTTTAAAAAATCATAAGGATAAATCCTAGAAATTAGGGAATATTATTGTGGTGATTTGGCCTAAATTAATCAATTTGTTGAGTGGAAGTGTTCACATTGCTTTCAAAAAAATAATTGAGTTATCAATTTTCTTGCCATCATAGGAATAGATCAAATCGTGTCTTCCAAGGTTGATAATGTGAAGGAAAGATGGAGTGACTATGTGTGGATTGATTTGATTGACATAGAGAATTTAAAATTAATTTGTTTAAATTAAAAAAATGATTAAATTATGAATAAAGGTGGTGGTGAGTTTATTTTATGGTGTGCCTTGAGTCAGAGGTAGGGTGATGCCAATGTCATTAATGATTGAATTTATGGAAATATTGTGAAATATATGGATTGATTATGGATTTTCATGTGACGATATCAAGGGGATTGAATATATTTTTTATGGGAACCACTTTCAGTTTTTGAGTTTGGGTAGCTAGCTTGTTTGCATTTTTTAGTATGGAGTAAGAGTTTATTAAATCATTGGGATGGCCATTAGTGTTTGATGGGGAAAATAAATTGAGATAGATTTTTTAGGTAGTGTCACCAATATTATATTTTTTAACATCTTCTATATTCCTATTTTCAAAGTTGCAGAGGTAGTAGAGGAGGTGTTGGATTTGGAGGTGCTAACTAAAAGTAGAAGAGTGCAAGTCAACTCAAATATGGAGTCCCTCTTTGAAAGAAATATATGTCTTATGGTTTAAAATAAGGAGAAGATTAAATAAATGGTGGAATTATTCATTTTTCCTAAACACATGGAAGGTCTACTATTAGTAATTGATACACTTCCTTTAGGTCCTTTTATTGTAATGCCTTTCTTAGGTAAAGATGGTGTGGGGTGTATACCCTTGTCTATTTTTTTAAAAATTTTGGAAGGTAGGTTTTTGTCTCTTATCAATTTCACCCAATAGGTGGAATAAGTCTACTCATTAGGAAATAGAAGGAAGTTTCTAGGGGTATAACCATGCCTATAGTAGAGAATCGATTGCTTCCAATTCTACATTTAGAGGACTCGAGGGCTTAATTTAAGTCATTGGGGAGATTGAAATTGATAAAGTGTCTTGTATAAGGAGTGTTGAGAGGTGTGTTTAAGGATCCCACTTGGTGGAGAGGTCATAGAAAAGATAAGTTGGTATAGGGGAGGTGCAAAAAAAGGTTAAAGTTTTCATAGGTGAAGGCTTCTATGGGTCCAAGTTCAGGGAAAGGATTGGAAATATTCTATCCAATTATTGTGGAAATGATTTAGGAGAATCATTTTTCTCAGCCATTAAATAAATATAAGGTGAAAAACTCAATTATGATGATCGATAGTGATGGGAATGTAATTGAAGTAATCATTTTGGACTAATAAATATAATTTCTATTGTTTGGTTTTTGAAGTGGGGAAAGAAATTTTCTTATGTAGTTGTATTAGGTTTTTGGTTGGTTTGACCATATTTAAGTTTATGAATGTGGTATAAACTTCTTAAATTTAAGGTTATTTATTTTGGTCAATGCCTTGACAATTTATATTGTTAATCTAGGCCTTTTAGGTTTCTTTTGGATTTTATGTTTATGGGAAAGGGACCCTTTTAACCTTGATATTGAGCTAAAAAAAGTACAATTTCTCTTTTTGCTCATATGTATTAATTCAACCTCATATTCATTGTGAAATTTTGATATTTATTTTTCACCCCCTTTATTTCATATCTCATATCTCCCTTTTATCCCATTTTCTAAAAATTGAAAGTTTTTTGTTGTGTGAATGAAATATCTCAATAATCAACCATAAAACTATTGGCACATTTATATATTTTTAAACATTTATCAGATTAGATTTTTCATACATTTTATTAACACATTTAAAATTATAGGGATATAAATATAATTAATAAAAATTATATATACATGGGAATATCATTACATTTATATGTCATCTAAGGTTATGTTGGCTCAAAAATGTATCAAGGGGAGAAATTGGTGACTTTAGGTCAATAGTGTGGGAATTGAGTCCTTACATTAGTCAACAATGAAGGGACAAAGTCACTCTCCTATTAATAGGTGGGAATACCTTTATTGAAATCTAAAAATGGAAAATAAGGGGAAAATCTACTCAAAATTATTTAGATCAAAAATATTTTCTATTAGAGGTTTCATACTTTAACCAAAAAGTATGAAAAAGAGTTAGAAAGGAAAATGGGAGGAATGATAGAAAAGAGGGGGGAATTAGAAATGAAAGGAGGAATGGGATTATTATAACCATTTAAATATATAATATACCATGATAATACCAAGAAATTTGAAGGACAACTCTAGGTAGCTAAATACAGAAACTTACCAAAATAGCCCAAAAAGGGGGAAACATTGTATTCATGGAAACCTCTCTAATTCAATGGGTGGTAAAGACATAATGAACTCTTAGGAGTACTAAAACATACATTGAGACAATTATATACTATTGGTAATATAATGAAAGACAACTATCTCATATTTACCCTTAAAAGATAATTAAAATATTATTTAAACCCCACTGAGATTTTACATTCATAGAAATAACACCAAAAGATTGTAAAATAAATACTTAATGTGAAATTTCCATTTTTTGAAAATTTAGTAGTGATTATGAAAACAATTTGAAATTAAAAATACATATAGATATGAATCATATGCAAAGTTATAAATCACAAAGAAATCCCAAATGCAAAGTCTACAAAATATCCCTATTTTAATATTTATTGAGTCAAAAATGCAATCCCCTCCTTCAAATTTTTTTTCAAATTATCACTACCAAATGTCCCTTTATAAAAATCCTAAAACTCATACTTATAAAATGGGAATGTCGTTACGATTTGTACCCAAATTTTTTGCATTATATATGGTGCAAATGTGAGTTTAAAAAATGCACTAATTAAGTGGTGCAAAAATGCTTTGGTGTTTTTACACCACTTGAAATGTGCATATCAAAATTTCATGATTCAAGACTTATAAAATGACATAGGGAATTTTCACTAATTAAATTTTAGAGGTTGAACTTACAAAATCTGTAATTGTAAATTTTAAAACAAGATCCAAAATTTGTATGAAAAGGTCATAAACATTTGACAAAGATTATTTATTTTAACTTTCATTGAGGACAATTTCAACTCTATCTAATAACTGCATCTTTTTGCACTTCTAGATTGTTGGATTATTTAGCATACCATATAGGAGATTATCATTTCCAATAGCCTATGCCATGATGATATTATTTAGAGTTATTACTCAAACCTTCTCCATAAATGGATGGTCTAGGTAATCAAGTCTTTCAATACTCAATTTCAACACTATTATACCAATTATAATCACATAGTTTAAAGCATCAAAAAATAAAGATGTATATAAAACCTATGCATAAATAAACACATGGAGTCCTACATATTATTGAAGAATTTATAATCATCATGGAATTTTTATTTTAGAATTTTAACATACAAAATTAACTAAAAAATATTGTATGATGTAATAATAGGTCATTAAAAACTACACAACTATAGAAAATCCACCCCAAACCACTTTAAATTACCCTAAACACCACATTGGAATGGTGAATTTTTCTACGATTTTGAGATCTTTAGAACATGGAAAGTTTTGAATGATCAAAATGTATGTGAAAGAGCATTCAAAAAGATTCATAAGGTAAAATATCTCTTAGAATTATGCCACACATAGAAAACCACTTTTGTTTTACTAAAACCTCCCTTATTCTAGCAAAAATTACTCTTTCATTCAACATCATAGGTTTTCATTCTCAAAATCACCTCCTAAAGCTCCAAACCATGGCTTTTATGGTAAAAAACATAGATTTTATGGTCAAAGCCATGTCTTTTATGTAGATATAGATCATGGATACAAACATGTGCAATAAGAAGGACCAAAACAAGGAGAGCAAGGAACAACATACTACCTATTGTATTTATTAAAAGAAACACACACACACACACTAATATAAATTGGGAAATGTAAATAAACCAAAATAGGGAAAGAAAAACTATTTATAGAGGGTAGAAGAAAATAAGAAGACTATATAGAAACATTCACTAGTTGGGAGAAGTACCAGTCATTTCAAAACAACTGATTTTATTTATGAACTCTAAACACATTTAGTAGTAGTGACCAAGCAGGTGGGAAGAGGAACTTATAGTTATCATTCACATAGGGATGATCATGAATGAATAAATCATTACTATCTTCAAATCCTAGAATGGAGACATTGTGAACTATCTAATCTTCTATGATCACTCCTGAGCACTAATAGACTTTTTCAATGTCTTCTTAGTTGGTATTGAATGAATACATACTAGATATAGGATCTGAGCTAGATAGAAGTGTGTCATTTGTTAATTTCTGAGCTAGAATAACAATAGGATTATCTTATAGAATGAATTTAGTGTTGATATTCCTTGTCATATTGCTTCTCATAATAGACACAAATTCATCATTGAATGAATCATTCTCATCATCTTCATAAATCTCTTCTACCTTGATAGTTTCCATTTTGTTTGTAATGAATATCAGGCACCATTCATTTTGTCTTGGATTCATGTATTTATTTATTTATTTCATCTTTGGATTATTTATGATTTTCAATCTGTGTGGGGTTTATTACTTTGTATTCATGTTTAGTGGATTACTCTTCTTTGGTAAAACCTAAAAATGACATACATGAGGAATCTTTGACTACTGAGTCTTCCATTCTGAAACAAGAAAGATGTTTTATTTTAATAAAAATTAGTTCCATACTATCTTTATATTTATAAGGTAAAATATCATATTCTTCATTATTCTTCCTTTCTATTTGTGATTCAATCATCCATTTTTCAAACAACTCTTTTTATCCTAGGATTGTGAGATTTAAGAAATCATGTAAAACATGCAATTTTTTCTCTTTTTTAACAAGGGGGAAGATAAATTATTCATCTATTCTCTGATCAATAATTAATTATTACAACTATTCACCTTCTTCCATAATTATGAAACTAAAACAATCATATGCGATAGGAATCACTTTATGTTTCTCCATGCTATACTTCTAACATGTTTAACTAGGAACTTACCTTTGAAGCCTCTTTTTTTAATATTATAGAACCTTGAATGTATCAGGTTTAATTGTTTTTGTGTCACCATTTTAAATATTTTTATCACTTTTTAAAACCTCTTTCTTTAGCATTCTAGACATGATCAAATCATCTTCAATCTCAATGGCTTGTTTTTGTGTAACCTCCAAGTCATTTACCTTGTTTCTTATCAAGATGAAATTTATTTCTAGGTGAAGAGAACTGATTATTGAGACTTGGTTTATTTTTTTGAGGGATCAGTCTCAATAATTTATTTAAACATGATACAAACTCTCTCATCTACTCATCATCTTACTTTTAAATCTGGAAGAAATCTGACAACAATACACACACGTTCATAGATAATTTGAATTCATTCATCAAATTGTTTTCAAGGAGTCACAATTAATGCTAAATTCATGTTATATATTCTAAAACCACTCAATAATAGGTCCTATAAGATTCTCAACAAAAATCTTGATAGTGACATCTTCATGCATAACTCCTAAGATGTTACAAGACACTGTGAAGGCCAAGATATAGTTATCTACATCTTGACCATTTTATTAAAAAAAATTGGAAATTTATTCCTTGATCCTGATGGTAACTCATTTTATTGGGCCAAATATTATGGACTAAAATTTTTCCCCGTGGGACACGAGGAACAGTGAGCTTGGGGTGAACTAATACCATTTCTTTAATAAAAAATATGCAAACACTAGGTACTTCATCTCAACAAAGTCACCAACCTCAATTATAGGTGAGGTTCCTTTAAATTTCTAAAAATAATGTGCATAAAACACCTCAATCCCTAGTAGAGTCACCAAAAAATATTGGCTCAAACATTTATCAGGGGGATAAATTGGTGACGTTGGGTCAATAGTGTGGGAACTGAATCCTTATGTTAGTTAGAAATGAAAGGACAAAGTCTCTCTCCTATTAACATGTGGAGATACCTTTTTTGAAATTTAAAATGGAAAAATTAGGGTAAAATCTATTCACATCTATTTTCAACAAAAATGTTTTCTATTGGGGGTTTCATAGTTTTAACCAAAAAGTACAGAAAGGAGTTAGAAAGCAAAATGAGAGGAATAATAGAAATGAGTGGGAAAATGAGAAATGAAAGGAGGAATGGTATTATTATATCCATTTAAATATATATGATACCATGATAATCCAAATGAAAATGAAAGACAACTTTAGTAGCTAAATATAGAAACTTACCAGAATAGCCCAAGAAGGAGAAAACACAGTACTCATAGAAACCTCTCTGATTCAATGGGTGGTAAAGATATAATGCATTCTTAGGAGTAAAAAACATACATTAAGATAATTATATAATAATTTTAATATAATGAAATACAAATGTCTCATATTGCCTATAAAATACAATTAAAATATTACTTAAACCCTACCCAGATTTCACATTCATAGAAATAACATAGATTCTAAAATAAATAGTTAATGTAAAATTATTATTTTCTAGCAATTTGGTAGTGATTATGAATAATATGCAAATTTATAACTAATATTAAAATTTTGAACACAAAGTCTAAAAAATCTTCCTATTTTAATCATTATTGAGTCAAAACTATAATCTCCTTCAAAAAGGTTTTGCAGTCTCATAGTAAAAAGTCCATTTATAATGAACCTAACACTCATATTTATAATGAGGTAAGGTGATTATGGTGTGTAACAAATTTTTTGCATTATAGATGGTGTAAAATCCAGTTTACGAAATGCACTACTTAAGCACTACAAAAATGCTTTGGTATTGTTACACCTCTTGAAATGTGTAAATCAAATTGTGTGATTCAAGACTTATAAAATGACATAATGAATTTTAATGAATTAAATTTATGATGTTTGAATTAAAAACTTTTCAGTTATAAATTTTGAAATAAGAGCTAACATTTACATGAAAAGACCAAAAGCATTTGATAAACTTTATTTATTTTAACTTTCACTAAGGATAATTTCAATCTCTTTGATAACTACTTATTTTTGCACTTCTAGCTTGTTGGATTATTTAACATACCATAAAGGGGACCATAATTTCTAATAGACAATACCATGACGATATTATTTGAAGTTATTACTCAAACCTTCTCCACAAATGGATATTTTAGGTAATCAAGTCTTTCAATACTCAGTTTCAACATTTTTATATGAGTTGCAATCAAATATTTGAAAGCATCAAGAAACCAAGATGTCTATAAAACTTGTGCATCAATAAACACATGAAATCCTACATATTCTTGAGGAATATATAATCATCATGGTAGATTTTTTTAAGAATTTTTACATACAAAATGAACTCAAAAAAATTATGTGATGCAATAATAGGTCATTGAAAACTACACAACTATAGATTATCCATCCTAAACCACTCCAAATTGCCCTAAACACCACATTGAATTATGGTGTAGAATTTTTTTAATATTTTGATCTCTTTAGAACATGGTAAGTTTTGATCAATCAAAATGCATGTAAAAGAGCCTTCAAAAATTTGCACAAGGTAAAATAGCTTTTAGAATTATGCCACACATAGAAAACCACTTTTATTTTACCAAAACCTCTGTTATTCCAACCAAAACTACTATTTAATTCAATATCATGGGTTTTCCTTCTCAAAACCATCTCCTAAAGCTCAAAACCATGGATTTTATGGTCAAAACCACCTTCTAAATCTTAAAATCATGACTTATATGGTTAAAACCACTTTTGAAACCCAATACCACAAATTATTAAGTGAAACCACCTTTTAATGGTCAAAAGCATTAATTTGGATAAAATCACTCTTTAAAAAAGTCTTAATGATCAATACCATGAATTTTGACCAAAACTCACTTATTTAATGTCACGAACCATAAAATACGAGAGGGAAATAACCTTTTTGAAAAGATAGTATCACGTATTATTTTAACAAATAATTCTTTTCAAATGCACATAACACAAAATTCATGAGAAAAAAGGCTTTGAAAAGTCTTTTGAGGGTGATGTGGAGGGATAAAGGGGCAAGATAGAATAATTGGTGGGTTTTTTTATTAAAAGGGAATTTTCATGTTGTGTGTTTTAAAGGATATTATTGTTGAATAAATTTGACCCTACAAGTCAAATTAGGGCACCTATAGGTAAAAAATTGAGTTTTAGGTGTTTTTATGGGCCCAATATTATGTCATAAGGGGTATTATATGTCTTTTTATGTTATTCCATACCACATTAGCTTTGGTCATTAGTCATATTAGACAATATATCATTTTGAGGTCAAAAAGGGGTATTTAATTACTTATATAGCCTCCTTGGGAAATTTGAAGGTTTAAAATGCTGATGTCATGACCCATGTGTCCTCATATGCCTTAACCAACTATTAGTAACTTAAAGTGGTAGGTTCTTTATAAGAAAGGGAGATTTTCTTGGGAAAAAAGGAGAGTTTGGAAATTGTATGACCTATGAGAGAATTTTGAACATGGGAGAAGGTTTTAATATGACTCTTCATATTCCTAAAGTTCATATCCATAATTTACATTATTTGGAAGTGCTATTTTTGGGCTAAAACCATTCTAATCCTTTTTCACCCTTCTAGGCACACAAAACTAGTCTTCAAGTTTATACTTGGTATGGATAGTTGGATAAATTCTAGGTCGAACATATTTGGGATATGAAATTAAACTTATAGAGATTAATTTACATAAAAAGAGTTTCAATAATGGTGGGATGTTCTTAATGAACCATCCTCATGAAGTTGACTGTGTTTTTCTACTTGCTAATTTGTGCACCTTATAAGTTTTTCTCTATATTAGACAAGTCCATACAAACTAATTAGTGATGTTGACTCAAAAGTATGTTGGATATATTATAATATTCCCTCCATTATATTTTAAGGTTTCATAGTGTTTTAGTGAGCAAATCATCTTAGGTTGGTAGAGTAGTCTCATTTGGGATGACAGGCATGTTTCCACCATCTGCAAAGTTTATCATGCTTTAGAAATAGTTTTTAAGGGTGTAGATAAGTTTGCCACCATTTATTAAATGTATTTTTGGTTCCCTCCTCTTTTAATCGCATTAGATGAGGTAAATTATCCATGAAGGTAAAGTCATATGCAACTTAACAGTGAGGTATCCATTAATGAACATGTACAAGTGCCATGAAGGAGGAAAATCATGTTGAAATAGATGTTTTGAAGTTGGTTTCAAGAGCATAATAATTATGACCAAACATTTGGTCAATTGGTAAAGATTATTGGTTTTTTCATGAGGCCTAAAAAATTCACATTATCTATATTCTACCCATTGCTTCATACAACTCATAATTTGCACCTATATGTCCTCTTGGAAACCAAGCATTTTGAAAATGATAATTTGAGATATGTATGGTCCTTCACAATAAAAGGAGTATATTTCCAAGTTTTTAGAATAATTTAAAACTCATAAGGGTTTAAAAATAGGCACCTTGTCCATGATTGTAACTTTTCCACCTGTGTATGAAGATAATCACCTACAGGTGGTGAAAATAGAGGATTGAGGTACTCAATGGGGTGTTGGGAATGTAATGAAAATTTTCTTGGATTCCTAGGTGTTAAGGATATCATTAAACACATGTTTTAAATTATAAATGGATAGAAAATAGGGGATTTTATCTCCAAATGTTAAATGAAAATGTTTTATCCCCTTGTCCCTAAAGCAAGAAAATAAAGGTTCAAGCCATTTTGTGAATATCTTATAAAGATGTTGTCAATAGTTTTTAAGATTATAAATGTCTTTGAATCATTACCCTATCATAGGAGCACATATTTCAAAAATAAGGAGTTGATTTAGCACTATTTATTTCTTACTAGGAAGGCTTGAAGATGTTCCTTAAACCACTATTCTCAAGCAATGATTACCAATAGGTTTGAGCTATAAAGAGACTTTTTTCACTAAGGTTGAAAACTAGACCTTGTATCCATGGTTAGAGTGTTACAAAAAAACAAATTACCATTTTTTACATAATAAATCATGAAATAGGCTCATAAGCTATGTTTAGACCCATATATACACTTATAAGTGTCTACATCATGCACATAAACACCAATCAGTTGACTGTGAGTTCTATATCATCCACGAGAAAGCCTTAGGAATGGAAACATTAACATTAGCCTATGGAATATGTTTCAAAATATCTCAAAGGATAAAATGGTGGTGTGTATCCTATCAAGAAAATAATCAACACCTATAGGTATACAGGTCGCAACATAATTGATTGTGTTTAACTGTGGCAATAGTGAGCAGATTTGAAGACTGTGAGTGTTGATAGTGTATAGTAAAATGTGAAACACAAGTAAAATATGTGATAAATGACTATGTAAATATTAAATAAATTATTTTTCAATGTTATAATTTCAAAATCAAGCTATGAATACCTATAGGATTCACTATTAAGGAAGATAGTTAGGAAACACGGTCAAAACATAGTAAGCAAAAAATGAGCAAAGGCTATTGCTTTTAAAGTTAGCATTGAAGTTATATGAGGTGAATGATATTGGATAATTTAAACCATAGTAATAAAATTCTCATATCAACATCATACAATAGATAACAATCATATAAAAGGCCCTTTCAAATGTAATACATAGTTCACATGAAGAACCCTACACACAATATTCTTTACACAGTCTACCTTGGAAATTTAAGGAATTAAAAGGTCAAATGATGTCATAAAGGGATAAAATTTTGTGTAAAACATAATTAAAACTTGTATAATCACTCCAAAAAAAAAATTTATTGATAAAATATGGGAAGTGCCCTCTATTTTATATTAGACAGAGGGCACTTCCCTAGGTGCACAAACTGGAAGTTTTGGAGAAGGACGGTAAATGGATGGATAAGGAATTGTTTTAAAATTTAAGAGAGGTTTTTGTAGCTTTAATAAACCTATTAAAACATGAAAAACCAAGAAATAAAGTATTAATCTTAATAAGGTATCCCAAACTGTCAGGTTTGTAAGCAAGCCCCTTGGGTAGGGTTTTAGCCTAAAGCCAAATGGTAGATCAATGACACTACCAAAATTAGTAGTGGGTTAAAATGGAATAGGATATTTTTTTAGAGTCATTTTATACATTTTAAAGATCTTGGTTTTTATACACATCAAGGAGAATCTATTTTGGGCTTTAAGGTGTAGACATGCCTACTAGGCATGACTAGTCCTAGAAGCAAAATGGGGAGTCACTTTCACTTTTATCATGAGATGGGAATTAAAACCTATTTAAACATGTATATATGGTAATAAAATATATTTATTAGGTATTATAATGTAGGTAAGCCACAAAGAAGTCATCTTTTGGCTCAAAGTCAACATTAGGCTTGTGCAAAGGAAAGGAAGGGCTTGAATAGGTAACTTCAAATGCTCACATATTTTAGGAGGATTTGAATGGAATAAAAAGGAGATTATAGAGGTTAATATGGTCCTTTAGCATCACATTAGTGGGATTTTTTTGAATTTATAACTTCCTAGTTTTATGAATAAAGCTTAAGAGGTCAAAACACTCAAAACCCTTGTTAAACCCTTATAAGGACCCGATTGGATAAATGAAGCTAGAGATGAATAAAAATGGACTATAATTACAATTAAATTGGTTTTATGTTTAATATTACTCTTCAAGGTTTCCCACTATCAACTTTTTCACTACCTTAACTATACAGATAGGGTACAAAATTGATATTTTTTATTGAATTATGTGTTATGCAAGTTTCAAAAGGTTTAAAGAGATGAAAATAACATGGAAGGAAATATTAAGAATTAATTTAACTCAAAATGTCAATTTAATTCCTTTTAAAAAATCCTAAGTTCCTAAACCAACTATTTCATCTTAGCTAATCAAAACTGGCAAAGTGACCAAGCTAGTGAGAAGTGTTAAAAATCCAAGTGAAAGTGATTTTAAAGTGTGCTTAATGATTATAATTATTTTGAGGGTCTTTAAAAATTTCATACACTCCATCCCATGTATTTTCATGGAAAATTTATGCCTTTTTGGATTTCAAGTGTGCAGGGTGCATGAAAGAAGAGTTTCTTAGACTATAGATGGTGATAGCTAATTTTGGGAAGATTTCAAATGACCAAGACTACAAAAAATGAATGAAGAGGAATTTATAAAATCCTTCCCATTAAATCCAATCATAAAAACTATCCCTAATAAATTTTGGTATGTTCAAATAGAGGTGAATCATGAAGGTAGTTTTTGAGCCAGAATGAAAACTTTCATACCACTTTTCATAAGTTTCGTGCCTTGTATGAAACTTGTCTCTTATAACCTTTCATGGTTCATCCCACATCATATTCTCATGCAAAAGTAACCTATTTTATAATCTTTACAATTGTCCTTGTAACCTTTGGACTTATCTCTTCTCCTCTCTCTCTCAAATTCTATAAGAACTAGTCATTTTAGCTTTGTAACTTATGCTCCACCTGATTATGATGAAGCCTTACTCATTTCAATATAATTTGATCAATAATACTACTTATTTTAACCTATCTCACAACTATTTATATTTTATTTACTTGGATTATATATTTTTATTAGTGAAGACTATGGATTCTTTAGCATGTTGTCTCATTCTCTCACCTATTTGTAACTTCTTGCAGATCATGTTAAGTGTTCTAGGAAACATCAAGGTTGAGTGAGTTATCCTATTCATTAGTGCCATTAAAGGTCTCTTTTCTAGTCATCCTATCCTTATACAATCATATATAACCTCATAGTGAAACATTTATTTGAGAAGGCTTGGATTGGAAAAGTGTATGTTTGGTTAGTTCTTTGTTCTCATGTGTAACATGCTGCTAGTTGGAAGTCATCAACTTATTTTGGGTATCACTTCCCTTAGAATAGTTTGTTTTCAATTTTATATCTCCCTTTCCCCCTCTAAAGTTTAGGTTTAGTAGTGATCCAAAGTGGTACATCAAGGGAGTTATCCCTATTTAGAGATTCACCTCATCCTTAGGCTACTCACAAGCCTAAAGGTGTTTCTATTATGACACTTGGATGAGGAGATATGAGACATCTCCTCAAATAGTGCAAATCCAAGTGATAATAGTTTTTTTCATGTCTAATGGGACTTTTAGTCTAAGAAGTTGAAATATTTTTGTGGTCTTTCAACAATCAACCTTTGGAGGCATCTATCTAATCATCGATGGTGACTCTGAAGTTACATCAGCTTGTTAAGTATCTTAGGTATTCATTTTGAATATTATTGATGATAATTTCATATTTTATTGCTTCCTAATGAATTTTCATGGCTAATCTTGGCGTTGAGTACTATTTTACATAAGTTGGTGAGAGATTTCATGCTTATGGTGTTCTCTATTAGCCTTTATGTGAATATTACCAACCTTGTCATGATCCGTATCAACTCCAAAATAGTCCTTATCAGCCTAGTTATGAGTTATATCAACCTTACAATCAGCCTTCTCCATATCTTGCTCCTAGTCAACCTAGTCACTTCTTAAATCAATCCATTTCCAACTTCAAACAAATACTTTTAGGCTATGAGAAGTACATGTTGGATCTTGATACACAAAAGGGATATGGTCTAGATGTTACTA
This sequence comes from Torreya grandis, assembly GCA_037957365.1. Classification (NCBI taxonomy): domain Eukaryota; kingdom Viridiplantae; phylum Streptophyta; class Pinopsida; order Cupressales; family Taxaceae; genus Torreya; species Torreya grandis. The sequence continues at coordinate 1,917,294 of JARHVA010003018.1, read as the reverse complement.
TCCATTTCATTCACAAAGTGAGAGATGAATTAGAGTTGGTCAAAAGAGAGTGGGAACCTATTGAGAGAGCCAATTGGCAAAGTCTTACAAGTGAGATACTAGATATGAGTGGCCTTGTTTCATCTATAGAGGATAGGCTAAGAATTAATGAAAAGTAGCCTCACCAAACCTATCAATCCTACTTGACACTTATTCATGAGCCCAATCAATTTACCAAAGTCATCCTTTTCCCAAATAGTTGGAAGAGAGAGTTGAAAAGAGAAATCTTATTTTTTAAGAAAATCTTGATAAGTAGAGTGAGTTGGCTAATATGCATATGTAGAAATATATGTCATCATTAGAAGAATATAAGCCCTCATTTTCATCTCCAATTACATCCCCACCTCAACAAGTGACATCTAGATATGAGATTCCAAGTTGGAGAATCCAATCCTAAGAAGATCCCAAGTTCCTTGAACATTTCATCCACTCTCAAATTACATCACCACATCAAGAAAATACTTCTAATCCTAACATCATAATCTAGAATAAGATAGTGGAATCATGGGGAAAGAAAAAGGATAAAAGCATTGATAAGGAGTGTGAAGTTGAAAATGAATTTGATCCTATGCAATCCCCTCCCATTCTTCCTCAAGAAACCTATTGTCCTCCATATGAGCCCTCTTGTACTCCTCATCCTCATGATGATGCTTATGAAATACAAGAGATAATTTTACAAGAGAATGCAGCCAAGTGAATTGAAGAGTTAAATTCAAGGATGAAATTTCTAAGTCAAGTGTGATGGAAGGTTTAGACCCAAAAGAAAATCATATGCCTAAACACACCCCATCTAAACTTCCTCAATAGAATGCTAAAGTCCAATTAAATTGTAATGAATTTATTAAAAAATGAAAGGAAGAAAAACAAGCTATTTTAGCCCAAGGTATACCTCCCCTTCCTCAAGATCTCCCAAAATAATCCCCTACATTTCACTCTCAATTTGATTTTGAGTTCTATGTGCCACCTCCACCAACTAGTTAATCTTGTCCTCATCCCATCACTTTTTGCCTCAATGGTCCTATGGTATGAGAAACTAAATAGGATTAGTTGGTTGAAATAATGTGACCAAGAAGGAGAAGGAGATGGAAGATATTGCATCCCTTGAAGAAGACTCTACATATAATCAAAAATTTATGAATAATCATCTCAATCATGAAGATTAGTGTGTTATTAAATATGTAAAACAATTTCAAGTCATCTTGATAGAGGTTATAGTCCTAGAAAACTCTCTTGAAACCAAGGTAGAAGTTGTCCTTGAAGATGACCTAATATTTTAGCCTAATTTATAACACCCTTAGATGCATTATATATTAATTAAAACTATCTTGATGACCTAATACATCAAAAAGATAAGATTGAAGATGTAGTGGTTCTAGATTATGAAGAGGACAAGGATGCTTGGCAATTGCAAATAAGTTCTTTCAAGAGCTTGAAGAGTTTTTCCAAGTTGAGGGCCAATTACATGACAAAGTGAAGAAAGATTATTCCATGGAGGACAATGGCTAAGATTAGGTAGACTATTCAAAGCTCCTTGATGATCTAGAAGAACTTGTAGCTAAAAATAAACCCAATATTATTGAAATCACTATGGAAATCAAGAAGGTATGCCTTGTTGAACCACCATGTGAGGTTGTAATTGAGGATCCATATAAGAAAGTTGAGGATGTTTGGATGAAAGAATAATTAATTTCCATAGCCAACCTTTTTGAAACTTCATAGTTCTTATTGAACATAATGCCAATGGAGTTGGCAAACATCATGAAAAATTTAGAGGCATCAATGTCATGGATAAAAAAACTATGTCTCATTCATGCCTTCATGTCATGAAGTAAGAAGGGTTTCAAAAGTCCCCTTTGATCTATGAGGGAGTTTTCATCTTAGTTTAGTTAGTGTTTGAGTTAGTTTGTTAAGTTTAGTGTGTGTGTTCCATAAGTTCTCATGACCACATGTGTGTTTGCTTTTGCTTTGTGTGTGTCTTTTATTTTGTGTGGTTGAGGTAGTCATTGATCTTGTCTTGATCAAAGCTTTGTAGTCAATGGAAAAATCCTCCTTGTTTTTATTAGACTTTAGTTGACTCCCTAGGCCCAATAGATTGATAAGGTTATTGGTCTAGTTAGTATAGCATGCATACTACCCCTATGAGTCACCAAATTGTTGACCAAATTTAACCCTAAAAGTCAAATTTAGGAACTTATAGGTAAAAAATTGAGTTTTAGGTGCTTTTATGGGTCCAATATTATGTCATAAAGGGGTATTTGATGTTATTCCATATCACATTAGCCTTGGTAATTAGTCATATTAGCTAATATATCATTTTGAGTCATTTTGAGGTCAAAAAGGGATAGTTAATGACTTGTACAGCATCCTTAGGAAATGTGGAGGTTAAAATGGTGATTTCATGCCCCATGTGTCCTCTTATGCCTTAACCAAATATTGGTAACTTAAAGTGGTAGGTTCTTCAGAAGAAAGGGTAGTTTTCTTTAAAAAAAAGAGAGTTTAGCAGTTGTACAACCTATGAGAGAGTTTTTCACATGGGAGAAGGTTTTAATATGACTCTTAATCTTCATAAAGTTCATATAAATTATTTACATGATCTTAAATTTCCATTTTTTGGCTAAACCCATTTTACTCCTATTTTACCCTTTTAGGCACATAGAACTAATCTTCAGGTTTGTACTTGGTATAGACAGTTGGAGAACTTCTAGGTAAAATGCCTTTGGGAGGTGAAAATACACTCAAATATATTTTTTTACATAATAATATTATTAATAATGGTGGCATATGCCTTATAAACCATCCTCATGAAGCTGGCTATGTTTTTCTGCTTGTTAATATGTGCACCTTATAGGTTTTGCTCCATTTTGGATAAGTCCATATGAAACAATTGGTGATGTTGAATCCATAGAATTTTTAATCTCTTATCAAATTCCCTCCATATTTTTTAAGGTTTCATGGTGTTTTAGTGAGCAAATCATCTCAGGTTGGTAGATTAGTCTCATTTTGGATGGCAAGCAAGTTTCCACCATCTGCAAAGTTTCTCATGTTTTAGAAATAGTTTATAATGGTGTATAGAAGTTAAACACCATGTATTTAATGTATTCTTGGTCCCCTCCTCTTTTAATCTCATTTTCTAAGGCAAATTCTCCATGAAGGTGTAGTCATATGCAACTTACCAGTGAGGCAGCCATTAATGAATGTGTGCAAGTGTCATGAAGGAGGAAAATCATTTTGAAATCAATGTTTTGAAGTTGGTTAAAATACAATCATAATTATTAGAAACTATTTGGTTAATTTTTAAAGAGTCTTGGTCTGTTCATGAAGCCTAAATAATGTACATTGTCCATATTCTACTCACTGCCTACATACAACTCATAATTTTCACCTATAGGTGTCCTCTTGGAAACCAAGCATTTTGAAAATGATTATTTGAGATATTCAGGGTCGTTGACAATAAAAGGAGTCTATTTTCAAGTTTTTATAAGACTTAAAAACTCATAAAGGTCACAAAATAGGCACTTTGTCCATGCTTGCAACTTTATTACCTATGTATAAAGATAATCACCTACAAGTGGTGAAAATAGAGGAATGAGGTACTAAATGGGGTGTTAAGGCATGTAATGAAACTTTTCTTGGAGTTATATGGTGTTAAGTAGATCATGACACACATGTTTGAAATTATAGGTGGATAGACAAGAGGGGATTTTAGCTCTAAAGATGAAATGAATATGTTTAAGCCCCTTATCCCTAAAGCAGTAAAATAGAGGTTCAATCCATTTTGTGAATATATTATAAAGGTGTTTTTAATAGTTTATTTACCTATCATAGGATCACATATTTAAAAAATAATGAGGTGATTTAGCTTTATGCATTTCTTACTAGGAAGGCTTGAAGATGTTCCTTGAACCACTATTCTTAGACAGTGATTACCTACATGTTTGACCTATAAATAGATTTTTTCAACAAGGTTGAAAAATAAACCTTGTATCTATGGTTATAAAGTTATAATATTTTGAATTAACATTTGTGACCTAATATATCATCAAAGAGGCTCATATGCACCTATCAGTTGACTGTGAGTTTTATATCATCCATGAGAAAGACCTAGAAATGGAAACATTAAAATTATCCTATGGAATATGTTTCCAAATATCTCAAAGTATCTAATGGTGGTATGTATCCTATCAAGAAAATAATCAACACCTACAGGTATACTGGTCACAACACAATTCACTATGTTTGACTATGGCAATAATGAGAAGATTTAAAGATTGTGAGTGTTGATAGTGTATAGTACAACGTGAAACATAAGTCCAATTTGTGATAAATGACCATGGAAATATTTAATAAATAATTTTTAAATATTACAATGTCAAACTAAATCTAGGAATACCTACATGATTCATTTTTAAGGAAGATAGGTAGGAAACACAGTCAAAACACAATAAGTAGATAGTGAGCAAAGGTTGTTACTTTTGAAGTTAGCATTGCAGTCATATGTGGTGAATGAGATTGGATAATTTCCACCTAGTCATAAAATTATCATAACACTTACATAAAATAGATAAAAATCATAGAAAAGGCCCTTTCAAATGCAATACATAATTCACATGAAGAACCTTGCACACAATATTCTTTACACAGTATGCCTTGGAAATTTAAGGAATTGAAAGGTCAAATAATGTCATCAAGGGATAAAATTTGGTGTAAAAAATAATTATAACTTTTATAAACACCTCCAACATTTTTTTTTCCTTATAAAATAGGGGAAGTGCCCTCTATTTTATCTTAGATACAAGGTATTTCCCTAGGTTTACAAACTAGCAATTTTGGAGAAGGATGCTAAATGGATGGATAAGGAGTTGTTTGGAACTTGAGGAGATATGTTTGGAGTTTTAATAAACCTATTAAAACATGAAAAATCAATAAATAAATTATTAATCTTAACATGGTATCCTAGACCATAAAGTTTGCAAGTAAGCCCATTGGGCAGGGTTTTAGCCTAAATCCAAATGGTAAACCAATGATACTTCAAAAATTAGTAGTGGGTTAAAATATACCAATATATTTTTTTATATTAATTTAAGATGTTTTAAATCTCTTGGTTTTTAGATATATCTAGGATAATCCATTTTGGGCTTTAAGGTGAAGATAGACCTACTAAGCATGGCTAGGCCTAGAAGTCGAATGGGGAGTCAATTTTATTTTTAGCATGAGACATGAATTAAAACATATTAAAAAATTTATATATGGTAATAAAAGATATGTAGGAGGTATTGGAATGTAAGGAGTCATAAATAAGTCATCTTTTGGCTCAAATTCAACATTAAGCCTATGTAAAGGAAAAGAAGGGCTCGAATAGGTAACTTCAAATGCTCACATATTTCAAGATGATTTGCATGGAAGTTAAAGGATTTAATGGAGGTTAATAGGGTCCTTTAACATCATATTATTGTATTTTTTTTGAATTTATAACATCTGAACTTTATGAATAAAGATTAAGAGGTCAAAACACTCAAAACCCTTGCTAAACCCTTACAAGGACCCAATTGGATAAATGAAGTTGGAGATTCATCCAAATGGACCATAATGAAAATAAAAGTGGTTTTAGGTTGTATATGACTCTTTATGGTTTCCCACCATCAACTTTTTCACTACCCTAGATTTACGAACAAGGTACAAAATTGATCAGTTTGACTTATTTATGTGTTGTGTAGGTTCCAAGAGGTTTAAAGATATGATAATCTCATGGAATTAAATATTATGAATTAATTTAAATCCAAATTTTAAATTTAATTCCTTATAAAAAATCCTAAGTTTATAAACTAGATGCTTCATCTCAGCCATTCAAAACTAACATAGTGACCAAGCTAGTGAGAAGTGTGAAACTCCAAGTTTAATTGATTTTAAGGTGTTTGTGTTGATTTTAAGGCCATGGAGGGTATTTAAAAAATTAATACACTCCATCTCATGTATTTTAATGAAAAAATAATTTCATTTTTGGAATCCAAGTGTGCAGGGTGCATGAAAAGAAGAGTTTCTTAGACTATAGATGATGATAGCTCATTTTGGGAACGTTCCAAATGACCAAGACTAAAACCAATGCATGAAAAGGCATTTTATAAATCCTTAACATTAATTATATTCATAATATATATCAATAATTATTTTTAGGATGTTTAAATAGATGTGAATCATGAAGGTAGTTTTTTGAGCCAGAATGAGAACTTTCATGCCACTTTTCATAAGTTTCATGCATTGTATGGCCAATTGTCTCTTATAAACTTCAATGGTTCATCCCACATCATATTATCATGAAAAATTAAATAATTTTATAAATATTTAAAACTTTACTTGTGACCCTTGGTCTTCTCTCTTCTCCTCTATCTCTCAAGTTTTATAATAACTAGCCATTTTGGCCTTGTAACTTATGCACCACTTGAGTATGTCAAAGCCCTACTCATTTTCATACCATTTTATCAATAATAATACTATTTTTTACCTCTTTTACAACTATTTATAGTGTTTTTACTTGGATGATATATCTTTCTTAGTAAAGACTATGAATTCCTTAACATGTTGTCTCATTCTCTCACCTATTTGTAGCTTCTTCTTGTAGGTCATGTGAATTTTAATAGGAAATTTAAAGGTTTAGTGAGTTATCCTATTAATTATTTATATTAAAGGCCTATTTTCTAGTCTTTATATCTTTACACAAACATTTATAACCTCATAATGAAACATTGATGTGAGACAACTTAGATTGGAAAAGTGTATGTTTCGTTAGTCCTTTATTCTCATGTGTAACATGATACTAGTTGGAAGTCATATAATTATTTGGTGTATCACATCCATTATAATATTTTTATTTTAGTTTTCTCTCTCCATCCCCCCCCCCACAAATTTTACATGTAGTAGTGATCCAAAGTAGTACATCAAGGGAGCTAGCCCTATCTAGAGATTCACCTCATCCTTAGGATACCCACAAGCCTAGAGGTGTTTCAATTGTGACAATTGGATGAGGAGATCAAATAAATCTCCTAAAAGGGTTATAATCTAAGTGACAACAATTATATAAGGTGGAATATTTTAAGAAGGTAGTTAATGGAACACTATTGAACCTAGAATTCTATCTCCATCTAAATTATGTAGCACTTTCAAGTAGTGTAAAAAGTATGGAACCTTTGTATCTAGTTTTTGTATAAATTAAAACATACAAAAGTTCATTGATAAATTCAAATAACTTGTAAAATTTCAATGACCAATTTTCATGACATTAAGAAATTTTAACAACTTAAAATTTGTATAAACAAATTCACATGACTTGCAAAAGTGTAATGACTAATTTTCATGACATGTAAAATTGAATTGATAAATTTGAAAAAAATATAATTTTCAAATAAAATTTGCATGAATTATAAAATTTCATTGAGAAATTTGCAAAATTTTAAATTTGTAAAAATAAATTTGCAAGACTTACAAAAGTGTATTGGTATTTTTCATGACTTGAAATTTGTAAAATAAATTTGGATGACTTGAAAAAGTGCATTGGTGTTTTTTTCATGACTTGAAACTTGAAACTATTATTATCTCCCTTTATTTTTGAAGTTAAAGAATAAATTTTTATACCAAGTGTTTATAGTCAAAATTCATCTCTCAGGTCTGTGGGATAAAAATCAAGGACTTTCAAAGAAGTTTTATTTTACCTTGAGTTTTCATTCTGGTATTGATAAAATCAAATGACTTCATGAATTATATTTTATCTATATCATAGTATGATTTCCATGATTAAAATAATCTTATTTCAATGAAAGATAAGTTGTTGAGATATCTTTAACACACTATTTAGAAGCTTAAAAGATAGTTATATTTCATTATTCTACCCAATCCTTGTCCATTGAGCTATGGATTTTATGTCTCATTTTGTAAAACTTAAACACCTCTAATTCCCTATATGATTTAAATTATGGATGTTTTTATGAAATTTTATTTTCATGACAATAGGATCACAAACCAAAAATCATACATAAAATTAAACAATAGTACATGATGATATATCACCAAAATAAGTAAAAATATATCTTTATATATAATAAATGTAAATTTCTTATACATCATGTCTCATTATAGTCTCCTAAAGAAAATGTGTTATATATCCCAAAAATTCAAAAAAGAGATAGAATAATATGATCCTAAGGTTTTTCTAGACGTTGTTAGCCCCATTCAAATGTTGAATGCCTAAGACTCATACTCCTTTTCATGTGATAATCCCATGATGTTGAGGAGTGAATTGGATTTTGAATCTTGTCCTTACACCATATCCAATTCATACCCACCTATTAATTTATCCCTTTTGATGTCTATTAGCTTGATGAATCTCGACCACCCCTAGATCTAATAATGTCACTGAGTCTTCACCTGATAATTTAGGATGGAAATCACCCATCTCACCTAAATAAACTCAAAATATGAATAATAGGCAGAGGATTTTTTTTAAGTCTACCTATTCTTTAAGAAAGATCCACATCTACCAAAATATGATCCCTACTAAGACTAGTTCCCAACTTAAAAAGGTTGACCAAGGTGTCTCTGATCATAATCCTTCACTTAGTAAATAAATATATAATAAAATAATGAAAGTAGACATCATATTTTTAGTCGTATAAAATAAATAGATAACTAGTTAATAATATAGAAATTAATGTGGTAAAGAACCAAAGTAAATTATACATTATTTTACCTAGATCAACCTCCCACCCATCTGGGTTTGAGTCCTCCTCAGAATTCATCTCGTACTCCTCCTCCTACTCTACTACTAGCTCATATCCAATGTGTGCCTAGTCACCCTTGTGATTAATTTATCATTGTATCTCCCCCTTCATCTTGTACCTATTGTTACTACTAAGGACCCACCTATGGTAGTGCCTACTATGGTGGTGGTTGTACCTAATGCTAACCCCTAACAAGAATCATAATAACCAATAAAACCTATATAGATTATTTTTGAACCTAAAAACCTCCTCATCAACCTCCTCCTTCTCAATATGATGATGTGAGTCCCTAGTGTAATGGGATGCCACCCCAATCTCCTAAGCCTCACACCATAGATCTCCCTCTCTCTTCTAAGCACTACATGTGGAATAGGTAGGTTAGATATGCACTTTAACCCATATTTTTTAGGTACCCTACCCACTAGGTTCACCTCCACCTGTAGGCATCTATCCCTCACCTATCATGAAATATTGCTAGTTGTGATAGTGACCACTTCCTATGACCACTAGCTAGCTATCACTTGATAGGCCAACACCACCAAATCTATTTATTATCAACTCAACCACTACTCATTGTGAGTCCATAAAAGTGTGTCATGACTTCCCACCTATAATCCCTAATGGCCCCATCGTCCCAAATCATTATCCCTCACTAGTAAGGAGTCATGTGCTCAAATATCTATTTCATGATGAGTGTGGGGTGGCTAATGTATAAATATCCCAACCACTTAATTTGATACATATCCCTATAGTTCTATGATATAAAATCTTGATCCCATGAAAATTATCATCCCCTTTCCTAAATCAATATAACTATAGGTGCCTAGCTATAGAAAAACTGATTGTTAACTTTTATCTCGTACTAATTAGGAGGCAAGGATCCATATAATCATCTTATGTAGGGTTCAGATCATTGCTCACTCCACCCTCACTAATATAACCCCATAATTAACATATATTTAAAGTTTTTATATGTCATTAAATTAATTTTTCCAACTATAGGACTCACCTCTATATATGGCCTCTCTCAAGGTCATCACACTACTTGTGGACAATAACCCTAGTATCCTATAGACATCTGCCAGAGTGAGAGTTCACTCTCTCAGGGCATGGTGAAACTAAATATTATTATTATCAATGTCCTAGTAGGTAAATAACTTGAAAATAAACTTAATTAATAGATAGATAATCCCCACTAATGATATCCATAGAATACCTACCCTGTCTAGTGTGTTAAACTCATCAGTCATCAACTACCCCCAAAAACCTAACAATCTGGTCCTACTCCCTTTCTCTAATCTACTAAATTTTATACTATTGGAAATATCGTAATTGATGTCAAATGTATAGAATTGGTGATAAAGGCCCAATATCATTTATTATCTAAAGGTGTTTTTAATGTTCATATCTTGGATAATGTGTGTTAATATTTATTTAATATTGATTAATATATTTTTTGTTGCATAAAGTCAAAAGAGAGCCCATGGATAAGTCAAAGAGTCATGAGGTAAATAAAAAAAGAGAAATGGCATGCATTTTCCCATGAAGAGTCATTTTGAGGAAATCCAAGAGTCACCAAGTGAAGATAAAATAGGAAAGGCACAATTTCTCATGAAGGGACACTTTGAGGAATACAAAAAGTCACCAAGATAAAGATGAAAGGGGAAAGGATTCATTTACTTATGAAGGGTCACCATGTGAATTTTAAAATTAAATAATTGAAAGGTTCATGCAATTTTGGCACCATTTTCTATGTGAATTGAAAGATATCAAAGGGTGAATGCCAAAGGTCATTTGGTAAACTATAAATAAAGATTTGGGAAGCCATTTTTAATATGTGGAAGAGAGCATGGTTTGTAATTGTCATATCTAGCTTAGAAGAGAAAAGGAGAGAAAATAAATAGATATTTTAATGTGATATCATTTGTTGAGAAATTAAGATGGAGAGATAGTTGTGTGGTATACACAATAGGGGTTGGTGCTCCTATGGGTTGGTGCTCATGAATAGTTGTTGTGTTGGTGATTAGCAAAGGGGTTGGTGCTCCTGAAAGTTGGTGCTTGTGAATATTATAGTTTGAGTTGGTGGTCATTCATATACTTGAGATGTTTCTCCATGGTTTTTTTTTACATTGGGTTTTTCATGTTAAAATTTACTCTCTCTCTCTCTCCTCTCTCTCTCTCTCTCTCTCTCTCTCTCTCTCTCTCTCCTCTCTCCTCTCTCTCTCTCTCTCTCTCTCTCTCTCTCTCTCTCTCTCCTCTCTCTCTCTCCTCTCTCTCTCTCTCTCTCTCTCTCTCTCTCTCTCTCTCTCTCGTGTGGTGTTTATTATTTCAATTTTATTTCATATCTTGAATGTATGGTTAAGTGGAATTTGATTAAGTGAAATTTTATAAGATATATGATATATTGATTCAACCCCCCCTCTTATTATATCTTGTGCTTAACATATACTCATTAAAATCATAAGATAGGATATCTCTAATCATTTTCTTATCATAAAAAATTCTCCCAAACTATTCTTTTTTTCACTATGGTGAAACCACTACCTTATACAATTTGTGGTTACTAACCACTACATGATAATAATGTAATAATCATAAACATTCAATATAAAAATCTTTTACCAATGATAGAAACATAACCTTTAACTTGTAAAGACCACTAGTTCCACTAGATAGTCATGACCAAGCCCAAACCCCCCATGATCGTCCCAAATATTAACCAAAACATATAAAAATTGAGATTTTCCTAGCCTATCCTTCCCCCCAAACCTATCCATTCTACTAATTTAAAATTCAAAGATCTAAACAAAATTTTAACCAAAATTTTAAAATTAAGGTAAAAACACAAAATTATATGGAATTTACTTGTCCTCACCTTGATAGTATTGTCACTATTATGTTTTCCATCATCTATTCATGTTCATCAATTTTATTACTCTCTAGTAAAAATCCATCATGGGATTCCAAAACTAAAAAAATTATCAACTCTCAAATGCATAAATGACTTCTATTTTTAGAAAATTTCCAAATAAGTAGTCTATTTTACTAGCCATTGTGTTTTGAAAACTTTCCACTTCTAAAAATTTTCTTTTGAAATTTGCATTTTTATTATATTATGATATGTATTTACTACTTAACTAAACAAAAACATGTCAAATGCTAATTATTTCAATTTCTATTTTCTATAGTATTATTTCAAGGTATGTTGTTTTCCATTTTGGTTAACACATTGGCACCACTTTATACTGAGTTCTATCCCTTAAAAATAGGATTTAGGTAGTATCCTCATCCTTGCACACATGGTAAGTAAACTTATCTATGTTTTGATTAATTATCATATTATCCATTTTTTAATTAAACTTCACTTGATTCCTATTTATTTCTCTCAGATCACAAGTGTGTCTAAATTATATTTGTTGAACCACACAGGTAAGTGAGGTAAGTTTTTTAAACATTCCCTCTTCATTTTATTATGCCATCACTAGAGAAAGCACATTCACCAACTCATGACAAGGTTTTTCCCTGAAGGGGAAATATGTGAGTCACCCAAATTCTGCATGGTGTAAAAAATTCATGACAAAATTTGATGATGACGCAACAATCTCTACATAATTATTCTTGAACCTAGATCTCACTATTTTTTTGGTCTTTTACTCTTTCCTTGGCCTTTTCAAACTATTTTTTTGGAGTCATTTTTCCTTAAAGTTTTAAAAAAAAAATATTTTGTGGGTGAAATAATTATGGCAAAAATGTAACCATCACAATGATTTTTAGGCTGACGTGGAAAACAAAATTCACCATGGCAATTGAATAAACTTCCATGATGAAAACATAAGCCAGAGAAATAGTTTTGAAAACTATTGTGGTGTTTTCATTTCCACTACCTACATAAGATGGAAATTTTACCACTATTTAAATGTTTGTAAAATTAATGATTAAGACTTCAGTTTTTATATGTTTTCCTCGATTTTAGTTATATTTATTATTATTTCTCCTTGAGTTCACTTCTTTAGCTTCCTATTTTTCTCCTAGTCTTATTTTTTTCAATCTCATTAATCTCCAAGTTAATTTGGTGAAACTCCAAATCAATCTCAAGCTAACTCCAAGTCACAACTAATCTTTCCTTATTACAAGAATTTTAATTTTTGAATAATTTCATATCCTTATTTTGTACATGTGATTAGATCTTAGAATATTTTAGATCATACCCACACTTTATTATGTTTTGAAGAATCTTTGCCTCAATTTTCATTCATTATTTTGATCATCTTACATGAGTTTTAGAGAATAAAGTTCCTTGATCTTGAAACCTGATATTTAATTATTCATGGATCAGCCTAACCATATTTAGATATATTTATTCTTTAATTTTATGTTTAGTTTATTTCATTTATTTATCATTCCTCCATTTAAATACTTTAAAAAATAATTCAAACCAAACCTCATCCAAAGGAGCATGAATGTAAAAAACATGGATATCACCACCTTAAAAAAAAAGTAAAAATTCACATACACATATAAAATAGGCTATATTCTTAAAACATTATCCAACCCACCTTTACCCACCATTTTATGGTGCTTCCTGAGTACCCCTACCTCCATAAGGCTAGTTTATTTCCTAGAGTGCCAACTCCCATTCCATAAGGCACCCTCCAAGGAGACATTGACCTCCAACATTATACTTGAGGTCTTTTCTTCCACACCAAACATAAACATTATAATTATCTAGCTTGATTCCTTCGATGACCAAGATTATCTAATAATAGCCTCAATCATAGATAGACCCCTTCACATTATAGTTCACTAGTTTTAACAAATGCAAAGTTTAAGAATTCAACCTTCCCCATTTATATTTAGGTTTATCCTCATTATATTTTCATTCACTTCACATATGACATTATACAATCATAGTCATGACCATAATTTTATTGAAATTCATAGAATTTTATAGCCCAATTTTATTTGATTATGTGATTTGAGCATTTACCAATAAATTTAATATATTTTCCTCATTCACACTGAGGGTTTTTGGGATTATATTTCCTCTCAATTTTATGCTCTTAATGAGAAACATGATGTGGGTGATATCTTCTGGTATCACCATGAGCACCATTTACACCTATCATTTAAAGCCCCATATTTGTACCTCAACCCAACTAACCCATTCTTACATCTTTGACAATTTAAATCCTACAACCACACCATCCTATCTAAATCAATCAATAGAGCATCCATATTGCTTTCCATTTATTTTATTTTTTGGCCATATCTTGATAGGCCAAGGGCATGAAGGTTAACATGTTACTTTTTGATTGTACAAGTTCTCACATAGATCTTTTGAATGTTTATAACATGCCTACTAAAGGCTCTACTTTTTCATTGGGTACTAAACCTAGTGTTTAATTCCTACTAATAAATTTTATGCCTACACTTAAATAACCTAATATTTCCTTGGTGCCTCTTACCTCCAATCTAATAATTAATGCACCATCATGATCTATTTATCTTGTTATATCTCTTGGTCTTAGTCATAATTAAAATACTAGTCATGCCTCTATTCCTAATAATGTTCATCCTATGAAGGCATCCATCCCTACTCATAAAAATTCTAATATTTATTCAACTCATACACATATTAGTGCATCTTAAGAACCATTGATACATAACTATCTCAAACATCTTAAAATTCTATGCATGTTATTACATCTTTTGATATATTACACAACCCTTTGGCTCATGGGGTCCTTATTCATCTTTTGACTCATGTGTTTTAAGTTGTTTGTTTTGATGTATAGAGTGGAAAGGGTGATCCCTTAAATCACATTAGATCCTATTTTGCTTCATGATTTGGTAATTTGAATGATGATTTACTTATTACTAATATTTTTTGTATAATTTTCATGTATTATTCCTTACATTGGTTATATATCCTACTTATGGGCTCTATGCATCGATTTAATTATTTTTATAATATATTAACAACTCATTTTATATGAACATTAGTCAAAAGGTGATTTTTTCTCAAAGGGGTCAACATAAACAAGGACATAGTGATGATATTACTGACCATGTGCTTAGATTTAAGACTATCCTTATGAAAATGTCTCATCAAATACCTGATAATGAGTTTAGAATTTTTTTATCCAATATTTTTCTACAAATTCTCAGAGACATTTTTATGTTCAATGCTTATCAAAAGTTTGATAAAATTTTTCATATGGTTTTTAACTTTTAGATAAAATTGTTAGAGGCCAATATGCTCAAGTATACATCTACCACATCTGCCACTACAAACTTCAAATATCAGGTAAATTCAACACTCAAATCTAAGACTAACAATGTGCCAAAATTTTAAGCTAAGAATGAGGCCAAAACCATAAGCATAGTATGAAAACCTTCTAATGGGATTATCCTTACACCTTATAAGAACAAATGGTAATTTAAAATATTACTTTTGCATCTTCATTTAGTACTTAAACACTTACTTGATTGAAACTTGATTACTCTACTTGATATATACCAATTGGATAATTTATGATTTAAACCTAAAGGATATGATTCCAACTATTTATGTGACCACCATAAAGATTCCATATGTTCTACTAATATATGCTTCAAAATATGACACAATATTCATGATCTCATCAATAATAACATTATTTAAGTTGATGAACATAATTATACATTGAGGGACTTTGTCACAACACCTTATCAATGCTCTCAAATATTCAATAATCTTTTTTCTAATCATAATACTAATAATAAATATAGCATTCACATAAATACATCTATACATCATGAAATCAATATAATTATGGGTTTCTTTTTAGGCTATCAAATCAAAACCATCTACCACTTTCATAACCATGAGATTCCACATGATGTTTCAAACAATGGTCCTCTCTATATACATGGTTTTATTTATTCACATCCTTGGATAACACATAGAATTATGGATGATAATGGTTCAAGCTAAAATATAATTAAAATTCCATTTATATCTAGTTAAGGATACACTCAATGATATTTACTTGGTAGGAATATTAAACTTTAAGGTTGTGATGTTATTATATGTGCACCCCTTGGTGTTAATACATTACTAGATACAATGGTCCCAAAACCACATCATTGTGGCTATACATAGGGTTAGATAGTGATGCATACATTATATTACTTAGAAACATATTTTCCACACCACATATTTTCCTTAAGTTCATGAAAAATTACAAATTACATACTATTAAATAAAAATACTTTGAGTTACCTATCCCACCTTAAAAAAATGAGATGTCATCTAGAGTTATTCATAAAATTTAAAATATTCAGCCCCATGTGGAACTTCTAATATTTCACCACCTTTAGTCATGGTTCCCCCTATCCTTCCATACATAGCTTTGATATGTCAAGTTATATCTCTTAGAGTTATGAATATTATAGTTACACCACCAAAATATATAGTTCTTAATCATCCACATCCCAAGATTGATATAAAACTTCTTGCATTGGTTCATATCAAATAACATATGTCAACTTTGATTTCACAAAGACATTTTTGAACTAACAGGAATGTTTTTCAATAGTTTACAATATCTCCTTGAGCTGACTATCCTCATATCTCTCTTTGAGATGATAATTTAGGTTATTATGCCACTTACAAATATTGTTATGATATTTCTAGTGATGCATTTGACTCTCTTATTATGGGATCTCATGTTATAAATTAGATCATCATTTAACCATGATAGTTTATCTATTCTAATTCATTGATACATCATTAATTTATTATAGTTTCTTGCTATACATTTTTTTTTGTGTGCCTTTGATGTGTCTTCCTACCTCAATTTTGTGTCATGCCTTATGTTCTTCTAGATTTGACATTTAAGATTTTTCCTTCTATTTACATTAATATTCTTATATCCCCTTATGTTACATTTTTTTCTACATTTCATTTTCCCTTGTCCCTTAATTTTTGGTTCCTTTATAAATGTTTGCATAAAATTCCTTATGATGATAAAATATATATAAATAACTTTCATCCTAGCTTATATTAAGTTTTGAGTGAAATTTTAGGCTATTTATAATCCTCATTTTCTTCTTTCATCCATATGTTTACCCCTTAGCTTGATTGATTGCCTTAGTTGGCATGACTGATTATTCCCCTTCTATTCTAGTTTTTATTGATCAAGATACATTTCTTACTATTACCTATACCCCTTGGATTTATTTGTGAATGATCTAACTAATTCCTATATAAATTTAAAAAATGGAAAAAATAATAGAAAATGTCAAAATAAAAAAACTTTTATCATTTATGTTTATTGATGGATACATATCATGCTTGTATACCTATGTCATAGGTTTTACATAAACATGTTACACACATGCTTTTCATGGTATTAATTGAAAAGGTGATGTGCATGATACATAGTTTTCATATGATCATGGAATTTAGATTTTACATAACTAATTTTATCCACACACCATAGGGATCAATTTACATAGGTGGTATACCTTATATTGTGGGATTATTTCTATAGCAATATTATGATGATATATTTCATATATTTCCATTTATCGTGTGTGTGTGTGTGTGTGTGTGTGTGTGTGTGTGTGTGTGTGTGTGTGTGTGTATTAGACACATTTTATTCCACATTAGATTATTTATAGCATTATTTTATCTAGATATCCTTAGATTCATCTATCATTAACTTTTAGATCCCAATTTTCTAGTTTTTTAGTAGCCTCATCTCTATTTCAACCATTTATTATGCTTATTAGAAAAAATCCTTGTCAATTATATCCCATACAAAATAAGTATTATGTCAATTCCATTCCCTTAATTTTTATGGGTCCTTCCACCTAATCCTTATTTCCCATACCTTTATCTTTTCTTAACACACTGTTCATGGGTCATCCATCATGTATCTTATCCTCAAGATATATTATATATGAAAATTAATCCCTATTAATTTACCAATTATTGAAAAATATCCATCAGTCAGACCTCATCAATTTTATCCTTGTATTCATTAAATATATTACTGCACGTATCAAGGAGCTTGCATAATGATACTTCATCTTCTTCAAGTTGTGCACCATAATCATATTTTAATAAAATACGGTTTAAGAAAATGTTATGTATTTTCATTATATTTTCCTAATGAGATAATGTGGACCATTTATATCAATTACATTTCACTCACATGAAAAATATAAATACATTGAATATGATTTTGAACATGCAAGATATTTAGTTGTAACTCCTCAAGGGATAGTTTGAGTTTAACTAACCCTACACATAATTAGTTTATTTATACTTTTTATGGATAGGTCAAGGAATGAAAGAGAAGATAAATAATGAATTATGAAAATGAATTATATGTATAAATCAAACAACCCTACTTGACATCATTGTTGTGACCTAACACACACACACCCCATTTTAAAATTTTAAAGGGGACCCATTATTGTTGTAAATTTATATATGGGGTCATATAACATTAGAAGTCCATAATATGATATTTTTTCATGAAATATTCTAAGATTATATTTAGAATAATAAATTTACATAAGTTTGAATTATGAA
Organism: Torreya grandis; assembly: GCA_037957365.1. NCBI lineage: Eukaryota > Viridiplantae > Streptophyta > Pinopsida > Cupressales > Taxaceae > Torreya > Torreya grandis. The sequence goes on along the minus strand of JARHVA010003018.1, from coordinate 1,898,901 downwards.
AATCAAAGTTTGGTCAATCATTTTTAGTTATTTTGAACCTTGGGTTTTCCTAAGTTTGTTTCAAAAAATTAGCACTTTGATTTATGGATTGACATGACAAATTTTTTAATCTTAGTGTTATTATATGTTATTTTATAATAATAGGGATATTTATAGGGACTTGTTAATCACCCATGATGAGGCCTTACCTTTATCACATGAGATTGGAATAGGAAGTGTTACTATGTCGTTCAAAGTCTTTATATTTATCAAAAGTTTATAAGTCTTCAAATGGTCCTGATCTCTTAGACATTTATAAGTGGCATTATGGCATTACATTGATCCTTAAATTTTCAAATAAAATTATAATATTTCCAAGTCTCTGAGTTATAAATACATGCCATGTGGTGTAGTTTTGTGAACCTAGAAACATAAAACCTTTATAAAAGGTCAATTAGTTAATATCCTTGATCCTCCAAAATCTAATGGTTACAAGATTTCATTATTTTAAATGTTTAACACTTGGAATATTTTAATCAACTGAAACCCTAGAAGAATTAATACATTTTAGTGGTCTCAAAATTTAATAGTCTATAGTTTTTATTTTTTGAGTGCCTAACAGGTGGTACTTGGAATATTCTCATTTAAACACAACTTTAGAAATATAAAATTAAATTAAATGATTCAATGGTCCTATTGCCTTGAGTCTTTGATCCTACAGGTCTCTGAGAACATACCACATGTTGGGATTTCATTTACCTATCACCCTTTGGGGGCATACATAGTTAAAATATACAAATAGTTGTAACTCTAACTTCCCAATCTCCCACAGACCCAATATTGATCCATGCGGCTAAATCATGTAAACACATGGACTTAGAGAATAAAAATCAAAACTAAAAATATAAAAGGGATTCATTGATTGAGGAGTAGAAAAATGTCACAATCTGAGAGATGCATAGCTAAAAATACACATAAATAAAATTGACATCAAATCAAAAGAGCTGGTAAATGATAAAGTGATAAAAATATCAAACAAGGTGATTATACATGTAAAGTCAATGAATTTTTTCCATTTGGAAAGCAAGTGAACTTGCCAAACCTAAATAACACATTCAAATTGAAATGGGAACTAAATCAAAATGTTTTTGTCATAATTTGATGACACTTGAACACATTCAAAGCTTATACCTTTGAGTAATATATATAGAATCTATATGAAAGATATTAATTTTGTCATTACTCTCTTGATCAAACATTACAATTTTGAGCCCTTGAGCATTTGAAAAGCCCTAGTTTTCTTAGTAATCTTGAAAAAAATGAACCGATCAATTTATAAGAGAAATTATAAATTTATATTAATAGAATAGACTCCTCCTCTAAGTAGGTGCATCCTCAATCACATTTCACATCCTCATTCATTGGGATCCATGAATACATAGACACTATGTTTGATAAGAGTACGCTCGATTTTAAATTCTTTCACTACTCAGCCCTTTAGGATGTAGTAGAATTAATGTTGTCATAATCTTCACAAGATCAAATATCTCTAGATGAGAAGAAGTATATAAATGACTTAATACCCATTAAATAATAAGGCCTCCACCAAGTAATGGAAAAACTAGAGGTAATGCCTTCTATAAACCTACTTAAAATTTTAATTCTTAATAGAACATTTATTAGGGATTTCTTGTACATTAATAAAATTAAAATCATGTATACACTTATTTTTGGTAGAAAATTTGAGAGGTATCTCATATTGTCAGTCCTTGAAAATGCATATAACCAAGTCTCAACCAATGTGTGGCTTGAGCACAAGATCGTAGATGGAAAATTTAAACAATGTCTAGGTAAAATCTAGAGAATGAATCCTAAGGGAGGGATTTCATCCATTTATATTATCAATTTCAAACTATGAATTAAGATAGTTGTGGCTCTCTTAAATTGACTATGGTTTTGAAAGCACAACATATGTGTCAGTTGAGTGGGTCTCATTATTGGAAATTTTATTAACTTTTAACAAGATAGTTTCCATTTGGGAGGTCATACATGATAGGATAAAAACACAAATGTTCTATCCTAATCAAAAACTAGCTAATGGTAATTTTTACATGATTTTCTATTTAATATATGTATTATTAGGCATAATTCACAAAACACATGGGTAAATATAGAATCCTTTAATAGAGTACCTAGGTAATAAAATATGCAAATATTACTCTTTCATGTTTATACATAGATTCAAGAATGAGATTCAAAGGATATGTTATGAAATATATCTTGAGGTGTATCAGTAAAGTCATGGCACCCAAATTACTAGGTTGTTTGAAAACCTAATAAAGAGCCTTGGTAAAATGTGGGATTATTGGCATTAGCTTGATGTCATAGTCATCAGAATAGAAGGCATAAAAACATCTTTATTGTTATTATTGCACCATATCCCAAATAACATTGTAATCAGGAAATAACATACCAAATATACAACATTGATGAAGAGTTAGGAAAGAAACATTTGGCCAATTATTTTAAAACACCTCTAAGAATTGGACAACTTCAATATGTTGTTAGACCACATTTTGACCAAGTGGGGATTGCTAGAACTTATTACAATCTAAAGGTGTACCCATTTAAGGAATGAGACCCTAAGAAAAAGATCAAAACATACCTCCAATAACTTAGAGAGAAGAATAAGGTGAATATTTTATATACTCACTAGGAATATGATCATGATGTTATTTTTCTCAATGCATTAGACAAAATTGAGGTATGGACAAAGATGAAAAATAAGAACATGTCTATGATATAGGCTCAGGCCTTTTAATATGATCCTGAGATCACATAATAATAGGCACAAAGATCATGGATCAATCAATGGCCTCCAACCTAGTCATAAGATTCAAAAACATAAGATCAAATCCCCTCTCTTATAAGGGAAAAAATATATTTACAAGAAGGAGGCTCAAGTAGCCATAGGGAGTCTAACCCTCAAATAAGGAAGGAAATTCTAAGGAAACTCCTAGTCGTCAACAACCCTCTACATATTTAGTTTATACAAATATAAATTTAGGAGAAATATTAATAAAATAGAATTATATACCTCTTTTGGATGGATAGAAGAATAACACTTTTTATGACACATTTGTTACCCCTTACAACAACTACCTAGGTTAATCTCTCTATGTTTATATAGGCTTCTTTATTGTCAATTCCAACTACTCATGATTCTCCTTAGTCACCTCTAGTAAGTTCACCTTGATCCATCACCATCATTGAGGACACCACTCCTTAATCACTCCCTATCATTCCAATTATTTCTCTAATCTCCTTTCCTCCCACCATTGTTGTCCTACCAACCATGCCTTCACCACTACCTACATTAATGCTTTCAATCATTATTAGTCTTTTAACTACTTTACCATCTCCTTCATCTTCCACTCATTCTATGGTCACTTACCAAAGTAAATTTAAAGATATTCCCACCTCCTCCAAGAATAATTAATTAGAAGAGAGGCCATCATTTAGTCTTCCCACCATAGAGGAGTCCCTTGAAGAAAAGGATGAACAAGAAGATGAACCTAAATAGGTGATATCTATAACTAAGTATTCAAATGGTGAAGAGGAAGAGGATGTATAAATAATGAAGGGATTGGGACCATAAATAATTAAGGATGTACCCCCATATTATGAAGAGGTAGAATTGGAAAGAGCTAAATCCATGAGTTTGGGAGTCCCACAGGTGAAAGAAACCCCTGTTGACACTTTGAATCAACAAATTCCAATGGAAGAATAGAAAGAAAATATAAATGGGGTAGTTTCTTATTTTGTTTCATCTATTACCAATGAGGGCATTCCATCTTAAAACTCACCTCTACCTATTCTAAAAAATTATCTATTTCTATTTACTCATTTAGTCCTTCTTCTTCCAAGAAAATAAACACTCTTAAGATGGAATTCCATTTTGAGATTCTATTTACCATTCCATTTTTAACCCTAAAATTACATTAGTTCCTTTGAGATAGTCAGGTCATCTTGAACTACTCATGTCCTAGTCATCACCCATGCATTAAGCTACTATGACTATTGATAGAACCCCAAGCTTAACCAAGTTTGAGGCTAAAGTTATCATGACCATGGAAGAGAATTGTTTGTTTACCTCTCTAGTTTCCAATTCAAATAAGAGCATAATTATCTCATTAGCACCACCAACAATAAAACTATGACATATGACTCCTCCACCTTCCATATCCAAAGATTCAAGTCCAAATGAAGAAAAAAGGTAACTTATTACTCCCTAATGGGTAAAGGAAATTTAGAATAAAAGGATGATAGATAAAATCTGATTGTCATGGATTTACCTACAGTACCTAGTTTGATAAGAAAAGTTGAACCATAAAAAGGGTGAGGAAGAGGAAGGTGGTGAATATAAACACAAGGGAAGAATGTAATTTAAACAAATGGATAATTTGTTTCCCGTATCAAAGAAACCCAAAATGAATCCCAATGATCCTACTAAGTATAATGCAGATTTATTTGCTTTTGTGGACACAACTAGTGAGGCCATGAAGGAAATTTTATAAGTAAATAAGAGGCACAACAAATATTATTATACAGGCAATCTATACAAACCCATCCAATTTTTTTTAAAAGTGTGCAAAGTGAAGCCACCAAGTTATGTGACATTTTGAATAGCATTTGGGCCTCTAGGGGTGAAATCTAACTATAAATAAATAAGGTGCTTGTGTTATGGCACCAATTTAAATAATTAGAGAAGAGATTGAACTTTTTGATCAATTCTTCTAAGAGTAATAACTTTAATAAATTGAATCTAATGTTTGGTCAAGATGCAACATGGGTATTTAATTATTTTGTTGCTAAGAGGGATGTTTCTCTTACAAGGTATAATTAGATGAAGGATCTATTAACACATTTTTTAAATCATGATAATCAAGCATTAAGAAGTGACATGAGGGTCAATAAAGTGATCACTCTTATAAGCAATTTGGTCAATAGGCCAAATTTTTAGACTCTCATTAGAAAAACCACAAATGAATTCAAGGAGGAGGTGGAATATATAGTGTACAAGACCAATAATGAGATTCTATAACTAATAATTTTTTTGAATGATGAATTAACATAGTCAAAGACCTTAGGGGCTGAGTTTGATAATATAAAAGTAAAAAATTTAAGGTTGATTACTAAGACTATGAGGATTTACAGGCCTTCTTTACTCAACTTTTTTATTGTTAATAAATATTTTGAAGCAACTCATGCTTTAATCAAATAGATTAAAAAAATGAATATTTAGGGTAAGGATTTAGTACTCAGCCAATTGTCAATGTTTCCATGTCAATATAGGGTTCCTAATTTTTAGGATTAAATCCAATGGTGCCACATTAGCACCTTGATAAATATAACTTTATATTTTCATGTTCCAATCAATTTGAAATGTTATTTCCTAACTTATTTACCTATCATATATATTATATTTTAGTTGGAGAGTCTATTTTGAATGTTATCCCTCTACATTCATGTTTTGCATGGTTTAGGACACACTTTTCTATTTTTAGACTTGTAAATTTAGATTTTTATTGAGATATGAGGCCTTCCCCATCCAAAACCCATTTATACTTGTATCCTCTTAATCCCAAAGTGAGCATAATTTTGGTTGTTAATATTAATAATAAATCCTGAGAAATTATGCTAATTTGGTCTTAATGTGTAAATCTTGATTCTTATCTAATTTTATAGAATGTGTAAGACATTTTATCATTATGGTATCTTATTTATTTGATCATGTAAGAGTTAACTCTTTTTAATACATCTATTCACTTTAATTTATATCTGGTTTGAATTCCTTTTGCATGCTAATTATAATCCTGCTTTATATATGAGCAAGAGTAATTTGATAAATCAGACAACCTTTGGTTATGCATCCTTAAGTTCACTATGTTTTATTTCCTTTTAATCTTAACTATGTTTGATTTTTGGTGTGCTAAAATAGTTTATAGCAAACATTGGTCTTATGACTTCTTATCTAACCTTAGGTCAAGTGTTGGTTTTTAAAGGTTTTCATCTTGTGTGGTCTACATGCCTTGTTTTTTCCCCTTAATTTCCCTCATTTTTTGAGTTCATTTTGGAATTACTACCCACATTAATTATAACCATCATCCTTCCACCCGTATAAATTAGATCTAATTTCATCCATAGTTGACCCATTTGTGGTAGACAATCTATTTCACTCACCGTTATTCTACCAACAAATTGTTATAAAACCAAATAATCCACAAATCATGCCTTTGGGTGAAATAATTTCATTGATCATAAATCATTAGAGGATATTTTTCAAGGGTATTGGCGTATACATAAAACCCACATTAACATGAACTTATTCTAGTGCTATAAAGATGGCTTACACCTCCACATCTATTTATTTGAAAAGAATCACTTGATTTACACTAAAAACACCTAGAAGATTAACAATGTCTACCTCAAACAATAAATTTTTAGTACCACCTTTGGAAATACATATTAAATTTAGGTTTGATAAAGGAGTTAAGATAAAATCCTGAGCCCAATTAGTCTCTCTAGGTAGATAACCTTATTTTCTATTACTCCTGATGGCTCATCAGTAAATTACCCTTAGGATTCAACCTAGATACCTGGATATGATATTAATGTTGTTGACAATATCCATGATCTACCAACAAACCTCAAGAAATATCTACCTTACTTCTCTCCTTCAAGAGGAAGGACTATATAATAACATAACAAGGCCTTCAAAACTACTCTAGGGATAGTAAATGTAACTTGCAAAGATGTGGCATTTATATTATTTCCCTTCACATTATTGAATATTACCTATAACTAGTTTTTGAATATCCTAGAAGGATCAATTACAACTTGGATAACATGACAAGATACCTTCCTAGCACAATTTATCTAGGTCACTAGTGTGGGTGTTGTTTATCAACACTTTTATAGTATGTAGTGAGATCCCAATGAGCCAATCTAAGTATTCAACACTATATTTTAAGAGATGTATAATAGACTCAAGATTACCTCTAATCTTGTTGAGGACCTATCCCTTGAGATGTACAAAAATTCCCTAGATCCTATCATTGTTATTTTCTTATGCAAAATTGTTAGTATTAACACACTAAATTTGGTTTACATTGAGGCTATCAATGTTGAAAAATAATTAAACACTCAATTATAATTATAATACCCAATCAATCTTGGCATTATTTATTTGGATTTCAGTCTAATTCAAAATGTAAATTAGAACATTGTAGCCCAAAACTAGACCTAGGTTTACAACTAGTTACCTTTAACCCATGCTCCACCCAATTAGCATCCCAACTTCTTAAATAATTCCACACCTAATCATCAGAACCATAACTAGTCCTATATACTATTGAATACTATTAACACATATGATACTATTTATGATTTCATAAAAATAGAATTGGATTCTATTCAGAGGATGGTGTATAAATTAAGCAATGAGTTAATAAACATGTATAAATGTATTAAGAACACTAGAGGATAGAAAACTAATGAAAACTCTAGATTCTATAGGTATAACAAGCCTTTTAATAGGTTTGTGACTAATCAATAATATAAATCCCCATATAATAAGATATATGAGATCAATATTATGGAAGTATCCCTTCCAAATTGGTACCAAGTACATAAAATTGCACAACATAATGAATTAGTTTTCACTAATTTTTACATTGCCTTCAAGATATTTCAATAGGTGGATAGGAAACGAATTCCTACACATCATAAGGAACCATCTTCCTCTACTAGTTCAATTAATCTAATCATAACCAATGTCTTTGATACCTATGATTCTCCATGACTAAAAGAAGATGATAATGAACTAGAGGATAACACTGACAAGTTCCATACTTTCCAATAGTATCATAAAATAAGGAAAAAATTATAGTTTGAGGAGTAAATATCCTATAACTACTTCAACACCTCCAAATAATAATGCTACCAATCCTCCAGATCTGAAGGCTAACAACAATCCACCTCCTCCCAAGAGATATGAGTAGTTACAAACTATAGAGCCACCCATCAGAGGAGGGTACAATATCATCAAGGACATGAAAAATATAAAGGATAAAATAACTCTTCATTAGTTAGGCTAGATCACTGAATAAATATATTTGATTCTCAAATCCCTAACTAGAATATAATATACTAACAAGTCAAAAGTAGTGCATGCAAATGCGATGGTGTATAAATTCAAGCCATAAGTAACACCTTTCTTGTTGACTATCAGAATGTTTTGAAATAATATACATAATTACTTTGTCAATTGAGGCATGCCATCCAATATGATGCTGATATTTATATGAAAAATATTGGGTTTAACCCCTAAAAAGTCAAAGAAAGTGGTCCTAAAGTTAGACAAATATTTCATCCCATGTGTTAGAGAATTAAAAAGTGTATTTAATTATCATGTGTATTAGACCAGTGATATCTCAGTCATTAAAATTTTAGAATATTATTGTATATTTCTAAGTCGTTAGTGGTCTATCACACTCAGTGTGTACATGGCCATCAATTATTCACACATGTGGCTACCCTTGAAAGTAGTAACCAACCAAATTCAATTTGATCATGAACACAAGATTAAAGATATGATTATGGATTACTATAACACCAATGAAAATGTAGACTTCAAATATTTACATGTAGGTGAGTACACATTTACTACTAGATCATAATATGCATTGTATGAATAATATTTTAAACATCATTCTCAATTATGGACTCTTCACTTTGATGGAGCTAGATAAAAACAAGGTTTAAGAGTTGGTGTGTCTTTGACTGACCTAGATGGAAATTAATACCTAGCTTATTATAAGTTATAGTTCTTATGCACAGACAATATAGATGAGTATGAAGCCATAATTATAGGCCTATAATTTGCATTAAAACATAATATCAAGAAACTATAAATATTCAGTGAAACTGAGCTAGTTGTGTACTAGATCAAAAATAAATATCAGTGTAAACTCACTTATTTAAGGAAGTATAAGCATTGATTATGGGACTTTATTGAGTCATTTGAGTTATTTATCATCAAATCCATCCAAATTGAATAAAACAAAAGATCAAACTCTTTATCAACTTCAATTGCTAATTTGGAATCACTCAAGGAATCAACAATGTAGAAATTTTCGAATAGAAATAGTTTCTTACCCTTCTATCCCAAACAATGTGGACAACTTCCAAGTATTTGAAGATAATCAAAAAATTATGTAATTCATGAATATTTATGGGGTCCTTGAATCCCAAATAATAAATGGATGTCTTGATCCCATATAGATTGGAGACTTGGTAGAAGATGGTATTTTACAACTAAAGGAGAATTGCATCTTGTTAGGCATAGTCTTCTTAGAAAGTGAATTTGATATATATCCTCAGGCTCAAAAATAAAATTAACTCAAAGAAAATAAGTTTTATTTTACCAAAGATAATCTAGGGACTAACTATTAACCTCATTATGTGATTGTTGGGATAAGTTTCATAGAGAATTAAAAGTAAAGGATGAAGAGGTTGCTTGTAGAATATAAAGATGTCATTGCATGGAATACGATGACCTAAAGTTTTTTAACCATAGGGTGATCACTCATACCATTCACATAAATATATAACATAAGCCTTTTAGGTAAAGATAAAGGCTAATAAATCCAATTTTATAACTTCTAATTCAAACTAAAGTAGAGAATATATTGGATGCTAAAAAAATTCCTAATTAGGCAATCAACCTAGGTAGCCAATCTAGTACCAATCAAAAATAAAAATGAATAAATTATATTATGTGTTAATTTCAAGAACCTAAATATATCATCAAATAAAGATAATTATCCTATACCTTATTTGGATGAGGTAATCGAAATGGTGAGTGGGTTTGAGATGATGTCTTTCTTGGATGGATTCTTAGGCTAAAATCAAGTACTATTTGAATCAAAGGATAGGGTGAAGACTGCCTTCACCACCAAGTGGGAAACTTTTGCATATAAAATTATGTCACTCAACTTCATCAATATAGGATCCACATTATATATAAAAATGGATTTTAATTTTTAGGGATTGGTGCTTAAGTGCATCATCATCTACATGGATGAACTCACTATGTTTTCTAAGGATAAATCTAATCACATAGACCACCTTTAGAAAGTCTTCGATATATGAAAAAGATATAGAGTTTCTTTGAATCTAAAGAAGAGCATATTTGATGTTATTAAAGGGAAGATGTTGGGACATATCATCACCATAATAGGATCTCCATTGATCTAGAATGGGTTCAAGATATTTTTAAGTTGACTCCACCTAGAATAATAAAGAGATAAAATCATTATGTGAAAAGATTAACTTTGTAAGGAAATTTATTTATATTTTTGTGGATATTATCAAGCCATAGAATGTTATGTTAAAACAAGATGCCAAGATAGATTTGATGAAAGAACCTAAGAAATCCTTCTTGGACATAAAGATTGTTATTTCTCAAGCTCCATTATTGATGATTCTAGACTTAAATAAAGATTGATATCTTTATTCATTTGCTTCAAAATATATTGTTGTTGTTGTAATAACACAAAATGTGGAAGATAATTAACATCCAATTGCCTTCATAAACACCAATCTAAAGGATGAAATGTTTAAATACTCCATGATTGAAAAACATAAGTATGTCTTGATAAAATATATCAAAAAAATAAGCATTATATTTTGAGGAGCAAGACTCACTATTTTTCTAGACCCAGTTGTCAAGCTCACATTGGGCCAAAATGAGCTAGGTGAGAAAATGGGCAAATGGATGGAAAATTTAAAAGTGTTTGATCTTGATATCAGACTAGTGAAGATGGTAAGAGTCCAAGTAATCATCTAGCTAATGACTAAGATTGATCCCCATATTATTATTGATCAAATTAATGAAACTTTATGAATTGGTGGTGAATGGTACTCACATTTCATCAACTACCTACTTATAGGTACATGTCCACCTAAATTTAAAAGAGAACAAAGGTGAACCCTTAGTCTCAAATCATATCATTACATGATATAAAATGAGTCTTGTACATACATAAATATGAAACCATCTATCTAAGATGTGTTTCAAAAGAAGAATTTTTGAATCTCTTGAACAACTTACAATATAATATTGGTAGTGGGCATCCCTCAATAAAAACAACTCACAAGATTCTGAGGATGAGATACTAATAGCCTACAATTTTTAGGTATGCACACAATCATGCTAGGCTTTACCATAACTACCAAGTGTTTGGGAAGAGATAAGTGAACGTTTCCATGCCATTATAGCCATTCATTAAAATACAAACCTTTACCGAATGGGATCTTTATTTTATTGGGGTGATAAGATTAAACTCTTCATCAAGACACAAGTTTGACCTAATAGATACTGACTACTATACTAGGTGGATAGAAGTTATTGTAATAAAAAAATTGATAGTTTGATGTCATAAAGTTTTTGAAAGAAGATATATTGACAAGGTTTGACACCACCATTTACTTAGTTTGCTAAAATGGTCCAACTTTTCAATCTTCTAAATTCATAGAATGGGCCTATGGCAACTAAATAATAATCAAGTTCTCTTCAAACTACTATCCAAAAGTAAATGGAGTAGTTGAGTCTACGAATAAAAATTTGATGGATTCTATTAGGAAACATAAGATAAACCAAGAGAATTAAATCTCTTGTTGAAATATGCATTATGGTCATATAGAACTAGGAAAAAGCAAGCCCTCAAGGCTTCACTCTTTTTTTATGGTGTATGGACAACAATTAGTCTTCCCTATTACTCTCAAGATATCATCATACAAGTTCATGTAAGAGTATATGGGGGATGATGAAAGAGTATAATATATACTATTAGATATAATCCATATGGAAGATGTGATAATTAAAGCACTACAAAACTTTATCAAACGTCAAAATATTTTCAAGTGATGGTTTAACAAAATATCCAAGATCAAGGCCTTTAGTATTTCATATTTAGTGATTATATGGGGTAAAGCACATGAACAAAAAAGAAAACATGATAAGATAACTCCTTTTTGGAATAGACCTTATCAGATATCATAAATCCTAAGAAATAATGCCTTTTGGTTAAAATACCTTCAAGGTAATGACCTCACCTTTCCAATCAATGGATAGTTTTCTAAGCACTAATTCATGGATGCTCCAACTAGAGATGCATCAAAGTAAACTATAAGTGGAGATTTAGATTGGTATTAGATTATATTTCTTATTTTCTAAGATATATTTCCTATTTTATAGAATAGAGTTTCTACTTTTTGCATCTTGTTTTTTATAGATTAGTTATTGTGCTTCCTAGGTTAGTTTCTTAAAATTGTAGAACTGACTGACTAATTTCCTATACTAAAGTCATAAGAGACCTACCAAGAAAAAGGGGACAATACATAAGGATTAAAATTTATATTCACAAGGATTTATTATGATAGTACTAAAACTTTTAGGTTTACAATATGTATTATGATTGAAGTAGGTTCTTCTTAGGTTGAATAGGTTCACTAGATTTCTAGGAGTTACTCTCATATACTCATAAATTTTAGAAATAATTTCCATTTCCAAATATTAATTGCATTGATTCGTGCCAAAAATTGAATGAGAGATGATAAACATAAAATTGGAGACATATTAATAGGGATGTATTGGCCAAAATAAGTTTTATTATACATGTACCTAGCCAACAATGGTTCCCAACCCTTCCTCTATATGTGTTTCAAAAATAAATCATACAAAATGATAAAATATGGGTGTTTCAAGCAATCTCTACCAAGATTATGGATGTCTAGATAGCAATAGAATAAGGATTTGAATGGAATCATAGGAACCTTTATCATGAATATGGATGTCTGGCTAGCAGTAGAACAATGCCCAAGCTTCCATTACTATTTTTTTATATATTAAAAATTTAAAATGAAACTTACAATGTTTATTTAGGTCTTTATTGAAACTTTCATAAGCAATGGGAATTGATTTCAATTGATCATGCATCCAAATCCAAGGAATGGAAAGGGTTAGTATATTTCAAGAGGAAATAGGAGTGTATTTTAGAGTTTGGTTTGATTATTATTTTTATGTTTGAGATAAAATTTTGTCATAATGCATGAATAAAATTTTGGGTTCTAAAAATACTCATGAGTATTTTACCCTATGAGTTGCCATTTTTTGTGCCCTAACACACACACACCCCATTTTAAAATTTTAAATGAGGAGCCATTATTATTAGAAAAATCTATTTGGGATCATATACACCTTAAAATTTCATAATATGAAATTTTTTCATGCAAGATTCTAAGGTTGTTCTCAAAATTCTAAATTTATAAAAGTCCAAATTAATAAAATCAAAGATTAAGTAATCATTTTTAATTATTTTAAACACTGGGTTTTCATAAGTTCATTTCAAAAAATTGGTACTTTGATTTATGGATTATTATGACTAATGTTTTGTCCTAGTGTTCCTACATGTTTTTGTATAATCATAGGATTATCAGTAGGGACTTGATAATTACCCATGATCAAGCCTTACCTGTATCACATGGGATTGGGATAGGTGGTGTTACTACATTGCCCAGCTTATTTATCTTTCTTGAAAGTTTTTGTCTTCAAATATTCCTAAGATCTTAGACATTGATAGGTGGCATTATGATGTTACACAGAGCCTTCAAAGTTAAAATAACATTCTAAGTGTTTTGGGTCTCCAAGTTCCAAAAACATGTCACATGGCATGTTTTCATGAACCCAAAAACATAGAGACTATAAAATTTCAATTAGATAATAACCTAGACTCCCTGAGGTCTAATGCTTCTGAGCTTTCATGGTTTTAAGAATTCAACACTTGGCATATTTTTGTCAATCAAAACCCTGGAAGGATTAAAATAGTCTAGTGGTCTTGAGCTTCCATAGTCTAATGGTTCTAAGTTTTTGAGATCAAAATAGGTGGAACTTGGCACATTTTTTTATTTAAATGAAACCTCAAAAAAATGTCAATGGTTCAATGATCATATTGCCCAAGTCTCAAAGCCTATAGGTCTTTGAGAACATGCCACAATTTAGAATTTCATTTATATGGCACCCTTTGGGGACATACTTAGTTCAAAAATACAAATTAATGTAGCTTTGACCTTATGCGATAATACAAGCCCAATATTGTTCCATGTAGCTCCCAATATTGTTCCATGTAGCTCAATCACAATCTAAGATATGCATGGCTAAAATACATAGATAAATTTGACAACAAACTAGAAGAGATGATAAATAAGGAAGTGATAAATTTATTTAAAAATATGATTGGACATGTAAAGTCCATGAATTATTTCCATTTGGTAAGCAAGTGAACTTGCCAAAGATGACTATCACATTCAAATTGAAACAAGAAATAAATAAAAATGTTATTCATATTGATAACACATGAATGCATTCAAATATTAGAATTTTGAGAAATATATGCAAACTTTATACAAATAATATTTATCTCGCCATTACTCTCTTGATCAACATTCTAATCTCGAGCCCTAAAGTGTCGAAAAAGACCTAGATTTCTTAGTAATCTTGAAAAAAAAAACCAATAAATTCACACAATAAATTAAAGCATTTAGATTGACATAATGACCTCCTCTTCGAATTAGGTGCAGCCACAAGACCATTCTATGTCCTCATTCACTAAGATCCATGAATACATAGACAATGTATCTGAGAAGAGTGTCATAAATTTTAAATTTCATCACTACTTAGCACTTTGGGATGTAGTAAAATCAACGATTTCATATTCTGTGATGAGGCCACAAATTTATCTATTTTATAGCCTCATCCTTACCTAGTATGTGTGTGTGTGTGTTGTGTGTGTGTGTGTGTGTGTGTGTGTGTGAAGAATTTAATGATTCTTTTTATTTGATTAGATTATACTTATGTAACTTTATTTAACAAACATTTGAAGGGTAACATAAGGCTACAAGAATATTATTTAGACACAACACTTACAAAATGAGCACAGTAACTATAGGCTTCCACCTACAGGTTTCTCATAACCACTACTAACTTCCACCTACAGGGTGCCCATGACAACTATTATCTCCACATATAGGTTTCCCATATCCACTAATAGATTCTACCTATAGGGTGCCCACAAAAGCTTTAGGCTTCCACCTACTGGTTGCCCATATCCACTACTAGTTTCCACTCATAGGTTGCCCATAGCCACTACATATTATGTGTATCAACAATAAGATTTCATCTATAGGTTGTCTACAACCACTACACAGGCCAAACTATTGTTATGATTAGATCTTAAGGACACATCCAACTATCTTAGGAACTGATTATATGATTGAAGAGGATCCTTCAATCTATCGTATAGACTCCTCACATGCAAATAATCTTGGATGTGTTACCAAAGATGAGAAAGACAAGGACAATGGAAAAGAGACAAAAATAAGTAAAATTATATATATACACACACACACACACACACACACACACACATATATATATATATACATATATATATATGCATATATATATATATGCATATATATATATGCATATATATATACATATATATATATATGCATATATATATACATATATATATATATGCACATATATATATACATATATATATATATACATATATATATATACATATATATATATACATATATATATATATATATATGTATATATATATAATTTTACTTATTTTTGTGTCAGGCCTAAAATAATAACTTTAGTTACTAACCACATAAATGTTGATTGGGGTAGTTCCCAAAGTATTTGTACTTTCCCTAGTTTAGTGTTTTTAGATTAAAGCTAATAAACTACCTTTTGTATTTAATGGCAGAACCTAGATTAGATTAGGAGTTGAATAGATAATAAGAGAGTAGTAGAATTATAAAATCCATTACATTCTAAATATTGTAATAGTTTGTAGAAATCTTTAATTGCTACATATCTGAGTAATGAGAAGGTTAATTTTATAAGAAGCTTTTATAAGTCTCTTAGAGAAAGATTGGAACTCAATTCTAAATGAGGAAGGGCCCCCTCAGAAGGAGTTGTAGTGAAGATCTTGACTCTCTTTAGTTTAAGTGTGTTTTAAGTTGATTTCATTATTAGTTTGATTATATAAAGTGTGATGCATGTGTGATTCATAAGTGTGAAGTATTTATATATTTCTATTATAATAGTCTCATTGTACAACTATTTGGTGAATTCAGTATAAGTTTATTATACAACAATGAGTAAAGAAAGTTAAATTTATGAATCAATAATGCATATATAGTGTTGACATCCTTGAAAAGCATACATACCTTGGGTTGACAATTAATGTTAATCAGACTCAAGAATCTAGTATTAACTAGGTAATAAGTCTGTACAACATTTTGGTGTCATTCTCAAGGAGGGTGTCAATTATTAATTTTATATATATTTATTAATGTATTTTCCTACCTAGCTAGAAAATTTGAGTGAGGACACTACAATCTCTTATGTGAGATGTTTAAGTTCCTAGATGTTGATGGTGTACAACATTTTTGATGCACTGTCCTACCTAGCCAGGTAAGTTGAATGAGGACACTACAATGTCTTATGTTATATGTCTAATTTTTTAGATGTTGATGGTGCACAACTTTGAATGCTTCTTTTTAATATTTTGATTTACTTAGTTCATGGTTTTTTAGAATTTATTTTACTCCAAGAGTGATTTACTTTTTGTAATGTGTGCCTTTAATTTTCCTATTTTCTAGGGTATTTTTCCTGCTTTCTAAAGTAACTTTCCTGCTTTTAGTAGATAACTTTACTACTTTCTATAAGTAAAATTTCAATTCTAGTCAATTTGATTTTGGCACTCCTTTATTTTATTTTTTTCTTATTCTAAAATAACCCCCTAGAACACATAAAAAATGAAAAGACACTAACCCTGTGCAGGAAGGGACAAGACAACTGAAAGGTGTGGAACAATGTTTATGCAAAGAGAAAGAGATTCTAGACGGAGATTCTTTCCAAAAAAAACACAAATTACTATCATAAAATAACCACAAATACCTGCAATAACTAAAAATTATATTGAAAAATATACCATAAGCCAGAGGGGTCTTGAAGAAGGAAACACTACAAACTAAAGGAAGTATCTTGCAAAAGAAGTATTATTGGCTTTGAAAAAAGGAAATAGAAGAAGAGGAAGCATTAGCTGAGTTAGTAAAGAGAAATGAAGGAGAATAACTTCATGAACCAAACACTCTAGAAAGTAACATTAGAACAACATTCCAATAAGGCTTTCTTAAATAAATCAAAGAAAGCTTAGGAGAACCTTTATATTTCTCATCTGGTAGAAAGATTACAGATCAGTAGATAGATATTTACTATCATGCTAACAAAGGGACTGATATAAAATTTGAAGATGTGATCCTGAGTACCTTTAGTATCTATATCATAAGAAAAGCCATCATGAATAAAGGAGACTGTGGATGACAATAGGACTCCAAACATAGTTACTTTTGAATTTCCTATTATATATGTGATAAGCATAACACAAATGAAAAATATCCTATTCTCAGCCTTGCCTAATTTCAAAGGTATATTATCAGAAGACCTAGACACATTTTTTTTTGAATTTGATATCCTCTATAGAAGCTATGACTACAGGCAAGATGCACAAAAATTGAAATATGTTCTAGCCACCCTCAAAGACTTAGCACTTCATTGGTTCATAGAAATGGGTAGTAATTCAATCCACACTTGGGAGAACATGAGAAAGAAATTTCTAGCTAAGTATTAGTAATATGGATGGGAATAAATTATAGAATAAATGACATCTTTAGGATGACTCAAGAAGGGGATGAATCTTTGGAAGACTATGTTGAATAGTTCATGCTCAATGTACAACAATTCAAGCAAAGTGCACTAGGAGAAGAGCCTCTAAAACTCATATTCCTAAAAAGAGTCTAAGAAGATTATCTGGAAGCCTTGGAATAATGAGCATGGGATATATCTCCCATCTACCATTTACAGACATCAAAGAGTTGAGTAGTAATTATTCCAAGTTTTTCGTAAACAAAGTCAGGGGAAGCAAGCTTCTAATAGTATCTGCAAGTGGCCTATCAAAATCTGAAGTTAGTAACCTATTACAAGACATGAAATAGGATATCATTAGTCACTTGGCTACCTAACTAGATACCCTACACTAAAGACAAAAATAATCAACCTTATATCAAGCTTCAACCATCTATTATCCAAATTATAAGAATAAGAAAATAGATTGTAGGTGTCACAAGGTTCGGGCTAAAGTATTTAACATCACAATCAAAGAACTAGAAATAGTAGAGTTATATGCTATAAGAAGAGATACATACCAATTTTTCTATGTTTCATAAATAATCCATAGGTTTAATGACCATATTATCCAAGTATGGGACAAAAACCACTTTTTGCAAACTCTTCCCCCTTCAATTCACAATTTATAAATACTACTCCAAATTGGAATAGTCCACGGATGAATGTCTCACCTCCTAATTGTAGTTGAAAACCACCTCAAAAAATCTAACCCACCACATCTTGATAGCCTCCATAAAAGTTATCCCCACCTTGGATATAATATTGGCAACCACCCCAAGGCCCACCCTTCACAAACTAGTGGTAGCAACCCTGGAGACCCAATCAACCCTAGGGAAACCATCAGGAATGATTCCCTTTATAGTAATAATAACAATATCTTATTCTTATGCCCAATACACAAGCTTAACCTAAACCTAATTAGATCCCTACCCAACCCATGCATAATCTTGAAAATAAGCTAGTACAAATAATATTTAGTACTAAACCTATCTAGTACCCAACATATATGGTGAACATTAGTGAGATTCATCTATATTCAGGGAATGTTTTACCACCCAAAACCCCACCCATAATAATGGAGCCAAATTAGAAAACTCCAAAAGATCATGATAACCAACCTTCACCATCACAAAAACTCTTTCAACTAGCAAATAAATTTTTTGATGAAGAAAACCAACCATTTTCAAAATGTCTTAGCCTTTAGTGCCATGTAATTAAGCCTAAATTTGATTTTAGAGGACAACTCAAGGATCTCTATATTAAAATTCCTCTTTCAGGCCATCAAGGATGTGCTTATATATTCTAAATATCTTAGAGACTTATGTCTATGTAAACTTGGAAGGAAGAATAAGGATCCCAATATAGTGCATGTGATTGGCCAGCTAATAGACATTATGCTAGGAAACATTCTACTAAATAAATATTCAGATCCAGGATGCCCTATAGTAACAGTCTAGATCCATGATCAATAATTTTCTAATACATTGATATACCTAAGGGCTAAAATAAATATAATGATAGCTAAAACCATGAATAAACTATAGTTGAATAATATTCATCTCACATCTACAATGTTGTAGATAGTTGATAGGTCTACAATTAGAATCGAAGGATTTATTGAAGATCTTGTCATTATTGTAGATTCTTGGGATTATCCTATAGATTTATTATGATTTAAATAAAGTCTAATTTGGGTGGATACCCTCTTATCTTAGGGAAAATTTGGATTTCCATAGCTAATGCTTTCATTAGCTATAAATCAGGTAACAGATTGATATCCAATGGTAACCACACTAAGAAGTTGGTCCTTTATCCTCTAGCATAGCTTGTCTTCACAATAGAGCATACATTATGGGATAAATAAGATGAGGTAGACCAACCTTCTTTTATTTCTATATTCACCATAGACCATGCATGCACCTTAGCTAATCAAGAGGAAGATACAATTCTCTCCAATATTCTCCAAAATAATTACTAAAGTAGATCTCAACAACTTACAATATGTTGAGTGCCCATTTTATAACCTTTGGGAAGAAGATAATTATAATTCATCTGTATAGGAAATATTCCACTTGATTTTGCCTCAAATATATAGCCAAACCAAATCCATTAGAAATATATAAATTATGAAAGCACTCTCATGGAAAATTGAAATTTCTCCAAGAAAAACATTACTTATTAATAATAAGTTGGAGTCAAATGAGAAAAAGCACCTAGTCAGCATGTTACATGTAAACCAACATGATTTTGCATGAGATTATTATGATATGCAAGAAATAAGCCCAAAAACATTCACACATCATATCTATATCAAATAAGAGTGCCAACCAGTTAGATAACCACAACATAGGATGAATCTAACTCTTACAAAAATAGTCGAAGTGCAATTGCAGAAACTCTTGACTGTTGGATTTACATATCCCATCTCAAATAGTGAATGGGTTTCACCATTGGTAATTATATCAAATAAAAATGTAAAATGGTGTGTATGTATAGATTACAAGGAGCTTAATACAATAACTAGAAAGGATCATTTTCCTTTACCCTTCATTGATCAGGTGTTGGATCACAGTAGTAGGAAAGATATATTTGTCCTTTCTAGATGGCTTCAGTGGTTAAAAATAGATGAGGATTGATATTGAGGACCAAGAGAAGACCTCCTTCACTTGTCCTTTGGGGTGCTTATTCTTATGTTTTATTACCTTTTGGGCTGTATGACACTTTTGCAACATTCTAGAGGGTTATCTTGAGTATCTTTGTAGATATGACCAATAAATGTGTAGAAATATATACAGATGACTTCACTATTTATGGAGAAAAATTTGATGAGTGTTTGAAGAACTTGGAGAAAGTGCTACAACAGTATCAAGAGTGATATTTTTATTTAAGTCACAATAAATGCTACTTGCTTTATGATATAAGGCATTGTCTTAGGGCATCATGTATTTACTGAAGGAATTAGTGTTGACCCTACAAAAATTAGCATCATAAAAAAATTGCATGTTACTTAGAAATAGAAAGATGTCATGAGTTTTTTAAGACATGTTGGTTACTATAGGATATTTATCAACAATTTCAATAAAGTAGCAACACCATTTTTCACTCTCCTGACTAAAGATGTTAACTTCATATGGACTCCTATTTGTGATACAACCTTTAAATAATTGAAGGAATTATTGACCACCACCCTTATTCTACATGGTCTTAATTGGAAACTTCCCTTCCATATTCATATAGATGATTTAGATTCTACCCTAGAAGCTGTGCTAAGTCAAAAATAGAAAACACTCAATGATGCCATATATTTTGTAAGCAAAAACCTATAAATAATAGAATTAAATTACACGGTCACTAAAAAAGAGTTATTAGTAGTAGTCTATGTTATCAACAAGTTTCATCACTACATAATAGAGTAAAAAGAATTTATTCATACAGACCATGCATCCATTTGGTACTTTATGAACAAACTAAATATCTCAGGTAGAGTGTTAAGATGGCTACTCTTATTAGAAGAATTTGATCTAACCATTGTATATAAGCCCAGTAAGGACAATGTTGTGGCTAACTTATTATTACACCTATAACCCCTCAATAAAATACCATAGTGGATGACTCATTTCTAGATTAGCACCTATTCTCCCTCACCCTTACCACACCTTGGTATTTTGATATTACTAACTACCTTGCCACAGGGTTACTTCCACAACACTTCCTCCCTAAACAAAAAAGAGATTTTATTTAGAAAAGTGGTAGTTATTCATGGTTTTTTGGATTCTTTTTTTATATTGGGCCTGACTCTATCATCAGAAGATGTCTTAGAGAAGATGAAGTTACACATATCCTCAAAGCCAACTATGATGAAACCTGTGGAGGGCACTTTATAGCCAAGTGTATAATAGAAACAATCTTGAATATAAGATATTATTGGCCCTCACTCCATATAGATGCAATAAGATATACTACTCATTACGATAGATATCAATGTATGGGGAGACCCACACATTTAGATTAGATTCCTTTGTAGCCTCAAATGGGGCCTAGACTTTGTAGCACTTTTTGATCCAAAATATAACAACAAAGAATACATACTTATATGTACTAACTATGTCACTAAATGGTTCGAAGTAAAGACTCTTACACATGCTAGAGATGAGAAGGGGACAAATTTCCTCTATGAATAAATATTCACAAGATATGGTGTGCCACAAGAAATAATCACGGATCAAGGACTCCAATTCATTGCTAGTTTAATTATTGCTTTGGTCTAACAATGTGAGATTAGGAAAAAGAAATCAACTCCATATCATCCACAGTCTAATGGACTAGTGGAAGTAACCAACATGGAGTTAGAAAATATTTTGACCAAGACTATTAGTATGTCCCATAAGGATTGGGATACTAGACTTTTTGAAGTTATTTGGGCTTATAGAATCATGTGGAATACTACTACAGACTTCACCCCATATGATTTGGTCTATGGGAAGAAACCTATTTTACCAATTAAATTTGAACACACAACCTTATGGAAAACACTAGAACACGGGATGGATATATCTAAAGCATAGAAAGAAAGGTTTATGAAATTGAATACCTTATATGAATATAAATAGTAGGCATTAAAAAACACAAAACTTATATATCACCAAAGGATTGGATGGCATGATAGCTAATTAAGACTAGGTAATTCAATGAAGGATATTGGGCCCTTCTTTGTGATTCAAAATACAAGGATCACAAGGGAAAACTCCAAACCAAATGGCTTAGTCCATTTGAGAGTTAGCATTTTTATGAAAATGGAGCAATATAACTCCAAACCATTGATCTGATAATATTTTGTCTACTAGTCAAAGGCCATATAATAAATTTATTTATAATTACATGTGTATGTGCTTGGTAAACTCCTCCTGAGTGAGTGGATTTTTGTCTGCTATTCAATGGCCATAGACTAAAGTTTTACAAAAACCCACTCACTCAGGAGGAGTTTACCAAGCACATACACATGTAATTATAAAATGGATACAATGATGTATTGCATTAGCATGATGTCTCACTAGACAAAAAGAGAACCATCCAACACATAGAAGAAGAAGTAGAGGAAGACATCCTAGCCCTCCTATAGCATGAAGATTGAGACCTTCACTTGGTCTTTGACCATTTACCTTCATAACTGACTTGGCAAAGACCCAAAATAATAATCTACTATAGGCAGCAATTAGAGTAAAAAAACCAATAATGAAAACTCTTTTTGGGTGTTGTTGGTAGTTTCTAGGTGGAAAACCAACTTGTTGGCTGCCCAAAACTATAAAATGGGCCTAAATAGAAACTAACTTACTAGATATTTAGGGGTAAAAACCAAAAAGGAAAATAAACAATTATTCTAAGAAAAATTGTTCATCTTCCTCCAATTTCTATGGGTTATTTTGTAGCTACTACAGGCACCTCCCTCACCATTATTATAGGCACCTTTGTCAATGAAGGTATTCCTTTAGTTGTTATGGTCTCATTTATAGCTACTTTAGGTATACTTCTTCAAAATAATCATAAATTTTTAGTTGCTACGAGTACCACCTTTGGTTGTTGTAGGTACACCCTAACACCTCTTTAAGCACATGCAAGATAGTTCTTCACAAACTCTAAGCTATGGTCTTGGCTATGAGCTTTTCAACAATACATAGAAGACACCAAACAATATAGATGAGGATTGAAGGAATATTAGATTATAAAAGTAAAAAAATTACTTAGACCTAACCCTAAATAACAAGGTAAGAGTTATAATAAAAGGATACACTTCTAATCTCCATTTATAGTGTTACAAACCAAAATTTATGGCTACAGGGACACACATGAAATAATTTCATCTTCTAGTCATTTCATGGAGATGATTTCACACTATCACATAGTGAGATCTAGGATTTTTGGACCATAGGTCCTAAGTTTGAAAACCCTACTAATTGCTAAAGGAAAAATTCACTAGGCACAAAATCCATAGGGAGTAAGATAGCATAAAGACAAATCATTAGTAGGCTCATGTAGAGGAATATCATAAAGAAACAATAACCTCATCTACCCTCTTCCATGTTCATATATCACATGACTTGGATAACATATATCTGTAGTAACCACCTTGTGGTATGAGGGAAATAATCTCTCATTTAACTATAAGACCCTTATTCTAGTTCCATGCAGGCTATCATGATTACATGCAGGAGAGTTGAGGGCACCATGGAAGGATAACATATTTTGATATCATAATTATTAAAAGGGGCTCACTATATTCCAATTATATCTACCAATAAAATCATTGTATTTCATTAACTACTTGCAGGCAAATACTCACATGAAAATCCTTGACATAACCCTAGGTAAACTGTTAAAAAGGTATGTCATATGTTTTGGTCATATAAAAGTATTTGTTTTTTTAATATGACATGTATTATATTGAAAAGCATATTAAATAATTAACACATCATTCATTAATACCTCTCAACTCACACTTAAACCCTCATGATGATGTCTCAACCCACACTTATATCCCTAATCATGACTCTGTTCTATCTCTTCCATCCTACTCATTACATGTCACTTGGGGATAAGTAATAGCTCATGTGGTAGCGAGAGAATGCTACAGGGGATAATACCATGCACTATATGATCCATACATGTGGGATTATATGTCATAATGATGCCATAATAAACTATAGGGAAAATAATCACTTTCATTGTTTTCCCTTCCAAGCACAATCATTCATGCAAAGCCAAAGTATGTCATAGCCTATAACCTATAACCATAAATTGCCATTATTGAACAAACCCTACTTTTCCATAGACAAAAATTTAGAATCCAAATAGAGTGTGTTACCAATTATCGATTAAAAGGATTGATAGAAAGCTAAACCTAGCAAAATGAGAGCATCAATTATGAGAAGGGAAACCATAAATCATAGGCAACTTCAAGGAGACCCAACCAACTAGGTTATCTTCAACAGAGTTGGATGGACCACTTATTTTTTAAAATTACAAAATTTATCAGAACCCTTCACTAAGAAATTTATAGTATATTTTACAGTAGAGAAAGCTACTATACATGACATCACATTTCCAATCATTGAAGAATTGGTAGGCTAGGCAACTGGGCTACCAATTATAAGAGAGAACTGGTAAGACAAACCCAATGGTCAAGAAGATAGACAATAGATTTTTAGGGAGATGAAAGGCTAGTATTGAATAAAGGTGGTGTGGAAAGACAAACTACCTACATCTTGGAAGGAAATAGCCTCATACATCATCAGATATATGACTTGTGAATGAAGGTACTCTCTAATTTATACTCTCTAGTTTAAATTTTAGAATCACTTAAGGCATGATATGACCATTAATGTTCAAAATCACCTATGGAACATTCTAAAAAGGATGTCCAAAGAGTACGAGAAGGGGATTGATAAATTCCTATCTCATCATTACCTAATATGGTTAATAACCAAACATGGAATAAACTATGTAATACCTGACCTTAGTTAGGGACAATTTCTAACCCTAGAGAATGGTTAACCTTAGAAAAAGGATGTAAATAATGAGGAGGAATATCTTGAAGATTAGGCCCAATAGATTTCACAAGAAGATACTTTGGGTACTAGTAGTACTGGACAACCTATAGCTATTGAGGGTCCATCTAAAATTGCTACATGCAAAAGAAGGAAATAGAAATTGGTCCTACCTCCTGATGATAGAGGAGGAAAGTCCACCCACATAAATTGAGTAGAATATTATTTCTCCCACTATTCCAACTGTCTCCTCACTAAAGATTTATTTTTTTACCATGGTTCTTTCAGAGCAAGAGGAAGTTATATCAACTGCTACACAAGAAGAATAAGTTCTAACCGCCACCCCTACTAAAAAGAAGAATAAAATTGAATAAAATAAACCATATGTATCAAGAATAGGGAGACCTCCTCTTAGGATATCTAAGAGAATTAAGAAACAAAAGACAACTATAGCCTCCTCACCCATAGACATCAATGAGGATGAAAAGGTAAAGAAAGAGCCTAGGATTCAAAAGACCCTTGATGGGTTTGAAATTATAGAATGGTCTACTGAAGAGGAATATACCAAGGAAGAAAAAGCACAGTCACCCAAGCCACCCAAATTCACTAAGGAAGACATGGATCTCCTTAGACATATTGGGTATGTAGAAGAAGAGTTGAGAATGATAGATCAACCTACAATAGAAGAAAAATTGATTGAATAAATGACTGTGGAAGAGGAAATGGAATAGGAGATAGTTCCTCATGACCAAGAGTTCCAAACCTTGGAATAAGTTATGAAAGAAATATATAGGTTGAGGAATGAGATAATAGAGTTGAAAGGTAAAAGAGGCCTACAAACACTTCTAGGGGTAGCAAAATTTATAGAACCATCTATGGAAAGAGAAAGGTTATTAGAGGAACCTGCCATAAATTCATATACTTAGCTCATAGATAGAATTAGTGAGCTCTTAGAATCACCTACAAAAGATTATTCTCTATCTTTGGTACCTTTTTATAATAGATTTCCTCCTCCATTTCCCACTACAAAAACACCTCTAGTAAAAAACATTATTGATGTGGATCTTTTAGTTGCCATGCTTGTAGAAACTGATGACCTCCTAAATTTTCTTAAGGAAAAAATTGGTGATGATGAAACTTAGTACAATGAGTTGGTACAAATATTTAAGGTATATGTTTAAACAAGAGAGCAGCAATATGACTTAAAAGAAAAATTGGAATTAGCTAAAACTGGGATCAAGTACCTGAAATAAAAGATTAATAAAATTCATGAAACCACTAAAATGTTAATGGAGTGAAGATCACCTTATAGGGTATATGATGTCTAATTATAAGAGAGACAGCTTAAATTCAGATATGATAGGATCTATAATGATCAGTCCTACATGGTTTGTGACCCTAGATCTTTCTTTGAAGTTTATAAACATGCTAACCCTGATCTCTAAGAATAGTTAAGTGAGTTTTACATACACCAGTATGTTAAACCTAGTGATGCAAATTGGAATCCAAATATATACTTGGAATATGTCCAATTGAATTCATCTTCTTTATATATCATTAATAAAATAGAGAGAAGGAAACATGTGGAGGAGTATCAAGAAAAATAAAAAGAATATACCCTAATGATTAGGGGTGAATCACGTAATCTAGATATTATAATATAAGAATGGATCTCCTTCATGAAATCAAGTAATCCACAAGCATAGGTCATAGGGAAACAAGTAGAAGTTTAGAATTATTATTTAAGTCTTATGGAAGGAGATGGAAAGCAAACTTTTGTTTCTTGTTCTCATAGATGGGTAGATCTCTCTGATACTTTAAAAATAAAGGAACCTTATTCCCCTCAAAACCTTAGAGAAGCCACACACAAAGTATACATGTATATTGATATTATCAGGAGGAAAAGGGTAAAACGGTTATTGATGTTTCAACCTCCTATGTTTTGGTTCCCAATTTTTTACTGAGAGGGAAAGGTCCCAGCTAACAGAGAGGTGGAGAAGAAAATATGGAAGAAGATTGATGATGACAAAGGATTCTATATCTTTGAAGGGTTAGGCTACACTGAGCCCTTAGATTTCAATAAAATTTGTGGTTTCAAAATGTAGTCAAGGCTTGCTCAAGGTCAAGCAAGAGGTTAAGTAGGGGGTGTGATAAGGCCACCAATTTTTCTATTTTATAGCCTCATACATACCTAGTATATATCTTTTTCTATGTAAATCCCCATAACCATCCATGACTCATACAAATGAATGAATAAATTAATGATTTTATTTGTACATTGATATATATAGATTATGAATTAATGATGCTTTTTATTTGATTATATTATACTTGTGTAACTTTATTTAACAACCATGTGAAGGGTAACATAAGGTTGTAGGAATCTTGTTTGGTCATAACACTTATAAGCCACCCACAACAACTATAGGATTCCACCTACAGGGTTCTCATAACCACTGCTAGCTTCCACCTGCAAGGTGTCTGCAGTAACTATTAGCTCTACCTACAAGTTTCCCATAGCCACTATTGGCTTCTACCTATACAGTTCCCACAACAAATATAAGATTCCACCTATAGGTTTCCATAGCCACTGCTAGTTTCCACCTATAGGTTACCCATAGCCACTGTAGATTGCTTATAGAAAAAATATGTTGTTGCCTATAGGTTGCTCGTAACTAATACATAGAACAAAAATATTATTATGATTAGATATTAAGGACACATCCAACTATCTTAAGAACCAAGTGGATGATTTAAGAGGATCTTCCATAGATTTTGTATGTACTCCTCACATGCAAAGAATATTGGATGTGCTACCAAAGATGAGAAGGACAAGGACAATGGAAAGGATACAAAAAGAAGTAAAATAGAAAATAGTATATATTGTCCTTAACCCAGTCAAGCCTAAAATAAGTAACTTTAGTTACTAACCACATAAATGTTGATTGGGGTAGTTCCCAAAGCATTTGTACTTTCCCTAGTTTAGTTTTTTTGGTTAAAGCTAATAAACTACCTTTTGTATTTAATGGCAGAACCTAGATTAGATTAGGAGTTGAATAGATAATAAGAGAGTAGTAGAATTATAAAATCCATTACATTCTAAATATTGTAATATTTTTTAGAAATATTTAATTGCTACATATCTGAGTAATGAGAAGGTTTTTATAAGAAGCTTTTATAAGTCTCTTAGAGAAAGATTGGAACTCAGTTTTGAATGAGGAAGGGCCCCCTCAGAAGGAGTTGTAGTGAAGATCTTTACTCTCTTTAGTTTAAGTGTGTTGTAATTTGATTTCATTATTAGTTTGATTATATAAAGTGTGATGCATGTGTGATTCATAAGTGTGAATTATTTATGTATTTCTATAATAATAGTCTCATAGTACAACTATCTGGTGAATTCAACATAGGTTCAGTATACTATAACTAATAAATCAAGTTAATCTATGAATCCATAACTCATATATAGTGCTAACATCTTTGAAAAGAATACGTACCCTCGGTTGATAATTAATGTTAATCATACTTAAGAATATGGTATTAACTAGGTAAAAAATTTACATAACATCTTACATAATATCAAATATTTCCAAATGAGAAATAGTACATAGAAAATATGATACCCATTAAAACACAAATCCTCCACCAAGTAGTGACAAAACCAGAGGTAATGCATTGCATAAACCTGCTTAGATATTTATTTCTTAATGGAATTTTTTTAATGGATTGATTGTACATTAGGAAAAATAAAAACATAGTTACATTTATTTTTAGTATGGAATTTGATAGTTATATTAGAATGTCAATCCCTGAGACTTCATATAACCAAGTCTCAGCCAATTTGTGGCTCAATAACAACACCATAGATAGAAAATTAAAGCAATGGCTAGTTAAAGTCCAAGGAAATAATCTTAAGGGAGGGATTTCATCCAATTGTATTGTCAATTTAAGTTTAGGAATTATGATAGTCTATGGATATCCTAAATTGACTATATGGTTTTACAAGCACAACATATGACCAAGTTGAGTGGGTCATATTTCTAGACAATATCTTAAAATATAATAAGATAGTTAACTTGGGGGAGGTCATAAGTGCTAGACTAAAGACATAAATTTTATATCCTAATCAAAGGTTAGTTGATGATTTTTTTTACATGTCCTATTTATTGGATGTCGTATTAGGCACAATTCATAAGACACATGGGAAACTATGGTAACCCTCAATAGAGTACTTGGGTAATAAATTTTGTGAAGATTACTCTTTCATGTTCATACATAAATTCAAGAATGATAATTAAATTATATGTGATGAAATTTTTCCTCAAGTGTATCAATAAATTCATGGTACCTAAATACCTAAGTTGTCTAAAACCCTAATATGGAGCCTTGAAAAAATAAGGGATTATTGGTATTACCTTGATGTCATAGTCATTAGAATAGAAATCATAAGATCATATCTATTATTACTAATTTACCATGTCCTAGCTAAAGTTACAAAATAGTAAATAGAATACCAAATATACAACAAAATTGATGAAGAGTTAGGCCAAGAAAATTTAGGATATTATTCTAAAACCCATATGATCATTAAACAACTAAAATTTGTGGTTCAAACACATTTAAACCAAGTGGGTAAGGCTATAAATTATTATAATCTTAAGGTCACCTCATTCATGGAATGGGACCCCATAAATAAAATCAGAACATACCTCCAAAACATTAGAGAGAAGAAGAAGGTGAATATTTCATATGCTTAGTAGGAATATGATTATGATGTTATTTTTATCAATTCATTAGACAACATTGAGGCATATACAAAGATGAAAAAGAAGACACTATGTATGATATAGGATCAAGCCCTTTAATATGATCCTGAGGTCATATAAGAAAAGGCACAAGGAGTATAGATCCATCAGTGACCTCTAACCTAGTAACAAGATTCACAAACACAAGATCAAACCCCCTCTCCTATATGGGAATAAACATATTTATAGTAAGGAAATTCAAGCAACTAGAGGTAGTTTGACCCTCAAATAAAGAAGGAAAATCTGAGGGGCCTCCTCGATCCTTAGCTGCCTTCTACATCTTTAGCTAATACTAATGCATATTTAGAAATAGATATAATAAAGGATAAGTATAAACCTAATTCAGATGGATAAAATAAGATAAATTTTGTTATGACACCTTTATAACCCCTCACAACAACTACCCAGGTTAGTCACACTAAACTTTTACAAGCTTCTTTCTTGTCAATTCTAATTGCTCTTGATTATCCTTAATTTCCTCTAGTAAGTTCACCATCATCCACAAATTTCATTGAGGAGACCTCTCCTCAATAACTCCCTACCATGCCAATTCCTTCTCCAATCACCTTTCCTTCCACCACTATTGTCCCACCAACCATTCCTTCACCACCACTTACAGTGATACTTTATACCACTATTAGTCTTTCAACTACTTCACCATGTCTTACACTTCACACTCTCCCTATGTTCACTTACCATAGGAAACCTAAGATCTTCCCACCACATCCAAGGGTAATCAATTAGAAGATAGGCCATCATTTAGTCTTCCCACCATAGAGGAATCTCTTGAAGAAAAGGATGAATAGGAAGAGAAGACTAAATAGGTGATATATATACTTATGTATTCAAATGATGAAGATGAATAGGATGTAGAAATAATGAAAGGGTTGGGACCATAAATAAGTAAGAAGGTATCCCTAGATGATGAATAGGAAGAATTTGAAAGAGTTGAATCCATGAGTTTGAGAGGCCCACAGGTGGAAGAAACCCTAGCTAACACTTTAGATTAATAAATCCCCATAAAATAACATAAATAAAATATCAATGAGGTGGTTTCTTCCCTTGTTGAATCTATTACCAGTGTAGGCATCCTAGCTACATACTTACATCTAGTTTTTTTAACAAATTCTTGTGTCTATTTCTATTGATTCATCTATTCCTTCTTCTTCCAAGAAAATAAAGATTCCAAAGAAGGTAGTCTATTTATTATTTACATTTTAAACCCTAAAATGCCATTAATTACTAGGATATACTCAAATCAGATAGAGCTACCCATGCCCCAATAATCACCCATGCAATCAACTATTGTGACTATTAAGAGGACCCCATGCTTAATCAAGTTTATGGATGAAGCTAATCTGATAAGGGAACCATGACCATAGGAGAAAATTATTCATCCACCTCTCTAGTTCCCAATTCAAATAAGTACATCATTAGTACCACTAGTAATAACACACCCTCCTATGACTCTTCCACCTTACATATTCAAAGAGCTGAGTTCAGATGAATAAGTAGGTGAACTTAATATTCCCCAATGTGTTAATGAAATTCAGAATAAAAGGGATGAGACATAAAATATATTTGTCACAGAGTTACCTATAGCCTTTATCTAGTTTGATAAGAAAAGTGGAGACATACAAAGAGTGAGGAAGAGGAAGGTAGTAAATCTAAACACAAGGGAAGAAATGGAATTTGAATAAGGGGATATTTTTTTCCCTTATAAAATAAACCCAAAAGGAATCCCAATGATCCTACTAAATATAATGATGATTTATTTTCTTTTATAAACATTGTTGGTGAGGCCATGAAGGAAATTTTTATTAGTATAGATGGGTCACAATAGATATTATTATAGAGGCAAGTTATACAAGCCTCTCTCAAAATTATTGAAAGTGTGTAAAGTGCATCCATTAGGTTTTATGACATTCTAAGTATCATTCCGGTCTCTATGGGTGAAATCTAATAAAAAAGGAGTAATAAGCTCATGTTTTGGAACCAATTTAAATAATTAGAGAAGAGATTAAACTTTTTTATTCATTCCCATAGAAGTAATGCCTTTAATCATCTAAATATAATGTTTAGGCAAGTTACAACCTGGGCTTTAAATAATATTGTTGCTAAGAGGGATTATACTCTTACATGGTATAATCAAATGAAGGCTTTGTCAATGCAATTTTTAAATCATGAGAATCAAGCATTGGGAATTTTGAGTTAAATGAGGGTTGCTAATGTGATCACTCCTATAGGTGAGTTGGTTAATAGGCCAAATTTTGAGAATCTCCTTCGAGCAACAAAAAACAACTTCATTTAGGAGGTGAAAGGTATAGTGTAAAATACCAATGATGAGATTTTATAGATAATAAGTTTTACGATGGATGAAGTACCAAAGGAAGATACCTTGGGAAGAGAGTTTAAGAGTATAGAAGTAGAACATTCAAGGTTGATAGTTGCGACCATCAGGGTTTTTATGCCTTCTTTACTCAATTTTGATATTATTAATATAGTTTGAGGAAGCTTAGGTTTTATTCAAACAACTTAAACTAAAATATTGATCTTTAGGGTCAAGATCTCGTACTCATCTAGTTGTTAGTGTTTCCATGTCAACATAGGGTTCCCAATATTTAGTATTTATAGTCCTAAAAAACCTAATTGGCCTAGTTTTAATCCCTCAGGGAAATTCAATAGCTACTTAAATTACAACAATAGTCACTCCAATTAATTTATTAGATAATGGTGCCACATCATCATCTTGATAAATATAACTATGTATCTGCATGTTCCACTCAAGTTAGAATGTTAATTCCTAACTTATTTACCTTGTATATATATATATATATATATATATATATATATATATATATATATATATATATATATATATATATATATATATAAGTATTTTAATTTGAGAGTATATTATGAATGTTATCATTATACATGCATATTTTGCATGGTTTTATACACACTATTCTATTTTTGGACTTATAAATTTAGACTATGCTTGAGAGATGAGGCCTTCCCCATCCCAGGCCTATTTTTACTTGTATCCTCCTAGTCCCAAATGGAGGAGAATTTTAACTGTTAAGATTAATTGGAAATTTTAATAAGTTTTGATAATTTGGTCTTGATGTGCAAATCTTGATTCTTCTCCAATTATATGGACTGTGTAAGACATATTGGTATTTATCTTAGTTATTTGATTATGCATGAGTTATTTCTTTCCAATATAGTTATTCATGTTAAGCTATAGATAATTTGAATGTCTTTTTCATGTTAATTACAATCCCCCTTTGTATATGTACAAGAGTAATTTGATAAACGAGGAAACCTTTGGTTATGCATGTTTAAGCTTACTATGTTTTGGTTACCTTTGACTCCTAACTATGTTTGATTGTTGGTGTGTTATAGAATCCTATAGTAGATATAGGTCTTATGATTATTTTTTCCAAACTTAGGTCAAGTGATGGTCTTGAAAGGTTTTCATCTTATGTGGTCCACATGCCTTCTTTTTTTCCCTTCCTTTCCCTTTTTTGAGTTTATTTTGTAATTTCTACCCACCTTAGTTAGAACCATCATATTTACTCCCATCTCAAGTAGATCTAGGTGCATCCATAGCTAACCCATCCAAGGTAGATAATTTACTTTGCTCACTACTATTACACCAATAGGTTTTTATAAAATTTAATACCCCACAACTTGTGCCTTGGAGTGAAATCCTTTCATTGATCCTAAAGTGTTATAGGCTACCTTGTAAGGTTATTTCAGTGTGTATAAAACCCACATCAACAATTATCTGAAGCATAAACTTATAAAATTGTAGAATTACAAATAGAGTATAGGACACATTAAGCATCAAGTTACAAATTGGGTAAAAATATGAGGTATAGATTTGAAAACCTACCGATTTTGTCCCATACATATTTGGTGCAACATTGATTAAGTCCTAACGATAGACATAAGTTAAATTTCACACAAAGTAACATAGTCACATACACAATCTAGATTTAGTCTCAGATTCATAGAGCAATAATTAGGTGTGTCAGATTCCAACTCTATTTGTTTTTTCATTGTTTTTACATGCTTTAACCATTTAAAATGCAATATAAATAATACATGCCTCATGTTTATGTAATAAATGCAAGTTTAATAATAAATTCATTGTGTTGGTATAATATATAAGAAATATGATACCAATAGTATAAGAAATAATAATGTAAAATGAATGTAAAATATAGAAAAAAATTGATAAAAATGTAAATCCAAAAAAGATAAAAATTAAAAATATACTTAAAAAAAATAATAAATTTAAAAAATGACTAAGAATGATTAAATTAAATAAATGTACCAATCAAATCCAAATGAAAAAGATAAAACATGCAAACAAGTAATGAAATTTGAAACAAATAAATGATGGGTCAAAATATAAAAGAGGACAATCATAGAGTAATCCATTATATAATAACATAAAAAAGAGATAAGGCTCTAATATAGAACTTTTGACAAGTGTGTGATATTAATTGGATTCTTTAAAGTTTCTACTTTTAATGTAGTAATGTTATATACCCTTGATCAAAATTATTTTATGATTATGAATGGTCCAAAATAATTAGGCTTTAACTTATCTTTATATTTTTTATTTACATTGGTATTTTTATAACTATATTTTAACACTTAGTTACCCATATATAATTACCTTAATTTAGTTTTATTTTTTTAGATCAATGATAGGTAAATAGGGTCCCTAGCCCATAATCATAAAATTCAAAAGAACATAACTGCCTAGCTTAATGATATTACTGTCAATGCATAAAGCCAACTTATTGACAAAGAGATCAACTAAACGAGAGTATTAATAATACTTAAGCTTAAAAACCAAATAAATTAAATGGAATTCCCATAATTACTTAGCTCATCCTTCTTAGATTTACAAAGAGAACTAACAGTCCTGAGTGGAGATCTAAGAATTTGACGATTTTTTCCTATTTTTTACCAACTTCCATTCTTCATCATCACTCAATATGTCTAAATACAAACTTAACACTCCATTTTCCTCCTTGGGTTTGCCTCTAAAAACTTCACTCTTATTTACATTATTACCATTATAACTAATAAACATAGCATTTTGAGTTGTTCTTACCAATAATATTACCTTATCCAAATTCCTTGCCTTTAACATCTTTGAAGCCACTCCTTTAGACCGATCAAGAATTTTCACAAAGACTGCAAGATGCTTCTCATTAGCCTCCTTACCCCAAGAGGATTCACGTTTATGTTTTGATTTTTGGTAGGAATCAAAGAGATCCCCAACCTAAAAATAATTTTTAAACATGAAGGGGATTCTTTCAAAATCAAGGGTTTCAGTCTAGCTTCTATTTTTCACTTTAAGCTCAATACTTTCAAGAAGATCTCGAGAAATATATAAACACACCAAAATCTTATAAAAAGTAGTCCAAAAAAAAATTCAACGATAAAGTGTTGATTTCCAACATATCACCTAGTGTAGAACCAATAAAACCAATAATTGAAAGACCCTTTTTAGATCAAAAATGAAGCAAAACATACAATAATCTCACCCAAATGGGATGCAATGAAAGATTTTTTGTTAATGGGTTAAAATCAAGAGTCCAAGGTTTCATGATCAAAATGTGATTTTCACATCTCCATATTTTAGCTTGAAAAAACTTATCCTAATCATCTAAAGAATCAAAAGTTATAATAAAAAACATGTGGCATATGGATATATTTCCATAGTGCCTTCCAACAAAGATCTCCAATTCTAAAAACTACTGATACAAGAAGGAAAGAGATGGCAAGAACCTATCGAATTGATAGACCAAACCCCTCTTTGAAAACCATTCTTCACCTTCTAAAATATATTCTAGAGCTTTATTTTCAAAATTAAGATTTATAGATTTAATTGAAGAAACCCTAACCTAATCTAAAAGGGAAATCACAGGCTCTTTGATAACCTTAACTAAATGGTTTATCAATATTTTTGAATATGACTATTGCCTTGAATCCCCTGAGCTATCCTTACCTTCATATTCTTATGTTAGTGCTTTAATAGTATTTTTATTTAGCTATACCCTCTGAAACTCCTCCTCCACTAATGACTCCACACTTTTCCCCATGCTAGCTGCATCATCAAGATTTAGCACTTTCTCCTACACCCCTAACTTGATCACTACCACCATTGGAGAATGCTTTGCACCATCAAAATCCTTAGTCTAAACCTTTATCACAATAATACAAAATTATTCCACTTAGTATTCTTAATCTAGTTTTCTTATTATATGCCTTTTTAAGTTGATTTTGATAAACTATTAAGTGTTCAATAACATGAATTCTCTTTTCATATAACATTTATAACTGATGCAACATATTTTATGTGTAACTATCATCATCAATAACTCCTTATCATGATACTTTTAATGATGGAATATTGATATCGCTGAGAAATTCTACTTCTAACCCATAAACTATCACATCCCATTTTTATGTTTCAAGTTTTAGGACACTTATCAGTGATACCCTACCAGTGAACTATCTCTCCCTTGTTGAAATTATCATACATGCCATTTATGATGTATTGGATGTCATACATGATCAAAACAAATCAAATATTGTTAGTGGTGTTGTTATCCTTGTTTAAGAACTTTAATTTCATCTTGTGTTTAGTATGACCTTGGTTTAATTATTTTTTGTTTTTATTTAGTCTTAGATCATGGGTGATTGATTTGACCTATGACACTTTGATCAAAAATTTTCTCTCCAAAATATTTGTATGTTTATCATTTGAATGTACATATTTATATCATATATTACATGTATCATTATTTATTATATAAAGTGTGTGTGTGTGTGTGTGTGTGTGTGTGTGTGTGTGTGTGTGTGGTGTGTGTGTGTGTGTGTGTGTGTGTGTGTGTGTGTGTGTGTGTGTGTGTGTGTGTGTGTGTGTGTGTGTGTGTATGGTATATGTGTGATCTATGTGAGACTTTAGAATATTGATAACCAGCTCAAAGGAATTATTAGACAAGATTATTTATGTTTTTTCATCTCCTAAATTCTTCCCCACCTTGCTTTTATAAATTATTCTTGTTATGTGAGTTGACTATAGGATAAGAGGAACATGAAATTATTGTTATGAGAGTTGACTATGGGATAAGTGGTATAACAAAAGGAGATTAAACAAATATGCATGATTGAAGATAGTAGGAGTAAATAGGAGATAATTTTTATGATTGATATATCATTAAAAAAAATATAAAAGAATAAATAAATAAACTACTTTAGTAGTGATATGGGGTGATGCATGTGGTGAGTGGGGTAGTAGAGATTGGATTACATGCAATCCTAAGGATGGCATGATCTGTAAGTAAGGGGGGACATTGAGCTTGCCTTATTCATTTCCTTCACACAATCCTTATTATGAACACATTTAGGGTTCAAACCTTCAAAAATATCCTTTTCATCCAACAACATTAACATTGTTGCCATATCAAGTTATATTCTTTTCTTTTCTTTAACTCAGCCCAAGATTAGCCCCACCACCATTCTTTTATCTCAACTATTTCAATTCAAAGAGAAATACATTCCACTTTAGTCAAGGATTTCAATGGACTCAAAAATCCCCTCTACATTTTCAACAGACTATAAATATGTGTTTATCTCCATGTCTGGATAGGACATATATATAATGTATATGTACTATGGTCATGTTTCTTTCTAAGAGTGTGAGTTGTTTCATGTCTACTTCTTACATTTAAAAATTATATCGTGAAAGTAACTTTCATTGATTATGTCATGAGTTTCATTACATTGGTTGGTGCATATTTGATTTTATGTTATTTTGAAATGATAGGGAAGAGAAAAAAGAAAGATGTAGAAATAAAGAGAGGAAGGGTGATAGAAGAGAATGAAGGTAGAAAATAAAAAGTGAGAATTAGTCCTCTCATTGGCAACTAAAAAGATAAAGTAAATATTTGGATTATTTATGAAAATCAAATTGGACCCTTGAGAAAATTATAATGGACCTTCCATGAAATAAATTTGTTATTCTCCATATGGGATTCATTGTTCTTTTTGCATTCAAACTATATATGTTGTAAGATTTTATTATTATATATATTGAAACCTATTATATATATCATCAATAGATTCATTGATTCTTCAATAGGATGGTGTGACCTTATCTAATTAGGTGTAAATAGTGTTAAGCTAAAGAATTATTAAATATATTCTTTATTAGTGACTAATATAGATAACAACATAATTTTCACCATATTATCAAAATATCTTTGAGATGATATACATATATCATTGTCATGACACATATTTGTGAATATTAATGAATGATAAGATATTGTCATGATTCTTATATCATATAATTATATATATGGAACAAAGAAAACTGTTATGATTATATAAATATGTATTTTTACTTGGATAAGATTGTATATATATTATACCAAGTACTTGTATGCATAATTTATATTTAGACATGGTAATTTATACATTTTGTGACAAGTCGACCCTCATATTTAATGATGATTATAAGGATATTATAGACTATATGACCATAAGTGCCCCACTCTATAATTATGGACATTACTACAGATCCATATATGTTAAAGGAAATGAGATATAACTCAATAAGCTGATGAAATCTGATGATGAGGTAAATGCAAAAAAATTAATAGAGAATATTTGCAACTTAGTTTTTGTTGTGTAAATGGCATAAGTTTATGTATGGTGTGGAGACTTCTAATGTATTGGAATGTGGGAAATAATCCTTGAAAAAGGATTAGAATGTTAAGACTAAGCCTAATTAATTTACCTCTTAATAGGTTCCATAAATGATTTTTGCAGTTATTTAATTGTTATATCAAGGTAAATACAAAAGGATGAGTATCATATTAATAAAATGTGAATATTCTAGCTCTAACCTTGTTTTTTTATAGAATGGGAAATCTCATTGATTATAAGTCTCTTAGATTGAGAATAAATTACAATATAAATAAAAATATATGACGAGTTATGTCCTTAATTAGGAATCTCTTTCAAGTAAATAATGCCTTAGTTATTGTTAACTAAAAAGGTGAAAAATGGTGTTATTTATGTGAATGAAACATATTACCTTAGAAATCAACTTAGTTAGATTTATAAAACATATGGAAAATCCTTTTGACTCTAGATCAAATAATGTTTTATTCTTGATGAATTATTTTGAGTCTTAAACCTTGCCACTCCTACAAGGAGTATCTGTCCATTCTCATATAATTTGGGAGGTGATCTAGATTCTTATCTTAATTTGATAAATGACTTATAATGTTTAATGGATATGTATTTATAAAATATAATGTTATAATTGGTACATTAGTAACATGTTTGAAATTATGACTGAGACAACCCTACTTATATGCTAGAGATAGTGAGAAGTTCCCAAATAAATTTATTTATTTATGTACAACTATCTATATGTGTATATGTTATGTGATAATGTAAGTCTTTGACATCATATCTTATGTGAGTTTTGATGCAAGATATATTATTTGGAGGCCTGTTGAGTCTTTTCACTATAGTTAAGGAACATGGTTATCCTTACTTATGTATGCAATTTTATAGTAAACACATATACCTTTAGTAGTTTTGGTAGAACTACATCTAGAACTAATTCTATGTATGTAGATGACATCATAGATATTTATGACTTCTTGGGAAGTGAGCACGGGCATAGGAAACTAACCTTGATATGTATTCCTTAGTATGACATATGTTATAAATGCTTGTGAAAGAAAATAGAATATTTTTAGCATATTACTGTTATGCAAACTTGCTAGTAAGATCAAATCTATCGCATCTTGTAAGGATGAAAACTTGTATGCAATATATTTCATGAGAAAGTTAACTCTGAAAGTGACTAAAAATTTCTAGGATAACATAGTGCATCATGAGGTGTACCTAGAGTTTAAGTTATCTTCAAATTATTATTGAAGGTATACTCAGACAATATAATTCTAACTTTCTTCATTATTATGGTTGGGTGTAAGATTATTGTTGGTGTTGAGTCAGATACTCAAACACAAAGATCTATGAAAGTGCAAGATGTCATATATTTTTATAGTATGAAAAGTACCTAGATGGTTCATACTGCATTCATTACATCTTGACCCATAACTAAATAAATATATATGTTATGGTTGTTAATGTTTGGGTAGAGTGATCATGAACTATGATAGTTTGGGATATCATAGGATACTTTAGCTTAGATGTATATACTTAGGTGGTACATATTGTATTTGTATATTTGTAATCTCACCTAAATTTATTGTTCTAACAATTTTTTTGGTTGTTACTTGAGAAATATATTCATTGTAGTTAGCAGGACAACATGTATGCATGCTTAAAATCTTGCGAGTATAAATAAATGATAGGTTTGACTATTATGTATTGTGTGTCTTTTTTATGTTGTATACTTAGCTATGTCTAGAATTTGATTTTCCTTGGAACTAGGAATGTGGATTCCTTCATCATTGCTTATATCTAGGTTTATATGTGACAGTGCTTGGGTAAGCACACAAGCCTAGATTAATAAGATGTTATGCTAGAGTGTGTCACTTTGATGTGGCATTAGAATAGAGATTCAGAATCTCATCTGTGACATGATTATTTTGTTCCATGTTTGTCTTAGAGTGTCAATCCCTTTGGTGGTGATGTCTCATGGAGGAGACCATCACAATTGAAAGGAGAACTACATTGGACCCTGATTCCAAGGAGAAAATATGTAGGCTATTCAAGTTGTGGTGGGGGCATCAAGTCTAGATCCTTAGGCTAGGTTAGGGTAGACATGATTTCATAGCAATCCATGTGAATAGTTGAATTACTACTAATACTTAGTTTGGGATTTTGGATTGTGCTAATGTCCCTAGTGTGATAGTAAACTTTTTGTACTATACATTTTAATTATAGTGCTTGTAGTATTAGAATGTTGAAACTATTACTACTTGAAGTTGTTGATTATATGATGGACTAAAGTATTCTAGCAACTACGATTGAATGAATTTTCAATATTTACTTTTAAAAAAAAATTACTGCATTTTTTAAGTACAACTACATGGGTTGTTACATAAACCAATGAATATGGGATTTCCCAATTGATTTACTAACACTTTTTATATATGATA